>OV725077.1:47183527-47783527 GCA_928085145.1 Nezara viridula | reverse complement strand
TTTTTACATTATTTTAACTTTTTATTCTCTTATACTTAGTCAGTATATTTTGATAGATTTTACAATATCTCAATTTTCTTTTTGTGTCTATTATTTCCTTATATAACTTCATATTCCTTTTCTCCGTTTTACATTGTACGCTAAGATTACAATTTTTAGTTCTTATGTCACCTTATTTTGATTATGTTTACTTCGTTAGTGCGCACTTTGTAGCCGTTTATATTATTTGTTAGTTTTCTATTATTGTTATTATTCTACCTACTTTATTTTACTTTAAGTTTTTCTACCTACATTGTTTATGTTTCTCATACCTATTGTTATCTGCTTCTTTTCTCTGCCCTGATGAAGCCCTGAATTTCGACCCGATACGTCGGCAAATGTAAAAATAAATATTATTATTTATATTTCCTACTTTTTATTTTGACTGATCACCCCAACCATCCTCCTCTTCTTCCATCACTGACAACTTCATCACCTCAAAAAAGCCCTGGGTTTCCACTATCACAAAATCAGTTTTTTTTTATAGATTATCGTCCATTTTATCATCTTTGTCTACCGATCTTCATCTTCAGGAAGTCTTTGGTTCCTCGGTATTCAGAGATCTCCATCCAGTGCTAACTAAATTAATAATCATTCTAATATATTATGAGAGTTAGAGTTCAAATGGATGGTGTATGGTATGTATACACTTATAGCATGTATTAGTGTTGCCCAAACGCGAGACCGAGACGATTATTGGTCTTGCAAACTCCGTCTTGGCCATGGTCTTGGTCTTGCGCAAGACTATCGGAACAGTCTTGCAGTTACTTATTAGCTTATTACTATAGAGATATCACTGTAATTTTTTGGATACGAGAAACCTAACTAAGCCCGAATGAAAAATTAGAGGAGTTAAATGCAAAATTATATTGGTTATACCAATTATTAACATATAGTAACTAAAATTGTCAAGTATTAGTAACAATTTTGCCTTAATATTTATTTAAAAAATCGATTTTTTTTTACCAGTCCTGGTCTTGGTCTTACAACAGTTAGGTAGCCTTGGTCTTGTCTTGCAAAGTGCAAGACCAACACCAATTTTGGGCAACACTAGTATGTATAAATCTAAATTTATGTGTGTGTGGCCCAAAAGGACAGAGGTGTGTGCTGAATATGCGTTGTCCGGACAACCAGATAAACCGAAGATTACCATTTTGAATCCCGGGCCAGGTAGCTTTTAACTCAAGTATTAATCCTCCGTCATCTCTCCTGGCCCGTGAATAACTGCAGTATTGCCGACTTTGCGAATCTAATTTAATATTGTTTTTTTTTTGTAATTACATTTAGTAATTCATTAGTTAGATAGAGATGATATATATTCTAAGTTGGCCAGTCACATATTCCGTACCGAAATAAGTAAAAAACAACTATACATAAAGTCATTTATTCAAGAATCTAATAAGCTTGTGAAGAAATATTCGGTTTTAATCAGTCAACACAATAACACAATGAATCTAGTAAACATTTGACTGACTATTCCAATAACAGAATGATTGAATAAAAACTATTTAATATACGAGAAAACACGTAAAAGCTTGCCAAACATATCTTTCGTTTTTTTCTTAATGATTGCTGCTATTCTATTCCATTTCCTTAGTAGCCAGACTAAAGAACCAATTACCGGAGACTAATACATTTCCCAGGATCCAGCAAACACTGCATTAAGAGAAGATGTAAGTGCCCGGACGGCAATAGATAGGGCCCGAAGGAGGCCGCAACAACAGGTAGCAGTGGACAACGCCACCATTAGCAGGTACTGCTGGACCATAGGGAGGGATGGAGGGTAGTAAGGAGTGATAGGGAGTGATGAAGAGGGAGGTAGGGCGAGTGGACAGTCTCAATTACAGAGATAACAGCCTGATTAGATCCATCCATTCAGCTGCCAGCCTCCGCATTTGCATGTACCTCTGCGCTTGTCCGTCTGTCCGTTCCTTAATTAATGTCTCATGCTACCTGCGATCTGTCTTAATTCCTCTTCGGTGTGTGGCCCCTTGTCGATCTGTTGGTCTTTTTGGCCCTTCCGGAACTGTGGGATTTCCGGAGGTATAGTATGCCTTGGAGCTGAATGTTGATAAAAAAGATCTGTTTAAGCAATCAACCTCCTCATTTAGATACTTTCAAGATCTTTTATTTTATAATATCATGAGCCAGATTTAAGCTGTATTTCAAGGCTTTTTACAGGTATCGTAAGAAGGAGACAACTTAAATCAACCAATTATTTAGACTTAACGTTTCTCGGAATATTCATGGACATCCTCCGTGAATCGATGTCATTCCAATATTCTATTGTCGTTAACTAACCTCTTGATAGAACAAGGTATTATTACAAAAGAAACATTATGTCTTCAGTTAATTAGGATCAAAGCATAGGTACACAGGTTTGTATTATGAAAAAGTAACTTATATAATTTTTTAAGGATTTTCTCTAAAATAATGGTTTTAGTCCTGAAGAATGGACAAGTGTTTTAGAAAAGCTTCTGCGAATTAGACTATTCAATAATGAACTTAATAAAACCGTTTGATTGAAGGTAATCATGTCATGAAATCCATATATTTTTTAAAACTTTTATTATGATATTTACAACTCTATTAGTATGAATACATCAAGTAAATGTGCACAGAGGAATATAATCACATGAAACACGCTTGTTGAGAAACTATCCATCGGTAGTACTCTAATATATATATTTGAATCAATAAAAATACGGAAGCAGTGGAGCGTATTTCATATACATAAAGAATAGTTGATCGTTTATGATTCAAAGAAAAAAACATATCAGTTGTTTTAATTAGCATAGATAAAGCGTAAGTTTTCCTCTTTTCTTTTGTTGTATTCCATTATTTATCAACTATAGTTTGAAATTCAATAATAATAAATTCTTAATCATGTATGTTATAAACTCTTTATTGATTAATGTAAGATATGAAATTAAAAAATATAGACCGTGATATAATATGAGAAGAAGTTGATCGAGGGTTGCGATCAAATAAATACTAAATTATACAAATAGTTTATTTGTAGTTATTAGTTTATTTCATATCTTTATTAGTTTGTTGTACACTAATTCCTTATATTTTATCACACTCTGTTTACTTTTAATTTACATGATATATTCTCCTTTGTTTTCTATTTTTATTCATACATATTTTCCATTTTTGTTTGTATTATCTATATGTATATATAACACTTGATATCTTAACTACATTGTCACCCACTATCAGTGATATCGTCTTTTTAATTCTTTATCAGACAACTTCTTCTTTTTTTTATATCTAGTTATATTCATTTATTTTATTTTCACCATGTTTTCTATCTTTTGTAGCCCCTGCAAAGTGGGTCGAAACGTCGGAAAAAAATTAAATAATAGTATTTGTATAATTTAGTATTTATTTGACCGTACCCCCTTCTCATAAAAAATAAACACATTTATTTTATAAATGTTAACATTAATTAAAATATAATACATTTGAGGTTCATCTTCCAGGAACTTGCCCTAATATTAGGCGGAGAAGGGGGGGGGGGAGATTGAATAATATTATAAAGGCACAATAGTAGGCGCACCCCACAAATTGACACTAATTGGAGAATCAGTTTAGCGAGGGTACACGTAGAAAGTAGCCTAATCAAGGAGGCGCTTCGTCAACCACGATTGTTACGTTCCTTTTTATTGGACCGTGTCATTAAACGTTTCTATCTCTGTCACGCCATTTTAATTGCTGGTGATGCTATCGCGTATGTCGCATCTGTCTTGTCGTCGCGTGTCCCATTTAATCGCGGATCGTTTGTCCACGTTTAGGATCTTTTATTAGGTTCTTATCTCTCTGATGTGTCTCTGACCGAAGCGTCATTTGGTATTCACATATTTTTATTTCGTACTTACCCTTCACACTGATACAACATCAATTTTATAGATTAAAGTTTATTGCTTCCTAGAAATTGAAAACATCTCCTTTATATATTTTCAAATAATATTATGTACATCGCTATCTATTCATCTCTCATGGGAGTAGGAGGGGGTCTTGGGAGTTTGATAAAACAAATTAGGTTAAAAATTGTAAAATCATTCAAACTTTTATATGATAATTGCTGAAATATAATATATAAAGGCTTATAACTAAAGGAATGGTTATAATAATAAAGCCGAATATCTCTTGAGATATGATAAAGATCGTTCACCAAGAATTTTGTTCTGAAATTTACAACTGTATACAAATAACACTATTAAATATCCTCAAATTAAAAATAATGACGTGAAAAGACTTGAAAAGATAATACCCAGTGGTAGCACTGTCTAAATAATTCTAGGTAAGAATATCACAAGGCCATTTCCTTTTTAGACGTCTAGGAGGATTATCAGGAATCGAGGAAGAAGCAAGGGCCGAAACAAGGGGATTTGGATGGACTGGAGTTTATCATGAAAAGATAGATATCTGGCTGGGCCAGCAAGAATTAGTCTAAAAATTTAGAATTTTAAATAACTTTTATCCTTATTGCAAGTATAGCCCACAATCAGTTATTGATGAACGGAAAGTAAAGCTATTTTAGACAGCACGTCAAGATATTTTTGATTAAGCCTATATAACCTCGTTATTTTGACATTTTTGGGCTGTAGGTCACGCCAAACGGCTCAATATTTTTGAAGGCCAACTTTTTTTATCGATTTTGTGTTCAAATTGACTTAAGGTCCAAGTAGAAAGCAAATGGATATTTACGAGTTTTTAGTGCCTAATTTAATAGACAAATTTTGCCGACCTCCAGATTGAAAAAGCCCAAATTCCGAGTATTTTCGTAAATAAAATTGTTGTAGATTACGATGAGATAAATCTAACTAATGCCTAATACTGGATCCAAGCCATTATAACGGAGCACACTATTTCGCACAACAGGTCTGATATCTGATTTATTTTGAAGATTGAACAAATTTAGTTTGAATATAAACCTTGGAATGATAATCTTCACTGGCTACTTGGTGAAACAAATTGCCAATATCAGAATTTTGGTGAGAAACTGAAATAGTTGTGTAGACTTGATAATGTGAAGGTTTTACCGTTAGTCATTCTGCATAAGATATTGAACTCCGAATTCTATAAATTGCTTAGAACGAATACCAAAAGTAGTGTTATTCAGAACTTCGAGCATTGTCAGAAAATTTCTCTGTCAATTAGTTCCAGATTATGTGGTACTACCGATGAATGCTTAGAAAATTCCCTTAAAAAAACACGAACATTATACGCAACATAAACTTAAAAATATGACTTTGTTCTGAGAAAATATTTATTTTTAGTATTATGTTTAAAATAGATACTGAACATTTTTTTTATCATTTAGAGGTATTTCGACCATTTTTGATGATCTGATCGGATTGTATACACTTTTGTGGATTGTCTTAAGAATCATGTGTTGTGCTAATATTTTTTAAAAAATTTCTAAACCTTTCATCAAACATCGGAATTACTGAAGTCCTACTAAATTTTATACCCCAATCCTATTCATGAAACAAAAAAAAAAGAAAACTACAGAAATAATATGTTTTTTTGTAAATGTTGGTATTTGTCACTTGCGTTCAACATGAATTCTGTAAAACTCAATATTTCTGAATAAAGAATATTTGAATAACCGTCTTTTTATTTTTTAATGATTACTAATATATTCTGCACTATCCTTTAAAAACAATTCAATATTAATTTACAACGATAAAGAAAGAACATCAGGCTGATTGTTGTACTACGAAATCTCTTCTATGATAAGAAATATATACATTGCATACAATTATATTTTTTCCTAAAAAAATTACGAAAAGTTAATGAAGACGGTCTGTCGAATTTTATTTTGAACACTATTTTATTTCATTTTCCTTTGAAAATAGTTTCTAATTCATGACTTTTTTTTTGCTTTCTTGAGACTTCTATAGCAAGTAGTACTTACCGTAAGCCGACGGAAACCTCCATGGCGACACACCCTAGGGAAGAATGAATGAACCATCCTGAATGAACGCTAATGACGTAGCCATTGTCTGATAGGGCGGCTATAATCAAGGCTGAGAAGATTGTTGAGATAGCCGAGGACATGGCCCTATACCTCCCTGAAGATACGGTCATCTGGGCGGTCCTATATCAGCCTCAACGGCGGCACATGAAAAGGAGTTGGATGGGAGATCTCACGGAGCGAACAAGTTCGATAATTAAACGCCTGTAATCAAAAACTATAATTATTGAAGGAGGAAACAGCTGTCATCTATTCTATACAGGTAGAATGTTTTCGACCTGTTTAACAACCGGGCGACAAGACACTTGCGTGCAGCCCTCATAATGAAATTAAAACAGATAAAACTGTCGATTCTGAAAACTACATGGTAAATTGATTTATATTTTATTTATTATACATTTATTCGTTTATTATAATCTATTACCGAATGATTGTAGTCCATGGTACTGACCCATTTTCAATAATTATTAACATCTACTTAAAACTTCTTGAACGACTTCAACTGATCGTAACCAACAAATTTTTTTTTCTAAGAAAATTCTCAGAAATGGGAGCATTTCCTCATTAAATTTACTACAAAAACCTCATAAATAGCCATTTGATTTCCACTAGAATCGTAAGATAATTCGATCACAAAGTCAAAAAAAATGATGACTGACAAAAATATTGGGCATTTTGGCATATATAATCATGTTATTTTCACTTGCTCTGAGATGAAGGTCACGCTAAAGGATCCAACTTGTATGCTTTCCTATCGGTCGATTTTCGAAAATTTATTCATGGACTAAAAATATTGGATCTCTCCGAAGTTTTCAACTACTTTTAAATTATTTTAATGCAAATCTGAAGTTACAATTACGTTTTATAAGCCTTGTAAAAGTATTTAACGAAAGTAATAAAAACGTCGATTTTTGTGTTTTTTAACTCACTTTGATTAGTTTAGCCTCATAATTAATATGAAAATATTAATTGATGCTTGTATAATTAAGTAAAAAAACTCAGACAGGTATCAAGATATCATAGAAATCAGACATTTTAGTCTAATACCATTAATATTAGGGTAGGTTCCTAAACTCAGTGCTATTCCATTGATGGTTTTCCGGTCTTCACTAATGATCTCAGCTCTGAGTATTGGAACTTACCCATACTTTATCCAGTAATATATAAACATATAAGTAATGGCTATCTCCACTTGTTCATTCTTCATTCATATCCACTTCTTTGACATAGCTCGGAAATGGTAATATCTTCCTCACTACGAAAGCCTGAGATAAACCTCTATTTAAATTTCATATCTTTATTAGTTGAAAAATTATTAGTTATCATCAAGTATGTTGATGTTAGGGGATACCTGTGTCCAAATTGTATGAAAATGTATCAGTTTCAATATTTATATTCAATATGTATCAGTTTTAAATATATTAATAATTAATATATTTAATTGGTAGGCCTGACTACCATATTATATGAATTCATGTCGATGTATGTATGAAGAACTAAAATCAGTATGTATCAAAAAAATGTTTTCGGTTATATTTAAGTACCGATGGTAATTACTTTGGGCCACCGTTTCTCGGGAATTAAAGGGTAAATGGTCATACCATTTTAGTCTTTATGTTTTAATATTATAATAATAGAGATTCGTTTTCTCCATTGCATACTATATTTCAGCCTAATGTAGACACAAATTAGTGAGAGACGCTGGGATCTCCTAGAGCCCTGCCTTTCCTTCCCAAGTAAGGGGAAAGGCTTAGCCGGAGTTAGCCGGAGTTTGCTGAGTGAATGAACTTTGTATCTATTGTATAAAAGAATATTTTCATTCGTTTAGTTTCTTTTTGTTTAGTATAGTTGTTTTTTTTTTTTTACTTTTAGTATATATATATATATATATATATATATATTGTTCACTATATATATTTACTTTTATTATTATTAATATTTTGCTGTTTAATTTATTTCTACTTATTGTTCAGAGAATGAACCACTATTACTTGTATTCTTTGATGTTACAGAATGTTTCTCAATATAGAATTGATTGATTATATCATTTTAATTCTAAGCATCGGTAAAGTTCTATTCCATATTGCTACTTGAAATTGTTCCACACTACAGCAGAAATATTTGAAAATAATGAAAGAAATAGATTTTTTTTCACTGGCTGGTTGTTTGTTAGGGTACCTCTCCATTTCAGGAACTTTGAAATAAATAAAATAAATCCTCTGCATGAAGCTGTTCTCTTGACACACAACGGTTTTAAGCTTGCATTTTCTAATTATAAACACTTTTATATTTTTCATGTTTTGTAAAATAATTATTGCTACAACATTATGTTAAAATTTACAGCTTACTTCGATTCAAACTTGATTTAAAGATATCCAAATATGTAAAAATCAATGAACGATTATTACTTCAATTCGACAGTTGTTCAAATTCTGCTGAGGGATAAGTCCTATAAAAGGAGATATCTGATTGGCTGTAGACGTGCCCAAGCCAAACAACCGTCACTATTGGTCCACACCGGAGGACCGGCTCAGTCAATATTAGCCTAGCTCTTTCTTCTCGGCAGCCAATGTTTGCCCTCAGCTACCTCCTGGCCACTGCCTTCTAGATCTCTAGTAGCCTTGCCACCCTGTCGTAATAATATGTCTTGCTACTTACGCTAATAGTAAATACTCCATAGTAAAGTAAATCATACCCGAAATAGATTCGAAAATCCAGTTCTTGTCGCTTTTCTTGGCAATAAGCATTGTCCTGATGTTGACATACATTCTTGGGTCGAAACGTCGGCAAGCCGAACAAAATTTTATATTGCAAATCCTGACTGTACAGCTTCCTCATAATTTTAAAATATATCCTACAGGTAAGAGATCCCCACGAATCAGGGTTTTGTGGAAAACCCTTCACAGTGCTGCAACAAGCATAAAGTTGATCCAGATAGTGTTTGTAAGCAATATGGTTTCTAAAATAATTTTCAATCCAGAAAAATTTAGGCAGTTGTATCATTAGAAAACTCTTTTAATGGCAAATATGCTACAAATTTATGAAAAAGGAAAACAGTGATGATTTTGTGCATAGTTATAAAATAATTTAAAAAATAATAATAATGATAATGATTTTCAAATAGTTCGCTATCATGGGCAGTTTTAAATCCGTAGGTCCAGACAGGCCTGAGGTATTATTACTTAATAGTATTATGAATTAATACGTTATTCTCGATTGATAAGAGCAAATTTCTGCATGCTATTCGGTACAATTTGTGTCATAATGTCCAGTATGTTGCCTCTCGATGAGTTTTTGTCTAAAATGACTTGTGATTATCAAGCTTAAAAAATAATTTAAAATTAGCATAAAACAACTGATTACATTAATCTAGATAAATGCAAAATAATTTCATTAACCATGCTTTTTCTTAGGTTTAAAAAATATATTTTTTATGTATTTTTTTTTATTGATGAAAAAACACAGAAAATAATACAATCTGTTACAATCAAGGGCTAATCTTAGTTCATACTATATTTATATAGTAAGGTGAAATAAATTAAAAACAAAAAATAATAACACTTTCATAGTAAAAATAAATAAATACATTTTTAAAACTACTAAATATATATATAAATATATATATATATATATATATATATAATATATATATAATATATATAATAACTATTTAAGTAAAAAAATAAATAAAATTTCTTTGAAGGAATATCTTTGGTTTATTGCAAAAAGTCATTAAGAAACATTTTAACGAATTTGAAATAATCGAATTCGAAGTTTTTGATTCATTAAAAATATTAAAATTGCAATTTAATTATTTATTTTTTATTATTTTCAATTCTAAATATGTATTCTATTTCCGACAATTAATTAAAATACTTAAGAATGAAAAAAACTGAAACTACATATTGCCATTTTGCACGCTATCATAGTTGAACAAAACACTTAGTTCTATAACCTTGTAAGTACATAGAGTTAGACTAACCTCATTTAGTTTCATTAACCATCTTTTCAATTAATCCAGTGAAAGCAGTCATTAAGTACCAGATAGTGCATTTTGCAGATAGTGAAAGCAGTCATTAAGTACCAGATAGTGCATTTTGGCGTTCTGCTTTATTTCTCTTGCCACAAATTGAGAGGAATGGAGCGCGATATCTTCTCGGGATATCAATACGAGATTCGAAAATCTAATAAATGGATTAGATCAATGACTGACCTTCTGGGTATTGTGGAAAAGGTGTGCATAAGGAAGTGGACATGGGCCGGACCTGTTATCGGGAAGAGTGTTATGGCATGGACAGGTATCCAAGAGAGCAGGCAAGGAAGAGAGGACGCCTGGGAGGAGACTGGGACACGAAGATGAAGCAATCCTGCGAAGGAACAGCCTGGAAGATAGAAGCACTGGAGAGGAAAGGATGGAAACGGATGGGACAAGTGCACTGCTTAGTGTGGTTGGTTACAAGAGTGGTAGAAACAATTGAACTTAAAACCTCAACTAAAATGTTGATTTTGTAAGAATGTGAATATTAGCTATAAATCAAAATGTAAAGTTTAAGTATATATATATGTATTTTTTTTTTCAATTTTATACTTAATAGTTGACCGTTGTATTATTAAGGAAGATGGATGGAAGAGGAGATGGTCCGGGGTGACCGTCATAAATAGACTAAATAGTGGCAATACTATTTTATTAAAAGCCAACGTTTCGACCCGACTTTGCAGGTCTTCTTCAGGGAGGTGTGTTCAGCAAGGAGTTTCACTTAGAACAGGAGTTACACTTAGAACTCAGTTGTAAGTGTAACATTGCCAATATATTTGCCAATACTTTTTTTAAATGTATGTACAAACAAAGGTTATTATTAATTTAACTTTATTTTGAGAACAAGAATTTAATTAAATAGCTTGATGCCTTTTTGCTCTATTAAGAAAAAACATTGTGCACTCAGTGAAATCATTTTTATATATAAAAGGATTTGTATTATTTTTATGGATTTACTGAGTTGTATCGATATTGTACATGATCGAAATTAATTACTACGTACCTTATAAATAATATTGAATAATCAGGTTCAAATCGACCAAAAGTGTACTTATTGCCTTTTTTCAATAAATAATAAAGAATGAATAACAATGGGGAAGAAAGAATATATATTAAATACAAATATTCACATGAACACATGAGAAGGTATATTTGAACTCGAAATATAATAAAATTGGATGATATGAGAACTTAATGTATTCCAAGGGAAAAGATGGACGCTGGGCCAGAGGTTCGCACCCGATGACCGCTGTGGGAACGGGAAGTGGGAACGGGGATTGTATCCTCATCAGTCGCTCGGACGACGGACATTCCCAAAGTGTTCACGCGATGGGTACAGTTATTAATAACAATAAACCAGCTCTCCCATGCATTAATATTTCCCACAATTTTTCTCTGCCTTAAGCAGCTATCTGTTGTCAGCTCCAGCTGCCATTAAGCTTTAAACTACCAACTAATCCATGTCTTAATATTCTACACAAGTGACAGGTTGTGATTATGAATAACAATGACAAAATAAAATCTTAAAAGAATAATTAAGTAAACAATATAATAGGAGACAAAGAAACATTGATGGAGGTTTATTTATTTTATTTTTCCATTACCTCTCCCCATCGTCAATAAAACTAGAGAGGGACCGACAATATCGTTTCGCCCTTCAATATTGCGAGAGAAAAAAAAACCCAATAACAATTAATCTATATGAATTAATAAAATATGTAAAGTAAAATCAATTAAGAAGATATGAAAAGTCGACTTGATTGCTAAGCTAAGGCCAAGAAGTAGGTACGGAGGCACTTTACCACGCCTTATGTTTATTTTTGTTTATATTCAAACATAATTATATGTATCAACATATCCTAGGATTTTATGATTCGTTGCATGTGAAGATCTTACCAAATTTCCAGCGGCAAATTTGAAGCATTCATGAATTTTGAGTTCATCTCACTGCCTCAAATCTTTTAATAATAGTACAAATATGTAATATATTCTAATCGCTTTGTTAACACATTTTAAAGTGGATCCATAACACATATACAAGAACTAACAAAAAAATAAATAATATATAAATACATATAGTCAGACGGATAATTCGAAATTCTATAATTCAAACTCTTCAGCTGTTAACTGCAGTGAACCGAGAAAATATTGTATTTTTATGTACTCGATAACTTGAAATTCTTTTCGTAACAAGCGGAGGAGAGAGCGTTTTATAATTCGGACTACACCATTCCCCTCTTTATAATTTGACATTTTTATAGTAATATTTGTCACATGACTATGTATACATAAATTTTATGTGAGCTTTTAGTTCTTTTTTTTTTAAATTCCATTCTTCAATTCACACCTGTCAGAAGTTGACAATCAGCGAGTCAAGCGATGTCAAGATGTAGAGATTGGTCTAGGAATAGGCATGAGGGAGAGGAATACCCAGCGGCGTCCTTTCTGTCTTGAGTGTAATATTTATAGTTAATGGAGGAGATCCCTCATCCAGCTTCTTTTAAGCATCCTTCGGTTGCTTTCGGGTATGTTAGTTGTGGCCATGCCTCGAATCAATGAGTTGGTATGTCCGTGTAAGTTATTATGAAATCTTTTTTAGTATGTTCGTCTGTGGTCGTTAACTGTTGGCATCTGTAAGTCTTTATGTAGAGTATTGTTACTGACGTGCCAGGAAGCCTTGGTGATAATTCTGAAAGTTTTAGATTGAACAGTCTGTAATTTACTTATGTGAGTCTTTTTTGTTGTCCCATATATCTGAGTGAAGCGTAGGTCCAAATAGGTTTAACGAGGCAAATATACGTATTCAATTTCTGTCTAAATTTTAGTTTCGAATTTCTTGTAAGGAGTGAGTACAATAGTCGTAGTCTTAGGTTTAGAGTTTTTGTTTTGTTTTTGATATGTGTGCACCATGTCATTCATCTGTCAAAGGTCAGTCCAAGATATTGAACTTTGTCTGTCTGAGGAATTTGGGTATTGTCAAGGTAAATAGTTAGGTAAATTGGTAGATCTTCTAAACAATATAATAAACACTGTTTATAATTCCATTTTTTTTTTTTTTTTTTTTTTTTTTTATATTTCCTCTAGAAAATTCATAGTTATAGATAATTCGAAGTCTCGATAGTTCGAATGTTTCTTGTAGTTCCTCGGGTTTCGAATTATCGAAATTCAGCTGTGTTTAAATTATTTTCATATATAAGTATTATATAGTTCGTTTTACAATAATTATCTTGATTATGTGAATTTTTATACTTAATATAAACTTAACCGATGTGTATTTAAAGGGATCCTTCACCCCCTTCTCCTCCCATCCACAACGAAAAGTCTGCCCCTACCTTTTTTTCTTAATAATTTGCTTAAATTAATATTAATATTATCATGCCAAAGAAATCATAATATCATTATGGCAAATTACGACACTATAGATCAATATTTCGAATATAACCAATTAAAATTGTGGTATTATTATTAACATTATCCAAGTTATATAAATACGTAAAGAGGCGCGAATGAAAGGCAACCCCAAGACGGGGCCACAATGAGCGGCCCCAACCTCCCACACTTGGGGGATTAGCCAGATAGGGATCTCTCCTTTCTCTTTGTCAAGTCTTGGCAGGAGTGGAACCTTTTTTTGTAAAAGTTGCTGGGCCTCTCATATACCTGCTCAACTGATTCCACCAGCAACAGTGTTAATATCCCAGTCTTAGATAGTGATGCTGCTTATGATACTGATCGGTTGTTGGGAGAAATGTTTTTGAAAGAAAGAAAGAAAGAAATGTAAAAGAGTGGCGAAATGTACATTGAAACTATTATTTGTTTGGCTGCATTGATAAAAATTAAATTATGAACCAAATGACAAATTATTACATGATATAAATATGAAAAAAAATAAAACGTGATGAAAAAGTAATGAGAGAAATACATTAGGAAAAATTTTAAAAAGTGAACATAAACTGAGAAGATTTATATATAGACAAATGTTTTAAGTGGACGTTTCTTCTTAAAATGTACGCGGAAGATTGTTAGTTCAGGAAATGGAGAAATAGTGTTGTTTGAATAAACTTAGCAAGGGAGCTTTACTGATAGACGTAGGCAACAATTCTCAAAACAAACTAGGCTCAAATTACAAAGGATTTTTCCAAGAAAATCACAGTGCATAAGGGTATAAACAAATTGAATGGTTGAGATCTAATACTTTAGGAGGAAGAATAGTGAACAATTCAAAAGTATAAGATTTTTTCTAAGGGTTGAAGGACTAGAAGAAATATTAACGAGGGAAAAACTAGAAGAAAACAGACACTACCTGTAAATAAATCACGAAATCTTTGGAGCTGTTAAAAGATAAAGAAAGATTTTAAGGAGATTTAGGAAAGATGTTTATTGCAGTTTAGGTATTGATCAGAACCTTTGGAATTGAATGTGTGTTTGTCTATGTTATGGAATTTCCTAAAAAACAAAAAAAAAATCGTTAAAATTATTGCATACATGTTATGGAAAAGCGAAAACATTCGGAAGGTAATCAGAAAAAGACTGAGTAAATATTCTTACATCTTCTTCGCCATTAAATCTAATAAATATATTTCACAAACAATTTATTTCACGTTCTTGTTTTATTGAGCAATGGCGTTGTATTGCAGGACTTATAATTTAAATATAAAAATAACTGATCCCTAACTCTATCTTTGAATACATAATCAAACACTGTAAGTTAGGTCTTCTTTTGCAGAATGATTTACTACCGAAAATTCGGTTGACCGTCACTGCCAGGACCAAGATCGAGATCTTTAAGATAATGGATGGTACAAATGACATAAGAAAAATATCTCAACTTACACATCTTTTTGAATTATATACTTTATCCATAGCTGTAAAAACAAAATAATTATCAATCATTGAACTTGATGTTCCTGATAAAATATAACGAAACGAGGTGCAAAGCAAGGGAGAGGTAACGAGAGGGGGACCATTTACTCTTGACGTGATATTTATATTAATTATTAGGTGATTAAATTAATTTCATGATTAAATTCAGAACTTGTAAGGTGTAGCGCTACTGTTAGTGCAAATGGTCGTATGTAGGAGATGAGTTTTCTTAAAGAATAGCATAAAAATCTATTATTACTTTTGATTCATTAGTATAATTTCATTTCCCCTCCTATTTTCCCATTGAGCAGATCACCTATAGTAGTAGCAAAATACAAAATGTCATCTATAGCCCAAAGGGAATAAGCATGTAAAAAAGTTACATACGGCCTTTCGCACTAACAGTATCGGTACATTTATTTTATGTTTTACTGTATCAATGATTGAATTTGAGATTTATTTTATAAAAAATTAAATCATGACTAGATTTGTACTGCTATATATTAAAAATCATTTTTCGATGTGAGTCTATAATAAACAATTTACTTAAAAATTAGAAGATCAAAAATCGTTTTGTAATAATTATTTTTGTGTAATAAAATTAAAAATATACCTCGTTAATATTTCTCAGGGTTACTTTTTAAGCTCAAAATAAAATTAAAATCTTTATGTTTGGTTTAAAATATGAGTAAGCGATTTCATTGCAATAAGCTTGAAAATATATTAAAAATGTTGGTCGTTTGGCATCGTTTGAGTTTTGGTGATTTTCTGAAATATAAATTCATGAAGTTAATTAACTTAATTTACATTATCTTAATTTACCAGTAAAGATTAGCCAGAGGTATAATTTGACATGCAAAATTTACATAAATTGACAAGCATTCAAATCAAGTCTGCTCAACAGTGCTGATTTGTTAATTAACATAGCATACTACTAATCTGTCTATTCGGTAATATTTAAGAAGAAAGACAAAAAGAATATAAAATAAACAAATTTTATTATTCAAATATTGATTATTCGATTAATACTTTGTCTGGCTTCAATCTCATAATTTCTATAACTTAACGTAATGGTAAATAGTATATATAGGTATGCATGTTTTTTTGCTTAGTAATTTTCTTATTTTTAGGTGATATTATTTTATTTATTGTATATACTTTTTGATTATTATTTAATGTTATTTTGCTTATATTTATTTTATATTTTTGTACAAACAGTGTGAATGTTATTCTACCTCACTATAACTAATGTCCAAGTGACAGATTGTTGTAATAGTCAATAAATAAATAAATATTCAAATGCATGTGTATAAATAAAATATGAATAAATTGGCATAGATTTTTGACGCTGGTCTAAATAAAACCACTTTGCATTTGCTAACTCCGACTTTAAAAAATATTAAGTGGTTTACGAGTTATTTTTAGAGAAAGTTAAAACGTTAAATACCAGTTATTTATTACCCTGAAAAAGAATATATTTTTTGACTGAAACAACTAATTATTTAAAGTAGCTGGACTTTTAGTTCTAGAAAATGCAGTTCATAAATTAGTAATAATTTTTTATTAAATCTATGTATCTAGCCAATTTTAATTTTGATTAAATAATCATAGGTGATTTTAATTTTTTTTAAATAGAAAATAACTGTACTTTATTATATTTGGCCAAAATGTCAAGTCTCAAATTTAATCCATTGCATGAATTACGTATCTTATATCTCTTACACAGATTTCCTAAAAAAAAAAAAAACAACTAAAGAAATAGAAAACATTTTTTACATACTTCTAAAATTATATTTGAAAACCCGTTTCGAATTGTGGTGTACGTTTCTAACCGGCATATTTTAGTTCTCTTTAATAAATCGATTATTACTCAGGCACAATATTCGGTTGTGTTTGAATAATAAATTTGAAACATGGTCCTGGTCTGCCCAGATGAACTTGCTAGCGAATATAATACCACAGATTAGAAGAGAAGGACATTTTACACATCTGGTAATTGCAAAATGTCGTCCTCGACTAAATAATGTTAATGATTACATAATTATGTAATTATATCTATAAGAGGATGTCGGAATCATATTAAATTTCCTACATTAATAAAACATGAGAAGGAGTCGGAAAAATGATAATGCGGGCATAATTACAATTTAGACAATTTTATCGTACATTAAATCATATTTTAACTTCAATTTATTAATTGTTATGTGACCATTTAGATTTAACCTTTTGTAAAGAAATAATTTTTTTATTGTAGATATATGTCAAATGTCTCGTAATAAAGGAATTACATTTTTTCCGTTAGTGTCTGGCAATATCTATATGTTTTTTTTGTTTTTTTTACAGTTGATTAACGCTTATATACTATGTGATAAAATTCTATGATCTCGTGACTTCCTCTAATGAAAAGTATATCTAGCATATAATAATGCATATTATATTATATTCATAATTTGTCTATTGATGTAATTAATAATAAATTTTTATACCTTTGTCATGTTATATAAGACTAAGACTATACCAATATAATCAATAGACACTGAGGAAAGCTTGGTCCTTCGAGTTAACCATATTGTACACGAACTTAACCTGAATTTAAATAATACGCTTATAGGAAAATTTAAATTCAGATTTTCACTAGATCGCCTAAAAGGAAAATAGGACAAGGATTACAGAATCTTTCTACTCCTCCGCATACAAAATTCTCGGAAATATTTTTGCGTTCATTTTCGATAAGCAAAGTAATTAACTTGGATTAGTTAAGTAATTAGGTAAGGCTTCTAAAGCGTTTTTATGATTGCGACAAACACACACATAAACAGAGTGACACACACATAATTGATATGTACTTATTAGTCACAAAATGAATGTTTCTAACTAAAATTTAAGTTTAAAATGAAGAAACCTACTAGTTTCTTAAATTATTAAATTATTGCACTAATGGATCTAGCATTTAATTTGGGGGTGGGGCTTCAGCCCGAAAGATTTTTTAAAATGTTTTTTATATGTATATATTAGGATAATTACTTCCGAAGAAACAAACTAACTATCTATATGAAATTGTGTTTATGTGATTTTTCAGTTCTATTAAATATAATTAGCCGAACAATAATACTTTTAGAAATAATTTTTTTCTTTAAACATGGTTATATTTTACCATTTGGGGAGGAGGGCTTCAGCCCGAAAGCCCCTTCTCCCCACCCGTAAATCCACCTGTGTTTTCGTGAAAACGTAAATATTAGGGCTAGAAACATTAAGCTTGTCCCTTATAAATACCCATAAATTCCTGAATAGAAATCTGGGAGAAAAACATAATTTTATAACCACCTTACATAAAAAATATCTGAAAAATCTTTATTTGGGAACTTTTTATTTTTATAAATAAAATGTGTTTATCAGCAACTATATTTATTAAAATACATCCCATATCACGGAAAAACCAGAAATAAAAGGTTTGCAACAGTTAATTGTATTAATCTGCTTTTAGGTGACAGGGTAAAAAATCACATCATTTCTTTACACAACTTGAAGTGTATCTCAAAATGTTTTCTAATAAACCTCAACTTAATTAATTCCTACTAAACGAGACAGTTTTTCTTTAAGTAGAGTAAATGTAGTGTAGATTTTCTACTTTTCTGCCGGAAATTGGACAATTGTTTATATGAACATTTTTTGTAGATCACTGCCTACTATCAACCTTTTAAATAATTCCTTCTACTTATATACATATTCCATCCTGTATACACATATTCTGCAGTCATGTATGTTTTCTATACCGATATACTACAGAAGCGGAAAAATACAAAATCATTTTAACAAAAATATGAATGTAAAAATAAATCGTCCATGATGACTCTGTTAATGTATCAAATAAAAAAATATGAAACAAATTGATAGTTTACTGTAGTGATTAATTAATGAGAAGTTAGTTTGGAATTTCATTCAGAATACAATGTAAAAATGAATAAATTATATTTATTTTTATTCTCTTTGCTTTATCGTTTTGCTCACGTATGGACTATAAATCGTTAATAAATAAAAAAAAATTCACTATAACTAGAAATTTTAAAATAAAATTAAACAACGAAAGGTCTACTACAGAAATCGGGAAATTATATCCGTCCTAAGAGATATCTACTTAAATACCTTTGTTGACTGTTAAGGAAATTTACATGAACGAAAATTTAAAGGTGTTGTAGTTGCCGAGTCCATAACAGCTCCAGGTAAGCAGATTTCATCTTGTACATATTACATGGTTTAACATCCCAAACATTTTTTTTAGAGTTTCATCAGTTCTGTAGAAGGCAACCGATTACTACAACAATTTTAAAAATTTTAGGAGATGTCGATACTATGGATATATGGGTTGACTCCTCGAGTTCAATCCAAATCTCCTACAGTGAAGAGTGTGACCTCAAGAATGTAACTGCATGAGTGATTTGGTCTGAGTAGCGTGGGGGTTATATACTTAAGAATAGTAGGGGGGAGGGGTGAATCAATTCTGGACGGTCTAGGATGCGTGTCAATGAAGTTATAACTATTAAGAATGATGTAGTAATGGTTGACCGTTGATATAATATGAGAAGGAGTTAGTCGGGGGTGCGGTCAGATAAATACTAAATTAAAATATAGTAATTATTTTATTTTAATTTTGCCGACGTTTCGACCCACTTTGCAGGTCGTCTTCAGGGCTACAAAAGATACAAAACATGTTGAGAATAAAAATTAAATATAAGTAGATATAAAATAAGAAGAAGTTGTCAGATACAGAAATAAAAGATGATATCAGAGATATAGTGGGTGACAATGTAGTAAAATATTAAGTATTATATATGTAGAAGATACAAATAAATGGAAAATAAGTATGAATAAAAATAAAAATAAAGGAGAATATAGCATGTAAGTTAAAAGTAAACAGATTGCGATAAAAGATAAGGAATAATAAGGTATAACAAACTAATAGAGATTACATGAGATAACTGTGGGTTAACAGATAAAGAAAATGAATGTTAACGAATAAATAGATTGAAAATTGAATAAGTATTGTTACAGTAAAGTTAAAATAAGAATAAGATAACATAATAATAAGATATCAGTAGATAACAAGCAAGTGGAGGTTACCTTTAATTGTAAGTAAACAGATAACGGGACTGAAGGTTAAGAAGTGAAGAAATTCTAATTGTAATTAAAGTATTGTTAGGATGTCTTTTAATGAGAAGATCAAGGAAAGGGAGGGAATTGTTATTTTCGTATTCAAGTGTAAAAGCGAGGCGGGGATGATATGAGTTAAAGGCGGAAAGAATGTCAGGAATAGTATCAAAATTTAATTTTTATTCTCAACATGTTTTGTATCTTTTGTAGCCCTGAAGACGACCTGCAAAGTGGGTCGAAACGCCGGCAAAATTAAAATAAAATAATTACTATATTTTAATTTAGTATTTATCTAACCGCACCCTCGACAAACTCCTTCTCATATAACAATTAAGAATTGATATCCTTATCTTTTAGAATTGATATGAAGTCTGTGAGACAGCGACCTTTTGCTGAAATCTGTTATTGTTCCCTACGTTTTGATAATGGGTCTTGTGTCCAGTCGGTACATTCTAGATAACTATGTCTAAGCTATCAGAGATAGCTGGACCTGGCTATCTAGGGCTTTGTGCTTTTATGATTTGAGTCGTGAGAAACTGAAAGATAAAACATGATTCACCAATTGGGTTATTTAACAAAATAAAAGTTAAATTAATATTATTATTATTATTATGATTTGCTACGGATTAAGTCCATTCCGTAACTTACGATTGCAAGAGACATAGCTTTCGCAGACATTTTTACCGTCGGCAGAGGAGGCGAAGAGAAGAATACGATGAGCAGGATGTATCCCATTATTTTTTTTTAATACGAAAATCAAAGCCTAAGACAGGGCTCCATTGGCGAATGGTTATTGTCCCGGTAATGAAAACTATAACTGGTGACTATTAAGCTGTCACAGAGCGGTATCAGGTAGCCGTGAGCCTGTATTATAAGCCCCCTCCTCCTCCCCCCCCTTCGGGCCATCCTTCAAGGCGATGTCAATTTGTGAATGCCCCGGGGCCCGTTCCGGGGAAATCATTTTGTTTTAAGCGCGCCTTCATTAAACACTCTTCTATTTTCCTCCACTATCTTTTGTGTATTTATAACTTACTAATCTCTTCTCTCTAGCAATCAACTTCTACTTTCTATTTCGGTTTTTAATTAACCTATTGCTATTGCCGCATTCATCATCCTGCTATTTGTTTAATTTATTGCCGAAGCCGAGCGAGACCGAGCATTCCAGAGAACAGGCGGTATATCTTGAGTTACAACTTGAATTTTCAGTGTCAAAACTGAAAAAAACAATATATATGCATTTAGTGAAAATTATTGGACAGTACTGATTTTTAACTTCTACTGTATAACAGCAACTTTAAAAGGACCACATGTTAATTTGTAAAATGAAATGGCCAGGGTTTTTTGAAAATAGTTTTTAACACAATAAAAAAAAAGTCATCACGTGATTATAATCATTTTTATAAGGGTGCCTTTCTATATGTACAGCATCATTGATGATTTGTAAAAAGCGATTAATTAAAATTTCAATAAATGAAATCACTAAATAGTTTGTTAATCTTTTCCTCTTTAAAGAGAATATGCATGTTTATTATTTACTTAAACGAATATTAAATTTTAAATATAAAACCCGGATGATCCTTAAATAGGTAGTTGCTAATTGTGTCACGTTGAAATTGACGTGCGCCAAACAGTAGATACCAGTTCTATTGTAGGACATAAAATTTTGGTCTAATTATAGAAGTGCAGGTATGAACGTTTAAAATACATTCTAAAAGCGTCAGAAACGTTTTCCATCTTAACACTCCAGATGAAAAAATTAAGTTTTAAAAAAGAAAAATCATTCGTAATCCCATTACAAAGAATGATTGAAATCCACCCTCTTCTGATTATATATATGGCTCATCTTGTCCCATAAGTTTGCTTCCGATAAATGTGAAAGGAAGTTAACAAGTGTTAACAATATTTTCATGTTTTATGAAACAGAACACCTCATTTTATTATTATATTTTAAATAATTAATTAGGTTATTGGATTGATATGTGTTTTTTTTTTAAATGTTCTTGTATCTTCTTGAAAACAAACAGACCAACAAGAGGAGAGCATATACCATGGAATGTGAGAAAATGTCAAAAGGAACAAACATAAAGATAGCAAGTCATCAGGTTGAGCCTACTCTATAAGACAAAGAGGTATGCCATTAGATGACTCTTGCAATCTAGCAATGGACTTTGAGTGTTCTTGAGATGTACTATTTGTTGATGTCTTGCAATAAGTAATTTGATTGATTTTGTGTTTGGACAGAGCAACGATTTAATATATATATTAATAATTATCAGTGTCTGGTTAATA
Organism: Nezara viridula; assembly: GCA_928085145.1. NCBI lineage: Eukaryota > Metazoa > Arthropoda > Insecta > Hemiptera > Pentatomidae > Nezara > Nezara viridula. The sequence continues at coordinate 47,761,169 of OV725077.1, read as the reverse complement.
ATGCTGTTAAACACTTTCCGAAGGAGTTTTTCACAAAGAAATCGCTTAGCCAGAATGAAAAGATATTTTATAAAATTTCATAAGAAGAAATCGTTAATATATTTTTACTTTCACATCTATATATGAAATATTTATTAAAAGACAGTATTGCGACCGTGAAAATTTTCGAATCTGATTTTTCAACGGAAAACAATTTTTGAAGGTCTCCTATGAACTATTGAGCATGGAGCACCTAATTCGTGTCACAGGTATCAGTAGTCAAAACCCTACAAAATAAAAAAAGAAGCATCAAAATAGGTTCTCTAGTTTCCGAGAAAATCTTGGCACAGAAAGACAGACCTATTGCTAAAAATGTGTTTTTCGGACTCAGGGGGCTATGAAACGTATAGATCCGTCAAAAACCGCATACCGGAAATTGGAACCGATCGCAATACTTTCCTTACCTAGTATAGGTAGGAAAGTAAAAACATGATTAGTATAAACATATTTTCTTTCAGGTAAACCGAATGTCGAATAACGAAACAGTTTTTTTGGGAAAGAGGCATATGAAATTACTTTGTGACATCTTAATTACCATGAACTTAAAGCTTATTGAATAGCTTTTTTTTTCTGAAATTGAGGAATCTGTAGCCCAATAGAAGACTGATAAAATGAATATCGCTATCCACGTTCTTATGAATAGCTGAACTTGGTGTAATTTAAATGCTTGAAAGTTTTCTTTAAATGGGTTTATTGAAGACAAATTCAATAGTTTCTCAATGAAAATATTGTATAGTTAATTACGTTGCAATTGATAATTACCTATACTAAACACTTATTTAATTTTCGCTTGCTATTTAAAAAGAAATATGATAAACTTAAACAAATTTCCAAATTTTTAATTAACTCCATTACTTTTAGGTAACTGGCCATGACCCAAATTTACTTTTCTGTAGCATATAAGATCTGCTATCAGTTCTTTAAGTTATGGACATCATTTATGGTACATCCTGTAATGATAATGATTTGAATATTATTGTTTTTGATTTTTTTGAGAATCATGACATAAACATAAAATCATAATATTTCTTCTGAAGTTATGTCCTCAAACACTTTGTCTAGGAGATATTCGTACACCTAGAGATTTTCGTTTTTATGAATTATTTACGTTATACGAACTAAATAAAACCTATTTATTAAACAAAAAGTCTATGCAAGTCCGGTCAATGACCTTAATTTCTTATAATGAAGGCTAATTGAATCTTGTGAAACAATAAGACATATCCAGTACCGTTCTGCCACTGTTGCTGTTGAAGAAAGATGAAGAGCTTGCCTTAATACTCAAGGAAATCACATTGAACAACATTTAATATGAATGATAATGTTTACATTTAATTAATGAAGTAGTTATAACAAATAAATAGGTTTTATTTATTTCATATAACGTTAATAATTCTAACAACGAAAATCTTTAGGTGTGAACATCTCCTATACAAAGCTTTGCAGATATACTTTCAGAGATAATTATTTTCTTGTTTTGAGGTCCTTAGTTCATTTTTAGAGGCCACTTAACCACTTAACCCTGAAACAGCCTGTATATTATATCTTTCGAAATTTCTGAGTTATATTTAAGTATTATTCCTCAAAGGATAATACTTAAACTAGGATAATACTGTTACGAGATATTTTCGTCAACACTTCATCAATTCCAATCATTGAGTCCTCATTTTGGAGATATACTCCTTAACATGAGAAAAATAGTCACATTCATCGGAAATTACACGATAAAAGTTATGAATGAAAAGAAACTTTAGTTATGAATGAGAAATATTGCTTTCTCTAAATAGTACTGAAACCAAGACCGTTTATGAGTTGTAGTGGTCCAAATTATTTAAGATATAGTAATTCATAAGCATGCTGGTTTAAAATATGACTGGAGTATAACAAAAAAGTATGTCAATTCCCATATCAATCAGCAACGTTGTTTAAGTAAATATGGATGTATAATCCCTTAGACTGGAGAAAAAAAATCTTTTCCTTGGTCGATTGCAATTACCGAGAAAATGAGAATTGATTTGATCTTATGATACGATGCATTATGGTATATCCCAGCTATTTTGTCATATTTTTATTGATGAATATTTTTCATTTGTTTTTTTCTCATTGGCCAACTAGTTTAATTCATTACACCAAATTTACAAAAAATAAAATAAATAAACTAAAATATTTATTATTATCATAGAAACAAATATGTCTTTTCAAAGATACCACTATATTTTAGTAAAAATGTTAAAGTTATAAGAATCATTAATGCATTTTTTCTAACAAGCATTATTAAAATTGAGTTTTTATATTTAATTGAGTAATAGCTTTGAAATCGATAAAATCTTTAAGAAATAATTTTCATGGTTGGTTTGAGATTCTGAAAAGTAATATTCTGCAAAAATATAATGATTTCAGTAAATGAAAAACACGAAAATTATCTTCGCTTAAAAATTAAGTTATTGAAACCTACCCATAAATTAATCATAATTTAATGAATTAACATTTTTTTTATATAATTTTGCGATTTAGTTATTATTTTAATGGATATTGTAAGTTCATTCTCTGATTACACAGACTAGATTCACAAAGTAGACATTGATTGTTTTATAGGATACTATTGTTATTTTATTTATCTGCCTGTTGATTATTTAAATCTAATAGGGCATACTCAACAATAATAAGTTTATATTTTTTTGTTTAACTTTTCAGAATTCGCCCTTAAATACTAGAATATCAGCTCTTACATTAGATTTCACCCCAAAAATGTATAAATGGGTTAAACATTAAGATATTTTCTAATATTAATTTGAAAAGACAGTCTTCCCCATACAATATTCGATTTTATACAAAGCTGTTTTCCATAATGTTTCGTAAAATTACATATGATTTGCATTAATAGGGGTGTGTTTATCGGCCGCGCTAAGTGCTATTCCGGTTTTACGGTATAGTATTTTCAGTTATTGCACTGTTTAATTTAATTATTACAATTAAAACATGCATTTATGCAATTTATAATTAGGGTGGAGTCATTAGCTGTTTTTTAGTCTGTGGAATCGCAAGGGGTTTCCTATGTCATCCATATCACACGGATGAATCTGTTTTTCCCATACATATATAGCTTTCATCCCCTAAGCATTTATTAATTATTTATTAATAGAAGCTTTGTTTATAGCTATAATCAATAGACGTACAATTATTACAAATCATTATATGTAATAGTACGCTATAAAACCAAATAAAAATACATATTTTTTTTTTTAAATACCGTTTGAAGTTGGATACAGTGTTCGAAACTCTAAATGCAATAGAAGAACCACTTTCTCTTAAATACAATAACTGCAACCGATGGAACCTTCCATTATTATTATTTTATTAATTTCTTAAATAAAATAATCTATAAATCTATTCATTTCATGGAAGAGGAATTTGTCTGATTTTACAGGAATATAGAATCAAATATTTTAAGAAAAAAATTATAAGCCGCAATGGACGCAATGGCATACTCAATGTCAAAGATTGGAGCCGTTTATATATATATACCGTTTTTATTCTGCAATACAACACGTAAGATTCTTTAATTATATGTAAACAAAAACGAGTTTAAGATTGAGGTTATGATACAAAAAATATTTATTTCTTATTTGACAAATTAAAGTTTATTTAAACTATATGTATCAGGCAGTTTTAAATAACAAAAAGCTGTTTAATGTTTCCAAAGTTTATTGTTTTTATTTATTTTATTATTATTAATTATTTTCATTGAAGGTATTTGTAGGGCAACTACAGGCAGACGGTTCTATACCATTTCCAAAAAAAAAAGTTTTGTTTTTTAAAAAAAAGGGATAAGTAAAAATTATAAGAAATAAATCTTTCTTTCTATCCATCTGTCATAAAAGAGAATGAATAATATTCTTAATATTATAAAAATAGTCTAATTAGAAAAAAAATCGCCTAAATATAGTTGTATTTTTTTTAATACTGGACATCAAGATCCTTAGTAAATGTGTATTCTTTAGCAGCGGAGAAAAAGTAAGTCTATATGTATATAATTACGCAAAATTTGATAATTCAAAAATTAGTATTAATTAGAAATATTATTTTGCAGATACCCAATCCATGAAAACATTCCCCTCGAATCTTCGATGACCTCTGACCGCAGGAAGTCATCAAAATACAGGAAATGCCGTCGTTGAGGAATGTTGTTGATTGGGTGAGCTAAGTCATAGGTCAAGGGGTATCCAAGAAGTGCATTAATATATACGTGTTCCATTTATATTATTGTTTTTCTGTTATTGTTAACAATCCAATAAACAATCCACTACATATTAGTGGTATTCATACTATTTTTTTCTAGAAAACGGTTCTGACAATTGATTAAACATTTAACATCTTTGTTATTTAATACCTGCAAGTTCTTATTATCATAGATCTAGTCTAACAGGATTTAAATGGCAATTTTTCAAAATACCTCCCTCAGAAGCACAGTAGATTTAAATTATAAGTAATATTAAATGGATAAATATGAACTCTCAAAGAATTTCTTGAATTTACTCTAATATTAACTCTAAAGTAGAAAATTAGTGGAATATTTGTTTAGGTTGAATAAGAATTTCTCAAAATAAAAAATGATATGTGGATATATGATGTCCGTTGGAAAGATCAAGATATAGAAATGAATATCTAACATAATGTCATAGTTGGTAATGAACAGTGATAAGAGATAAAGAATTTTTTTTTTTGTAATTAATATTGCCACCTTTGACATTATTGAATGGGAAGTAAACGTTTCCATAGAAACTGAAAAGTTAGAAAATATATGAAAAATTTTTATCCAGCTTGAAAAAATAAACGGTGAGTAGAATTGTAGTAATTTATATTAATTTCCTTAAATGTATATTTATTGATAAATTAATATCCTTATTATTTTTAAATTTAGATGCACTAATTTGGAGCTACTTTAAAGTTTTGTAACATGAAAATTAGAACTTTTCCAGTTCTGAAAAAAAAATTATCTTTATAAACTTAATAAAATAATATAACTATAACACGATGCCTCTAAATCTATGTTGTTGTACATGGTATCTTATATTGTAGCCAAATAAATGAATGAATTGATTTCTACTGAAAATAGAATGGTAATTGAAAGTTGTTTGTTGAATCACACCGGATTTTTCCATTTAATATAATTCGTTTTTTGCCATAAATACTTATGATTATTAGCCTTCGATACATCTCTCACTATCATTAAATATCAATATATGGTTAAACTATTCCACGATGGGGACTCCTAGATGTAATCGTCACTAGGACAGTGTGGGACAGTGCTAACCTATAGGGCTCATGATGTCAGTACGAGGGGCGTGCCCCCAAATGCCAGATTTCACAACGATGATGTTGTCATCCTCCCACCCACGCCTTGGCCTCTCAAGGAAAACTGACTCACGCCACTAGAGCGACCATTATCTTACTTTCCAGGCTTTTTGTTTACCAGTCTCTCGAGTTACGAGGTCTGGTAAATACCGTGAAAGAAGTGGCCCACTCCAGATACCTGAAGATTCACCAGGAGTGTTGCTATCTTGTTTCTGAATATGGCTTTGAGAAATTTGGAAACTGTCAAGGTATATTTAAATAAAGAATGTCTGCAAACTAAGATGGTATGGTCTCCTCACTATTTCTGGTGAACTTGCAATTACCTGGGAGAACATGGAAACATCCTCTGCATATTTCTTGATTATATTACAATAAGCGCCTCTGCTTAGCCTTATTGTAATATAATCAGTTCTTAATACCTGAGCGAGAGGCGCTGGGATCTCCTAAAGCCCTGCTTTTTCTTATACCAGGGCATGGGAGAGGCTTGGCTCAGAGTTCTCCTGACTAATTGGATTGTGTATAGGTATGCTTTTATTTAAGCTGTTATTTTGATCAGTTTGAGTTCCTTTATATATATATATATATATATATATATATATATATATATATATATATATATATATATATATATATATATATATATATATATATATGTATATATATATATATATACTCGGGTTCTGTGTCTTATATTATCATTTTTTACCCTATCAATCAATTTTATATTGATTATACTCTCTGAGAGCTTCCAGAGACTCCATTTTTCTCTGAGAATCTTGAAATCTATTTATTATTTATTTATCTATCAAGGTCCATATTCGGACTCTATTGGTAAGAGTTGGCACAATACATGTTTTAGGAACTTTAGCTTTCAGATGTTCAGGGAAATTTCCTTTTATCATATTCACCTGTCTATTTTTTTTTTCTTGATCCTTTTTTCATGGTGATTACCTGGCCAGGGTATATGGGTGCCATCTTCTACCCACTCCAACCTGTTTCCATGTATAACAATGTCTTCTTGGCATCCGTTAGTGAGTAATGTGGCTTTAGAGCAATTTGGTTTACGAGAAATTTATTTCTAGTCCTACATTTTTTCTTTTACCGTAAGGTTCCAGAATTATCTCCTTCAGTTTAATTGGAAATTAACAAATTATCGTTCGCCAAATGAAACCAATTAAATAATCTCACAATCAGTCTCTTTATAATTTATAATATTTTATTTTACATCTTATACCTAGCGAAGCTTTCGGTGTCCATGTACCATATTTTGCTATTACTTTTTCTGTATTATGTTTATAAATTACTATAGTGACTCCAGATACAGCACCTCAGTTGTACAAGATTAGAAACGATAATACACATAGTCGGATCTGCAGGGGAAAGAGAAGGGAGATTTCGGGCTAAAGGCCCCCCCACAAATGGTAAAATATATCCATTGTTTGATAGTAAAAAATAAAAAAAAAATAAAGTATTATTGATCCTGTAATTAAATTTAATAGGACTTCAAGAATCACTTAAACACTATTTCATATAGGTAGTTAGTTAGTTTCTAATTTTTTTTTTTCTTAAGTAATTGTTATTATATTTATGAAAAAAAAAAAGCTACCGGGCAGAATCACCCCCATCAAAAAAAATAAATCCTGGATCCGCTAGTTATAATACGAATGCATGATTTCACAAGGACTCAAGTTTTTTTAATTTTGCCAGATGCAATATTTTCCTTTTTGTGTTGAAGGATCTATCATGTGAAAGTCATTGATTCATTTTCTGTTGTTTTGTCACAAAAAACCTTCTGATACTTTCAGTTTTCTTTATTCAAAGCTGATTCTTTTAGTAAAAATTCTTCTTATAAAGATTTATAATTATATTATTTGAATGTCTTTATTAAAAACAGCATAAGGTCATTAAATATATTGGAATGTAATTGTAGAATTAATATCTAAAGTAGGGAATTTAAAATACCCTATTTCGAAAATTTCCGCCACTGCCTTAATGTGTTAGAAATTAAGAAACAAATTTAATGACTTGTCAGTCTATCTTTGTTTATCTGAATTACAGGAAATATTCATAGATAATGCGATTTGGTATCTAGGTGATTACAAATCAATGTAAAGAAATGTTGATAAAAGAAGAAAAATTATGCACTAATAAAAAAAAAAACCAGGTGGAATCCTTATTTTTTCTAATAATTATTTTTCTAAATAGACAGATTTTTCAAAAACGGCTCGTTCGATTTTCCACAAATTTAGAAAAAAAAATCGGGAAATTTACTCAATGGACTAGTATAAATTTCATTTAACAATTTGAATTCATCTACCGAAGTATTAAGAGTATAAGACCTGTGTGATGTGTTTGACACAGGGTGAATATTTGAAATGGGAGGTTATATTTTTACTGTAGTTATTTACCGTAATAACATTTTAAATTGTGTTTGAAATCCTAATTTCACTCTTCCATCGAATCCATGTGATGGATCCATGAGACACCCGTTGATCCGATTTGATGCAATTTCCAGAAATTTAAAGTAATTAGTTAGTTATATTGACTCGATGGTACAATACCAATTTTATTAAATTTCTTCCCGTTTCTTTCCAAATGAATGAACAATAAGATACAGGCGATAAATAATAATGTACGAATAATTAAAGATCTTGGAAAAAATATTACCATGTATGCTTAAGACCAAACGTAAGAAGTGAAATCATCAACAAGATGTGATTACAAGCATGAAATATATTTTTTTTTTGTTTTTTATTCACAAAATAATTAAATTTGCAATATATACAATTATAATTATGAATAAATTACTCTGTTGAACTTTGCTCTGATGGATTGTCATTTATATCGTACTCTAAAAATGAAACACAATTTATTTATGATAGCTAAAATACATGATGGATACTTTTGATTGAAATCTATTTGCTAACATCTATCAATAAAACCTCTTTAACGGAGGTCAGTGATTTTCGAAACACCATTGATTGCAACAGAAAATCGAATACAAACTCTTAATTTATTGTCTTAAGGTAAATTAAAAAAGGTTAATGATATTTATATTTACGTCTACAAATTGGTTCATTGCAAATTCTGAATTATCCAGGGTATTTAATATTTTAATATAAATATAAAAAAAGCTTGTTATTATTTTGTATTTGACTCTATCATATCCTCCCTTTGCCTCCCTAACGCGGCGTTGCATCAAGATATAATTTTGAATTATAGCTCAGTACAATGAGGATGAAATGATGAATATCTCCCATCACAGTATGCGGGGCCGATTTTAAGTTTCTGAGATATTTTAATCCAAATTAGTTGACTCAAGCCGACTTTACCGGAATGAGTGCTACACAGCCTAAATGAATTTTCACTTCAAAAATTGTTTAAGCAACCGATAGAAAAGGTGAGGAAGCTACAATTTCTAAACTTGGTAGAGGTCATTGTTATGAACTAGGAACAAAATGTTTCTATTACAAAAGATCTTTGTTCCACGCACTTCAATTAATTGTTTTTATGACCTGATGGGATATTATTTGACATAACTTGCTGATTAACCGAATATCATGCGTCTTAAATTTATGCCATGTTTTGGAATAGGTGAATTTTACATTACAGACTGTATATGAGAAGGTATAATTTTTTGTTTTGCTTTTCTTACCTTCTACCTTTTCTATTCATAAGATTGTATTTTTTGAAGTGTATTTTATTTAAATGTGTTTTATTTTTTACTTATCTTCTAAACAATCCTCTCTATGAGGGTACATATTTTTTTTTTCCTCGTAATCTATAAATTCATAGGTAGATCACAATACTTGTCTAGTTTTTCACTATATCTTCATGCGTTTTCACTTAAAAATCTTAAGAAACAGATGTAAATCATTTATTTACTCTAGTTATTTTTTATTTTTATATTGTATCACTAAAATGGTTTGTCTATAAAACTCATTTAGCGTTTCAAATTTTATTTAGTAATTTTATTTGTATGTTTTTGTTTTTTGTACCAATATTGTAATATTGTAACCCTAGTACCCATCTGCTTTCCATAATATATCCTCAAAATTATGTATATACTTATGTTATTACTTAGATTTTAGGTATTCTTTATTGCAATAGGTCATCTGGCCAGATTTGTATGAACAATATTGTTATTCTTAAGGGACCTAGTCCCAGAATAGAGATAAATTTCTATTCTATTATATTCTATATGTATTTCCTGAAAAATGTTTTTCAAGGGAATGAGCAAGTTTTTTCATGAAGATGTCCGATTATTCTATTATATTCCAGTTATATGTTTGAAAATGGAACCATTTCATGGACTGACCGTATTGGCCCATCGGAAGCGGGGACGGCCCTCCGCTAAGCGATATATCTGAGGACCCCTGGAACAAGACAAATTGTGGCCGACATATGGGCGGGCTAGCTGCCACTGCTTCCTATATAATTGGCGGTAAATCAACCACCTCCGCCCTTATCTAAATTGACATCTCCCTGCCCAGGAATCGGAAAATATTAATAATTCCGCCGGAATAAATCCCTTTTAATGTTTCAATTAGCCGGAACAATGTCCATTTTCGAAAATATTTTGTCCGGCCGTACAGTTTTCCCGATAACCGCAGGCATACATGTGTCGCTATTAATTCCCTCGCGGAAAAAGGCGGGGGCGGTAAAACCGATCATTTTTCCCGCCCTCATTAGCCTGGTCGCCTACAACCACTAATTGAATCGGATTAATGGAAATTATGAAATTCATTAAAATCGCCCCTTCCTCCTATCTCTGAACTGGAAATCAAATTGTTTTTCAATTTCAGATTTTTCTTCAACATTAATTTTCTGTCCATGTTAGTAAATGGCATTTGATTTGTTATAGCATTCACAGAATTTTATGCATTTTATTTCACTACTTTAAATCGGTTTTATGTGCGATATTTTTATGTGTACTGTTAGATCCAAGTCCAACAAGTACGGAAAAATTATTTATATGCACTGAGATCGCCTCGGTTAAGTAGGTTAATAAGCATCCAACGTTTCTAAAGAAAAGTTTTATTGTTAATCTTGAACAATGATTACTATATTATCTTGGCCAACGGTTGAACACTAAAGAAAACTTATTATGAAATTAGTTTTGCAATTTTTGCAAAAGTATTGAAAAAAACATATTAATTTAAAGAACAAATTTAATTATATATCATGAAAACATTTTGTTAAAATATATCTATTTCCATTTGAAAATACCTATTAACACAGATTTCCACAGTTGAAAATAGTTATTGTTTTCATATATTTCCCAAATATTAGGAAATACATTTAAATGTGCTTGGATGTCTCTTTGTTAATAATACAATCTCAAACTGACGCAACAGAAAACTCCTCCATCATCAAGAATTTAAAAACAATACAACAATTTAACCTAATTAATCAATTACTCAGTACAATGAATTATAAAACAACAAACCACGTCACATTTTTTTAAATACTTTAAACTTTTACCTTAAGTAATTATTGCATATTGTTTCCGAATATTCCCAAATCTAAAATCCATAAGATAAGATGTTTAGATCCATCTAAAAATCCTAAATCTAAACATTTTAAGTCATAATAAATTTTAGCATTTTTTTACTATACATATAAATATTTCTAGGAAGTTAAAAGTAACCATTTCTCTAAAATTATAAAGTCAGAAAAATCACAGTGATTTTTCAGTCTCTGATAGCAAGGATCAATAACAGGTCATAACAATTAATAATGTTATCATTACGTGGCATTATATGTAAAAAAACAATTCCTTATGTTTAATTTAGATTATAAAAATGTCATTTTTATTTCATTTTACAAATAAGCAAGGATTCCCGAGCTTTTATTATAAGAAAGGTTGAAAATAAAAATGATTATATTTATTTACAGTGATACTTTAACATTTTTGGATAATTTTTTTTTGGTAGTTTTTAACCATTATATTTCAGTTTATGTTGAAACAAACTCTGTTAAAAAAATATTTGATATATATTGATACCTGAATTTGCTCTCCTTACTCAGTACTTATGGAACTGTGTAAATCTCCTAGAAAGAACTTCTGCAATCCCGAGACGACGAGATAACCTCCCGGTAACCCCCGTCATCGAGACAGGCCGGGTTCCCGACGTAGCGAACGCCCCGGGGTAATCGCTCCGAGTAATGACGGCTTATCAAAAGCTAATGGGCGTCGTGACCAAGGCAAGCCCAGGAGCTACCCCTCGCCCGCCTAATTATAGTGTTTAGTCCACTCTTCTCATCGGGACAATTTCTGCTACTTGAAAACAAGAACAAGAGCCAATTGTTATCGTTTTTTTTTTCTTTTGGAGGGGGGCCCCGCATTCTTGTGCCCCCGGGTTTTTTGCGGTCCTCCGAATCGGGCATCAATCTCTTCGGCCGGTCCGGTAAATATGGTGTTAATTATGGGTTCGGCTAGAGGGTATTTTTTTTTTATGCGCATGTCACAGATGGGATTCTTCTCGCTTGGGCCATTTATAGCCTTTCGAGATCCGAATGGGTTCGAGTCCCGTCGTCGAGTTCCTTTTGTCTCGTCCATCTTGGGTCATTATGGCTGAAAGAGGAACGGCCAACACTTTTTTATAGGAGGCCTATTAAGAGGATATATTTTTTTTACTCGTTTCTAAACGATCGAGGAGTTATCTATGTCGCAATTAAAATTTACAAACGGTAAGCGCATTCCTGGTTAATTGACAATTATAGTTGTGTCAGTTAGCTAACAATAAATTCCTATAACAGATATAATTTAATACCGCTGAAAAAATATATATATATATATCTATATTTATTCAACGCGTTACTAATGGATTATGTTTTTTTTATCTTCATACATATATAGTTACGAACATAGTACTAATATTTTTACTAAAGTCATTTGTTGGTACTAGAATTAAATATAATTGACATCATTATCTGAGAATTTATATGTTCGACAGATATAGCAAAGGATGCAGGAATTAAAAAAATCGTAAGAAATGACAAGTATGTAAAAAGTAAGGTCATGAAAATTTGCCGGCATCACATCTGTTCATTAGAGCAAAAGATTTAAACTGAGATCGTTCTGTACAGAATTTGGAGAAGAGTCTCTGTTAGTAAAAAATAATACATTCAAACCCACACACACATATATGTATGGGACGCAATCTACTCACCAGAAGACATAATATGTAGTGGAAGACATCCGACTACTACAACAATTACAAATATTCGTAGATATAATAATTCCATATCTCTTATTACTTTGCATATGGAAGAATGCTTTATTTTTAGCCATATATCGAGAAGCATCAAGCAGGGTTGTGTATTTGACCGCTTATAGGTATGTACTAAATTTTCAAGGAACGGCTGGACTGATAGATTGCTGGGGTACTTCGAGAATTATATAGGAAACTTAACTTCATACATGTACTTAAGAGAAACAAATTTCTACGGGGTTTTGAATTTTGGAGGGTGGCACATTTTGGGGAGATTGAAAATTTTCGGAGGAAATCATTTTTATTTAGTTTCAATTTGGTTGCTTTGATGTTTAAGAGGCAAAACATCTAGGTTATCAGCACCCGATCAAAAAAATAATATTATTATTAAAATATTAAATTGGTAGGTTTGATTAAAATAAAATAGAAACAAAATGAAAAAGTAAATAAATAAAAACATGGATAAAATAATTAAAATATATATAGAGGTTAAAAATTAAATAATAGAAAAACTTTTTTTTTCTGTTGACATTACAGACCATGTATATCTTTTGCCGCCTTAACAAGCCTGCTCCATCTCTGCCTGTCTTGGCCTATTTCTTTCCATTTATCTGCACGCAGCTCTGTTGCATCTTTGTTGATTCTATCTATCCATCTGCTTTTTGGCTTTCCACGTGGTATTTTGCCTTCTATTGTGGCATTCATTGTTACCTAGAGGCTACCAGATGGATTGCAACGAGCTACATACCCCACCCATCTTAATCTACGTGCCATCATACCATGGGATATTAATTGACCAGTTTCTGTAAGCAGTTCTTTGTTGGTGTTTCTTCTCCATGTGTTAGTACTCTGATCCCAGATCGTTCTGGTTATCATGCGGAGGATTTTCCTATTATATCTTTCAACACTTTTTTCTAGGATGCTGCAGGTTAGTGTCCCGGTCTCACAGCCAAATTTAGGTTTAAATTTAAAATACGTTTTGACATAATATTCGCTGGTGGTCGGTACTTTTGACATCTGTGGAAAAATAAAGTTAAAAACATTAACGGTTCATGATCGAATCTATAATAAATTATTTATATAATTTTAGATGCTGAAGAGGGGAACCAAGATTCTCCGAAACGTACAATTTACTAAAGAATAGTGAACCATTTGAGCGTGGTCATTTTATTGAATTCAACATATAGCCAAGAAGTAGTGAGAAGATAATCAATGAAAAAAAGTGAAAACTGGAAACTGGGTTTTTTAATTATTGAATAATAGATGTTTAATTATTTTCAGATCCAATCCCATCTACACCCCTTACATACATAAGTTCCGCACTTTCGTCGTCATATCTTCCATATTTTCCTTATTCCCTACTTCCTGCAAGGAGAGGAACCATTGTGTACCGACACACAGAGAGGCGAGTACTCCCACACGCAGATCCTGCAGAGTCACTTCCCGGTCTCTTTGTCTCAGCAGATGGAGCAGGAGGATTGATAGCTTCGTCAGCATTTCTCTCCGTGTCGCCCGCCTGATTTATACCGCAGCGGGGTGTCCTTCTCCAGTCCTTCTTTTTCTTATTTCCTAAAATATGTTTCCTATAGATGAAATATTACTTAGGCAATATATTATATTTATTCAACAAAGTAATAATCTCTTGATATAGTTTGTGATTTAAATCATATTTAGTAAGTAAGCAAGTGTATGTGTTCAATTTCTGTTTAAGATATGGTTTGGGGGTTAACAGGGAAGTGAATTTACTTTAGGGAAGTGAATATTTAACTCTTAATCCTTGATTTAGGGTTTTCGTTTTTTTCGTGATATATGGTTCCCATGTCATTTTTCGGTCAAATATCAGACCGGTGTCTGTCTGTGAAGTCTGTATTGTCATTTTAACCGGAGGAAACGTTTCATGTTGAAAAGTAAACGTGATTTGTCATTGGTCGAATTTTTCGAAGTTTAAATCATTCATGTAATTTTATTGTAAGGTCCGGCGGGTGTATATTGGATTTTCGTGCCATATCGCTATTTCGTCTGCATATGACGCAAAAACTATTTTAGACTTTATCATCACCGATATTTGGAACAGCTAAAAAGAATCATATTAACAAACTTCAAAATTTTCAAACAAAAAAATTTAGAACACCCACAAATGCACCTTGGTACGTTAGCACATAACCTTCCACACTGACCTTCGAACAAACGATTCCATGAAAGCTTACAAAGGCATCCTAACATACTCATAAACGACATGGCAACAAGACATATGCCAGGTAGTCTCCGTAGAAGAATGAAGAGGAACTGGATGAGAGACCTCCTTGCCTAATAATTCATGTAGATATCACGCCAGGAGAAGGTTCGATCCCCTTTTAGGTCAATTAATATTTATTTTTCGCCCTCCCCGCAAAATGAATCTTAGTACTTACATTCTGGTCAGCATGAGGCGATTACCTTTAGGTAGCCGTCATGGTTTGTAAAAGTAAGACAAATCTCTCTTGATGAATTAGTCCTCCTCCCATACCTGTAACAGTGTAACTGCTCTTATATTAGGGATATTTTTTAAATTTATTTATTTAATGAAATTCACAACTGTATCAAAATAAAACCAGTAAATATGCACACATTATAAATAATGACATGAACATACTTGAAGAGATATTACCCAGTGGTAGCACAGCCTATTTAATTATAGGTAAGAAGATGACGAAGTTATCTTCTTTTCAGACGCCTAGGGGGATTATCAGGAGTCGAGGAAGAAGCAAGGCTGGAAACAAGTGGATTCGGATGCGACTGGGTTTATATTGGGATAGGTAAAGGATAGGTATCGGGATAAATCAGCGACATGTATTAGAGATATAAACATAAATTAATACTGATATCCTTTTTGGCTAGAGATTTTTCGATCCTGACTATTTTTTAAATTCAATGTGGTTAAAAAAAATAATAATAATAAGAAAAAGACGTTCCTTCTTGAATTTCCGAACACTTCAAAGTTATATCTTAATGCTTCGTTTAGTATTGAGACCACATCGATAGCAATGTCACGTTAAGTACCTACCTAATAGTTAATTATAAGTAATTAACATTTCTTAAAATATAAAATCCCCGTTTTGCTTGAATCATTATTTATATATATCCTACAGAAACAGTGGTATAAAAATCATGTTAGCGGTTTTTGAGCGTCTCCGAGACGGCCGAATAAAGGAAAGGCCTATATGAATTCGTCTTAAAATTTTATTTGCTATTACGGTTCATAAAAAAAATACCCCGGTAGGTTACAAAGTTGATAGTTCCGCTCAACATTAATTCAAATTACACAAGGCAGGACATACCATCTGTGACACCCCTTAAATTCATATAACACATGTATATGTAAGGGGCTAAGTGAAGAAGCACCTTCCGATCAGAAATCACCTGCCCAGCGGGAGCACCTCCGAACCGTCTTGTAAAATATGGTTTTTTATCGAAGGCACGGTGGTTTTTATTTTATCGGAGCAGGCGCACTACGTACCCCGGGCTATGAATGGCCGCCAGGTTAAAAAAGAAAAAAAAATGCTTTATAATTTACAGC
Source organism: Nezara viridula (assembly GCA_928085145.1). NCBI lineage: Eukaryota > Metazoa > Arthropoda > Insecta > Hemiptera > Pentatomidae > Nezara > Nezara viridula. Next base: position 47,745,002 of record OV725077.1, on the reverse strand, counting down.
TACCGACCGGTCCCTCAATGTATTTAGGTTTTCACTTTTTCTTTTTCTTTTTTTTTTTCTTTTGATCTCTCACTCTCTGCTCTGTTAAAATATGTTGCCGCGGCGGACAGCGGACTACAAAACTGGTAGGTTAGTGTAGGCCATAATACCTGGTAGCCGAACATAAATAGAGTTCTGCCCTCTATATAGTAAATCAGAGCTAGCTTATTTATAACCGGACAAAGGTACACCTACCTACCTCTCTGTGTCTTCGGCTCCATCTATTGTTTGCCCCTTGTACGGTCATAATTCCGTTTGTTGGTATTTTTGATACTTTATTGAGCTATCCCACTGTGGAGAACAATATTTCTTAGCACAGACACGTCTGGAAATATTGTATTAAAAATTCAATTTAGAGTTCCAACTCGTGGTTTCTCTTCTATCTAAATGTTATCGAACAGTTAAGACGTTGCTGAAACTGAAACGGCATTTAATATGTTAGAAATTTATCCGAGATAGAGAATTGAAATGAATTCTCATATTTTTCATACCTGATACAAGAAGAGGTATTGAAAAAGGAATGAAATTGTTATGTGGATTCGTTTGTGCTATTATAGGATCGACACACATCGAGTTAGCATATTGGAAGTGACTTTAAAATTTAAAATCTTTGAGAGACTTCTCTTAGAATCACAATAAAATGTCATAGCTGCTCAACTAAAGCTATTCTCATTGGTTTCAGGCATCTCATTTGTTCCCTTCTTTACTCTCCTCTACTTTACCTCAATCATCGCCCCCATCCATTTTTTTCCCAACAGTCGAAAATCTAGTATTAGTCTTCGATCAGAACCTTTCCTGAAATAACCATATTTCCCAGATAACCTGAAAATCCATAACAGTTCTCAAACAACTCCTAAGATTCCGTAATTTTATTTCTCAATGAAACAGACAGCTCATTGCAACCTCTATCGTTTTCTCTATTTCGACTATGGTTGCTTTGTGTATGGAGGACTTCTGGAAGACTGTAGGTGAAATTGCAGAAAGTTATGAACTGTTTTATAAGATTAATCTTTGGAATTCCCTGGCGCTCGTATGTTTCCTACTGGTATACCGATTTGAAGTGGCTCTATCCTACTTCCCATGACAATTCCTTCGTGGTGTTTTCCTTTTCCAGGTGCTAAGAACCAAAAATCCTCTCTATGTCATGGAACTCCTCACTCTACGCTCCTCTATCCACTTTCTTAATACCGGATCTCAATCAATGCTAAAATATCCACCAACCTCGTCCAGCCCTTCATATCAAGGCAAAAACCTCTTGGAAACATCTATATTTTAAACTTCAGAAAAAAGTGCTTCTATACATTATCGTGCCCTGCGGATTACTGTGTTGGACCAGATTATTCGTACATTTTCCCAATACATGGGTTGGGGTTTCTTACTCTTGGTTACAGAATTACCATTCGCCAGTCCTCCGTTACCTTCTTGAACTCCACGGAGAGGAGCTTAGTTGGCACTTTCAGAGCGTTCCTTTATTCCTAGTGATTGGTACGTTTTTGTCATAAATTTATTAACACATTTATTTGATTTAAATGTGGGCACATCAATTCACTGTACTTTCCCTCGATTCAATCGTTAAATGACTTTTCTGTCAGGGACTGCCTAACTTTCTCAAGAGTGAGCCTTCTATATTTTCCACTTAGATGCCGAATAAATCAACACACTTTTGAATTCTATGCCTAACGTAAAAAAAAATATATATGAAATAAAACAAAATCTATTTGAGAAATGACTCTTGAATGAACATACTCTTATTTGAGAAATGAACTAATGTTACAGAGTTTCCTATTGACACCTTGTAAATATAAAAGCCTAGAAAAGTAATCGGGAATCAATTGAACAGCAAATACTTTTTGGGATGGAACAAGGGAATCAGTTGGGGGAGTTCTTTGGAGAAGGAGAAAGGTCTGCTAGCAGAGTTTCTTGGAGAAGGAAGATTCTGTTCGGGAGAAGTAAGTCCAGTGAAGAGATCAGTTGGAGGTGCTCGTAAGAGAAATTGGAAGCAGTGTCTAGCAAGAAATGAAGAACTCCATCGTTGAAGGTTCAACTGAAGATTCTACATGTTCTGTAACCAGCTAAGTTATAATATTCATTCAAAATCTACTCTTGTGTCTGTGTTGTTGCTCGAATATGAAGTATATTTGGACCGAACCAGACACATTATGGGCTGTAGTTGTATTCTTAAAATGCTTTCTATATATATATATATATATATATATTGAAAAAAACATGGCATTTAAATATGATGATTAGTTTTGATTAAGGTTTACGTGTAGCTCAGGAAAATTGATTACGTTCTTATTTTTTAATCATCAACTTACATATTTTCCTCACCTTGATTCTGAAAATAGCTCAAGTAGAAAAGAATTTTCTCACGACTGTCCACCATCCAGCCAACATTCCTTCATTAGTGGCCTTCTATTACCTAATGACCATCCTCTTCGGAGCCAGAGGCTCATCTCCGGACCGCGGCAGCTACCGAACAATTAGGATATAACAGACTATTAGGTCCGATGGTTATATTAATTGCGAGGCCTCGGCTGGTGAATACGCAGCTAATGGCGTCTCCCATGATTAGCTTTATATTTATATTGGGGGAACGGTGTGGTATTGGGGAATTATTGTGTGGAAATGAACACTGATTGGCTGTGGGAACTGTTATTATCTACCGGTTACCGGTTGCTACTGTATCAATAACAGACGGTTAATTGCTTTTTAATTGTTGTTGATCAATGTATATCAGTACCTATCCATATTTAAATTTTTTATATAATATATATCGGGCTTTTGTAGTCTGGTTGTCTATATATCGCTTTATTGAGATAGATGCCTCAAAAAAATATTAATAATAATTTCTTCTTAATTAATAAAAAGCCTGCTAATTTATTACTATTTAAAAAAATTCAACAGATATCTATACAGTAATAATAACTGATCTTGAACATTTTTTCAATAAAGAGACCTGAAGAAACCCTAGATGATTGAGAAGAAGTTGGAGGTGTGACATCCAGAAAAACATGACTATGATCGCATCCTTACAAGAGGAGAGCATATGCTTTTTATATTATACATATCAAATGAATAACATAAAAAAAGAGTTCATAATTTGTCTCTTATCAAAGCATAGCTTTATTATGCAATGTTTTTTTCATAATACTGTTTAAGGAGCAAAACTCTTAATAGTGCGTCCTTTACCGACAAAACTGTTTAATTAGCGAGTTGTTATTGGAGTTCTGGCAATGGCCAGATTCTCCACTCTTGCTCAATCTCCACTGGGTTTAGCCCCAGTTACGCGGTTGAGAGAGAAGTGCAGGGATCTCCTGGAGCCATGCTTTTCCCTCCACACTTGGAGGGACAAGTCTGGTTTGGAGTTCTCTCACCAGATTGTAAATATTGTATATAGGTATGTATGTACGTGTTCTTTTTATTCATTTATTTTTAGATTATTTTATTGTATATATATTATTTTTCTGTATAGTTTATTTTATTTACTGTACATAGAGTGTGAATGTGATCTGTGAACACTATTATAAATGTACTTGAGACAGATTGTAATATATTTCAATAAATAAGGTTAAAAAAAAAAATTAGCGTGTTGAGTTAAAAATTAAGATTTTAATAGCCCAAACGATAAAATAGAATCTGTAATAACGTTAATTAATTACCGGTGACTTAATTTCTGTGCCATTGCTTGTTGGTGGCACGTAGAAAAGAAGAATTAAAAATAATATTATTATGCTTCATCATTAAAATATTTACAAACTAACTAATCAATAATATTTCATCTAAATTATTTCTTTTTCATAGATGGTAATATTCTATTAAGCGTTAATATACACAAAAACATGCTGTGTACTATACTGTATGAGCAGGTACACAAGTACCACCCAGAGAGCTGCGGCCGGCCGAGATGATTTGCGGTCACTAGACAAATATCCACTCAATACAATGACAGGTCATCAACTTCTTTTATAGACCATGTTCTTTGGTCGTCGAATATTTATGGTGGTATATGATTGGTGGTTTGAACATTATACTCTTTTTCCTCGTTCAAATAATCCTCTCAATAAGGAACTGTATGGTGTACGAGACTGTTTCAAATACCTTGCATGAGAATTTGATAGTTTTATTTCCAATAAACAATATAAAAAAAATAATTATAATTGATATTATTATTTAGCAAAAACAATTTGTATGAATTTAACAGCTTTACTTAAAAAATGAACTGTTCAGAATTTATTATTCATTTCAGTTATAATACAATAACTACCATTTAAAGATTTGTTTAATATTTTTCGACAACTGAGGACCACTGGAATTTATGGCATGGTAATATAATTACCGTTAATTAACTTCAGGAAAAACTGAATGAAAATCTGGCATTAAAGCTAGTTAATTAACAGGACTGTCAATCAGGTGTTGAAACTGCTAATTATACTTGCCAGCGGTTTACTGGCTAAATGGCATTGGCTCCTCCAGTCAAACTGGCAAATAGGACTTTTTCTGTAACAGCTAGTTTGATGATTTCTTATTGAATATAATTTTATAATTAAAAACGTAATTTAATTTTTAACTAATTCGTAATAGTAGCAGTTTTAAGTTATACTGTAAAGGATTAGTAGACCACTTCCTGAAATTAGTATATGTATGTACATAGTAATTATTCGTACTAATTCGTATTTAGTTTAATAATTTAACATTTTTATTTATTTTTTTAACTCTTCAAATATACGTCCGCACCTGTCATGATAGTTACAATTAGTAGATTTGTTATCATGTTAGAAAATGTCATTTTAGGCATGAAGTAGTGTAGCACCCACTAGCCCTGATCTTCCTTTTCTTCCATAAACCAGGAAAGGAGATCTCCCATCCAGCTCATTTTTAGTCGAGTTATGATGAGCTTGTCAGTTGTGGGCATGTCGTTTATAATCTATTTTCGTTTCCGTGTAGTATGCTATGGAATCGGGAGTAAAGATTAAGGATATGATGGTCGATAGTTCGTTGTCGTAAGACGTTTGCCGAAATTTTGAATTGGATTTTAGTTTTTGAAAATGTGTCTTTTTTTTCTGGAATGAAAATATATGAGACATATGTCCATTTGGTTTGAGTAGGTACGGGTGTGTATTTAATTTTCGTCTGATTTTCAATTTTAATTTTGAAACAAGTGAGTATAATATTTTCAGTCACTTGTTTATGGTTTTTCTTATCATTTGTATGTGTGGTTCCCAGTTCACCATATTGTCGAATATTATTCCAAGGCAACGTGCAGTGTCTGTTTGAGGATTTATTTTAATTTAATTTTATAATATATTTTAATTTTATATTATGCTAATCGCATATTTGGCATTGATAACGTGGGCTACATATTCAGGATTAAGGTAATATAGATCCTAATAAAACTGTCGAAGCTGGTTAAACCTTTGCAAGCCCAAAAGTATTAAATCTTCATAAATAAAATACCTTGGCATGGTAGCGGATTTAAGAAGCTAACATAAGTCATAAGGTCAAGATTAAAGTGGTTAAAAGCCATGAGGAATACAAATTACATTAAATTTAGCATACATTAAATAAAAAAAAATGGAGTAGATAGAAGAAACTCTTAAGTGCGTAAGTGATAAAAGACATAAGATATGTATGTTGTATATGATATTCATTCCTAGGTTATCTACACCTCAAATTCCAGATTTCCGAAAAATCTGTCTAAGTAATTTGAAAATTTCAGAAATACTGTCCGAATAGGAGCAACCTTTTGCCCATTGTAATGAAAATCTGGCAAATTAAGATTTATTCCACACATTACAGTATATTAGTGGATAAACAGCTAACTGCCATTTGTATATTGATAAGTTGTTTGGGGTGTCAGTGACAAGTGACAATTTATTTTTTATAAAAATGTATATTATTTATTTATTTTTAGTTTGTTACTTGTGACTGAACACCCCAATAAACTTTTCTTCAATGTAAAAAAATAAAATTTTAATTCCTTCAATAGTCCTACGGGAAATACTTATCTTCTGAGGTATAAAGGTATCTGACTAGGCTCTCCCTAGAATATTATAATTTCAACTAATGAAATATGACAATACAAAATTAAAATAAATAAATATGAATAAAATATGACAAATCTTACAAAAAATAAGAGGATATAGGATGCAGATACTTTGTGAAGATGCTATATGGAAGTAGATCCCGAAACGTCATAAATAAATAAAGAATAATTGTTTTGGGAGAATAAATACTGTTAACAAATTCTTACTTATATACTTCATGAATCTTTAATTTAGTAAGTACCACAATTACGGAAAGTGATGTTCAATGATTTTTTATATCTATTTTATATTGGACTGCAATGGAACCTATTAAATACAATTATTTCTTCTAGCTGCTGATGTTGGTACTGGTGTAGATATAGAAGAATTAGTCTGATAAATGGACATTATCAATGAGAATGTCGCTAGAGTGAGATTAAGAAAGTGAGAAATGACAAAGGAGAAAATCAAAAGAATTTGAAGAGCGCTCTAGGACTCTCACTTCAAACTGCTTGGCCTGTAACAATTAATTAATGTATTAACATACTCTAATGCCTAACATTTTCTTCGTTACGTTTCCTATGAAACATTATTTATTCCTGATATATATTTATTATTTCATAAAGTTAATTGCATGCATTGTAATGATCAAATGAAAATTTTTTAACATGACTTTTCCGCAAACCAATGGGTTCCCTTAACCTAAAATTTTATAAGGCCTCTTCCAGGGTGCCCAGAAGGGAGTTTTATTGAGCTAGTTGCGGCATCTAAATTAATCAGGGAGGTATTTTGACGAAGTTTTTAATTTTTGAGGGAGGCACAATCCGACGGTGTTATGATTTTTTATTTTTTTGAAAACTTTCAAATCAAAAGACAAGTGGAATCATGGAACAGACCACAGGATGTGTAATGGTATATAATCTATGAATATCCAAATTCTAATTTCGTTTGCTCTGTTTTTAAGAAGAAGAGAGGAATAAAATATCTTAGAAGAGGTGGAAAGAGATTTATGCGCCATCGACCATGGGAGGGGGTTGGAGAAGGGATGGGCACCCCTTGTCCTCTTACCATATTTTTCTATTCAGAGTTCTCTTGCAGAACTTGTCCTATCATAGAATCTTCTATTTGCTCATACCACGTTATGCTTGGCCTTGCCCGTCAATTTACCAAAAGTAAACCTCCGTTCGCAATCTCCCTTCAAGCATTCGTTTTTAATTATCATGTCGCATAAGGATTGTTTTCTACAGACTTTTTAATAAATTCTTCGAGGATTTTTTTTTCTAATTTTTTACCTCCATAATGTTCTTTAATTTTTTCATTTCTAATTTTATCAATTCTGAAGATTCTTACCAATTCAAGCAATTAATTCATTTCCTTTGCAGTTTCTTCTTAAGTTCTCTCTTTATTGTACTGGCTTCTGCTCCATATGTTGTAATATTCAATAGTATTCTATTCCATGTATTCATTTCGGTTTTAGGATGATATTCCTTTATAAATATTAAACAATATTTATGATTTCAATTGAAAAATAAAAAAGTCATTGTTATAGTGGTTGATTCGTTGTTAAGATGTTAGATGGATGATAAGATATTGAGTAACCATTTAAGACTGATAATGGTATTTTACCTCACCATAGTATAACTAAATATGGAAATCGTAGGTAGTAAAGCCCATTTATTCCGCCATAAATATTAAGTTTCACTATGAAGCAAAAAGAATAAGGAAGAGACAAAGACTTAGCTGAAATATGGGCTGACAGAGGACACCCCCTCAGGTGTTTGTTAAACTTTTCCAAAAGGACAGGCCATTAAAGTGAGATATAAATAACCACTTGTTGAAGCGATGGCAATAAGAACATTGACGAAGGCTCACGCAAATGCTACCGCGCTCTTTGATTTATCCTCCTGTACTTTGTTATCCCGGTTCCTCCTTTTCTGTGTCCTCTCGCTCCCATTCCGTTGTCGTAATAAGATAAATATATCTTCAGATATCAATAATTAATCATTGGTGAAGTAAAGTATAGATAACTTATACAAGTAATCTATATATATATACTCCCCGTTGCAAGAGGGCTCTGCCAGTGAGCTCTTTGGATCAAATGAGCTGACGCAGGGCTCTTTTATGGGCAGAACATTATCAAACAGTGTGATTTAATTACAATAAAAATGGCGACACGTTTTTCGCGAATTTACCGGTTTTCGAATATATTTATAGCCACTCCAATTCTGTAAATGATTTGCATAAGGGAAAAGCAAATATTGGTTAAATAAACACCCCCACCATTTTATAACGATTTTTAAGGAGTTGGTATCGGGGTTTTGGTATCAGCCACTCAAATAGAATTAGAGGGTTAAAAATTTGTATGATAATTGGGTCAGTGTTAACAGAAAACTTAGTTTCGATTTTTTTGTTTTTTATTACAGTTGTGAAGATTAAAATATATTAATAAATTAAATTCGGAAACGAACTATAAAATATTAAAGAGCAAAACATGAAAAAGAATTTTAACACTTTAGTTGTATGTATTTTTTAACATTAATTTTTTTTATTCACACCTGTCATAATGTTAATGACAACCAGTGAATGTGAGATCGATTGCTAAATATAATGTCATAAAAGACATAAGTAGGAGAAGTGCCCAGCGGCATCTCACTCGGCGTGATATCTGCATTAGGCGAGGAGATCCCTCATCCAGCTCCTCTTCAGTCTCCTAAAGATGTTACCTGGCATATCCGTAGAAGCCATTTCATTTATAAGTGCATTAGGATATCCTTGTAAGTTGTCGTGGAATCGTTTGTAATGAGATCCTATGTGTTATAATTGTCCTAAATATTTTTACTTGAAACATTGAAGTTTGTTTATGTGAGTATTTTTAGCTGTTCCAAATATCTGTGATGCGTAAGTCCAAATAGGTTTTAGTAAGTAATTGTATGTATTCTATTTCTGTCCAAGTTTTAGTTTTGAATGTTTCAAAAGAAGTGAATTCAGAATTCTCAACCTTTGATTTAGCGTTTTTCGTTTCTTGATTATATGTCATAGGCTCCACGTCATTTTTTCGGTCAAATGTCAGACCAAGGTATTGTGTCTGTTTGTGGAATTTGTGTATTGTAAGGAAAACTGAAGGAACAGTTGTATTTTATACTGTTAATTAAAAATATTAATGGTACAACTGAATTACTACCTTAAATTTTTCTAATCACTTATAAAATGGAAACAATGGAGTCCTCTAGTCTACTTCTATGATCCGCAATTTTGTCTTCGTTGACATTTCCTTAAGTGCCTCACAATATCTTTTAACAGGTTTCGTGGCTTTCGTATCCGTTTTTCATATATGAGGTACCTGTTCATAAACCAGCTCTTAATCTGTTCAGAAGATTAGCTCTTAATCTTCATAAACCATTCGTTGGTTCATCTCATGTATTTGAAGTTTATCCTGCAATGGGGTTCCCTTGCTTCTTTCATGAACGTCCAGCATCCTACATTTATAACAATATCGATGTGTTTTCTCTTTATCCGCAGCTCTATGTCATACCATCTAATCATTCCATTGTAATTATGGTAACAAAACTAGAAGTTATACATCGCTGCTGCTAGTCCCAAAGGTCGTATATAAAAATCTTTTTTTTTTTTAATAACAGAAACACTGATTATTTCTTTATAATTATTCCATATACCATTCTTCATATTAGCAGACGATTTGTTACAGTTGCAGATTAAAAAATGTTGGATCTAGCACAATTATAATTAAACAGAAAATTATTACATGCAACCTTTTGCATTAACAGCCATAAAGAAAATTTTCGAATCTGTTTTTTCAGATACCCTCAGTCCAAAAACAGAAGTTTCACAAAAACGTCTGTGTGTCAAAGTATTTATAAGCAGCCTAACTAAAAAACGAATAGTCAAATGAAATTTAAATTACAAATAATTTTTGCCAAAATGTACTAACTAGAAGTTACACTCTATTAACATTCCTCGAACGATTTTGATCGATGTAGTTATATCTGTGTAGAATGAAGTTGTCGTTAATATCAGACAAGTATTTTGTTCATTAATATAATTTTTTAGAACTTGAATGCTGAATTTCCAAAATTTCTTCATCTAAATTGCTTTTAATTTCGTTTATTTAGAAAGATTAACCATTTCAAATTGTAAATATCGAGAGTGAATTGCTAAATTACTAACTAAAGCTGAAATAAGAGTTGGAAAAGAAACTACCAAGAGCGTATATATACTTATATAGGACTTTAATATAGTTACTTTAACTTTTATATTTCACTTGCCCCTAATATTTACTTTCCTACCAATACTAGGTAAGGAAAATATTGCAAATCGGCTCAAATTTCCGATGTGCGATTTTCGACGGATCTATACGTTTCAGAGCCTCCTGAATCCGCCATTCTTCTATCTGTGCCAAGATTTTCTCTAGAACTAGTGAACCTATTTCATTGCTTCTTTTTTAGTAGGGTTTTGACTATTGATGGCTGTGCTACAAATTGGGTGCTCTCTGCGCATTATATGAAAAACATATATTTCTATGGACTGTAGGGCAAAGACGACTCTAACAATTTTTATGAAACTTTCCTATAATTTTCTAATAATTGTCCTTTCAATTTTCATACATGTACTAAATTCCAAAGAAGATTCAAGAAAAAAAATTATTAAATTCAAATTCTGATGTCAGAAAGGGGTGAATGAGAGGGAAAAAAGAAAAGTAAGTGAAAGTAAAAATATCTGTTGCCCGGATCACACAAGCATCACTATTTCCTTTACTTTTAACAAAAACTATTGTGAGACAAAATTAGGCTACGGCAAAAAGTTTTTGATTAGCAATATTAGAGTGTATTGAAATTTGTACACTGATATATCACAAACAGGTTTCCATAGCTTCAGTTCATCAAAGAAATCGTACTAAAATCTTTTCTTTGATCAATTTTCAGGAAAATAAATCTAATTAAATTTTTTTTCTTAATGGTCATATTTACAGATATAGAAACTTTTCTGAAATAGGTAGGAAAGTCGTGCTAGTGGACACACCAGATTTTTTTCTTTCGTTCATTTCTGACCATTATTCATCTATCATAGTTGGAATTTCAAGATAAATTTCTAGGACTTTTTCTCATCGCTACTGTTTCATTATTTTGGAATTTTTTGTCCTGTGCTCATGCGAAACTAACAAGGTGCCTCAGCTGTTCGTCGTTAAAAAGAGATCGGGGCAATAAGAGGAGTCTAGACGAAGCTCGTGTTTGATTAGATCCGTCAGATTGATTGAAACTATTAAAAAGTTAATTGCTTCCTGTCACACCTACCCGACGCCCACGGCTGTTAGGGCACCTCTGATTGGCCTTCCCGCCGGAAACAAATGTTCGTCCAATCCGCTACATTCCTTCGACCTAGTTAATTAGCCAATCGTCTTCGGGATTAGCAAGGTTCCCTCTGGATAGGATGCGGGCAGAAGATGGGGACAATGTCCTCAAAAATAATTAAGTTTGTATTACCTTAGAATATTCGAGGAGCTTGCTTAGTGCTTAAAGTTGAAAAACAACAGCACATTATCGAATGAACTTGCGAAACGTAAAACCCAGTGATGGGTTGTAGTAGCAATATAAGATGACGATGGTGATGTATAAAATAAATATCTGTATTTGTGTAGATCGTCAATGCCGATGTACGACCAGTTCCGCCTTACAGTTATCGACTAGTGATGTTCGAAAGTATCGATATAAATATATATCAATGTTTTCTTTCGATATCAAAAGATGTTAATGTTCTCCTGTCGATATCAATAAATATCCATGTTTTCCTTTCGATATCGCCCAATTTCGAATCACAACAAAATATTCGATATCATGAAATGCTGAAAATTCCCCTCGATTATCGTATTGAGTTACAATTTTTATTTATTGATATATTTTAATCTATATTTTCAACAAAACTCGTTATCATTGGGTTTTCAACAGTATCTTTTTCTTTTTTGACTCTCTAACGCCGTGTTAACATACAGTTTTGATTTATAGCTCATTACAAACAGGATGAAATGCTAAAACTTTCCTCGCCTACCTTATGTAGCTCAAAATTTTAGTTTCTGAGATATTTTAATACATATATTCAACAAACTCGTTATCATTTGTTTTTCGGCAATATTTTTTTTCTCTCTCTAATACGTAAAGAAGTTTACACTTCAATAAATTTCACATAAGGAAACGATTTATGAAAGCTTATTACCCAGTAAATGAAACCAAGGCGACTACGTTCTTTATCCTAAGGAAGAGGTATCAATGATAGAATGCGAAAGTAAGGAGAAACGATGGCTATAGAAGTCAACAATATTGTGTGATATATATGGAGATATTGTCTTATTAGTAGTTATATGTTTGTAGCTTTTCTATTAGTCTTACAGTAGATTTTTGGATGCCTGAAAACATTTTCACTCCTCCTAGTTTGCAGAACACAGCTCTGTGCATCCTTGTTCATTTGATAAATATTCATCTCGATTTTGGTCTTCTTCTCAGCTATTGAGGCATTCATTGTAGGATAGACGTTTCCTGGTGGTGGCTCCTATCTTCATGTCCCGTACATCTTAACCTCCTTCCCTTCATATCATGAGTTATTGATTAATTTGACCATAATTATTTTAACTGTACAGAATAAAAATAATTATCAGATGAAAAAAGAATAACATAATATGTACCTGTTTGTCAAAGTAAAACTTGTTTGAATTGATTTAGTTGATTTGAACATCATTTTTATTTCTTAATTTAATTTTAAATTTATTTTTGTTTTTAATTCCATATGAAAATCTTCCGTTTTCTAAAATTATAAAGTAAAATCATCACGGTGTTAACTTATTATTAAAATTAAGGATGTGATCAAAAATAATTTGAATCAGAAACTTCATATAAAGCATAACAAAAATTCCAATGAGTGGATAATATGATGAATAAATATTTAGTCTCGCATAAAACAAATGAGTTTAATCTTATATTGCGAACAACTACATTTCCTTTAGGTAATATACATCTTTTATATCACCAGTTATTATCTCATTATTTTTTAAAAAAATATTTCACTAATCCGAAAGAAGAAAGAATTTAAAAGAAAGAACCAAACTTAAAAAATTATCTTACAAACTGACACAAATTTAACAGGACCTGGAACTGGGTTGGGCAAATGCTACTCTGATTATAGAGAACCAATCATTTTGCTCAAATTGAATCACTATTGGGAATTCAATCACTACTTCAGTTAATCGTTTGACATCGACTTAATTATTAGTAATTATTATTAATAATTATTAGTAATTAAAATCTTTGTTGCTTAAAAAAAGGTCAGTATTTGAGTAAATCTCCTGGTACTCAGTACTTGGAGTAGCATTTACCCATCTCTGACATGGAGCAACTAATAGCTATTTATTCAGATTTAAATTGACGATTACATCTTTTTTTTTCCTATGCCTATTAACTTCGATTTTTTAGTCATGAGTCTTCTTCAGCAGCTACGGGCTGCTATAGGAGACAATAGTGATCGTTAGGTTCTCTCTTCTTCGAGATATCCACGGAGCACATGGTTTACTAAGTGTACGCGATCATATTTCACTCTCTCTTCATCAGGAACTTTCCTGAAGGATGGTTAGCAATCTTTTGCTTCAATCTTCCACTCAATTTATTTTATAAGGTAAGAATTATAAGCCCTATACCCAATCACCAGTTTGGAGGACCAGGAGGTGTGGTGTAAGACACATGGATCGCTGACCTTCCTATAAGAATCTCAGGGTAGTGAAGTTAACGTCTCCAGGCGGGAATCAAAACCGGCGTCGTAGTGGTCTCAGTAGGAGAGTAGTTGTCTTATTGAGTCTGTTATCTTACTAATTTTAATTTACGATAACAGTAAATAAATGTACGATCATTTTTTATATAGGTGTAGTAGACTGGACAAATACAGACATAACAATCATGTTGAACGGAGACCAATGACCATCTTCAAAGAAAGATCTGTTTGAAAAATACTTCTTAGAATTTCATGCGTTTGTGAATTGACCTCTCCGAACTTGATTAATGAATCAAGTTCTTTAATCATAACACTACATCAATTGTTGTTATATTTAATTTATACTAAATTTTATTATGCTTCATTAGTTAATTGTTTGTTTATTTGGGCTTTGAGGCGTAAAACCGTAGGGTCATCCACGCCTGTTTTATCTTTATTTTTTTCTCTGGGGCTCAGAAACTCCTTACACGAAGAAAAAAAAACAAAGAATAAAAATAATAATAATTATATTTATTTCTATATTCTGTTAAATAATCTAGGGGTTTTAAATAAGTTTATAACCGTTATTAGTTAATTGTTTATTTTATTATGCTACGTTTTTATTGTAATATACTATCAATCTTGTTATTTGATCCTATACCAATTTCTTACCGTTGTTATTCATTTATAGTTTGTGTTTATCCTATTTAATAACATTTTTTTTTAAATTTTATTTTCTCATGATTTAAAATGTTGAAATGCATATATGTTATGTTGCTTAAACTATGTATGTTAACAAACGTTCTGGCGTTAAGGTGGTACTCGAAGAAATACATGCAACCACTACCGGTTCCATTTAGTGTGGAGTAACATAATGGTAGCCGAAAAATGAAGTATTTATTTATTTGATAAAACTTTTTTTTTTTAAATATGATTGTATTGTGTTTCGTACATTTTAAAAATCGAATTCTGGAGTTCATCATGATTCTATCATAATAACCTAATTGACAAGAGCAATGATAATTGAAGAATATTCTTAGTGTTTTTGATGTATATAGGCATGCTTGTATCTATGATGTTCATTTTACTTTTATTTATTTTTTTACTAACTGATATATATATATATATATATATATATATATATATATATATTTTTTTTTTTTTTTTTTCACTCTCCTTGTAATATTTTATTTTGTTCTTATTCCTATGGATTCTTTTGTTATAACATTATTTATGTTTCTGTATATACGGTGTGAATGTACTCTCTGACTATATAAGTGTACTTAACTGAGACAGATTGTATTATAAATAAATTTTTAAAAAAGTATTTTGGAGACAATTATAAATAATTTTTATTGAATAAAATAAACTAGATAAGAAATAAATATGGGCGATCAGATAAAAAATATTTCAATAAAACAGGTATAATATAAATGTGTGTGTCTGAAACGAATTATAATTAGAAAAACTGTACAACATTGGCAATATTTATAAATCCATAAATGTGTAACTATTATATAGTTTGATGTTGCTTTTATTAAATAGTGAAGGAAAAAAAATCAGTTTGTACAAACTGGTCATCGGATTGAGACCACAGGGAGGGAACTAGACAAAGCCCAGTTAAAGAGGGAACTCACAATTAAGAATTCCTGATTGCTGGGTGTGGGCGGTCATCTTGACTTTTTTCTCTTCCTCGGTCCTTCTTAATTTTTATTTTATTTTTTAAAATTTTTTATCTTATTTTCTCTTCTTGTGTGGCTGAGGACAACTAGGTATACTTAATTAAATAAAAAAATACAGTGCCAATTATACACATACTATCAGTTTTATATTTGATGGTCAAACCAGATTAGAATCAAAATGTTTGAATTGAGATAGCTTTGTATATATATATATATATATAGATAAAATGTTTGAATTGAGATAGCTTTGTATATATATATATATATATATATACTTTACATGTAATCATATTATTTTCATGGAACATATTTAAATTATAGTTTAACAAAAAAACATAGTTTTTTACTGGTGGGGCAATAAAAGAAAAGTATCTAACAAAAATTAAATTGTTTAAGAAAACAACCCCACTACGCAAATAGTCTATCCATCCATCTTAAGGGACGAAAAATTTTATATATATACATAAAAATATGATTGCTCTGTTAGTTAGTGTCTATGAATACTAGGTAAAGTTTTCGGGTACTTTCCTCATCTGAAAGAAACTCTAATCTCTTCTAACAATATATTAATTTACCTTCTGTAGGCTTGCACAACATACGGTTCCAGGAGCTTTCTGAATATTGACGTACATACATGGCTGGAACGAAAATAGCTGGAATGTGTCGTGGAAGGCGTCCGACTATTTCACCAAGTTTCAATATTCATAGACACTAACTAACAATCCACTTATATTTTTATGGAGATATACACCATTTTTCGTTCCGAAAAACGGATAGAGAGTTATTTGCGAAGTCTGTTTTTTTTTTAATCAAAATATTTTTTATTTAATTATAATATTTCAACAGTTTTAATTTTTAAAGTATTAACAACTTGTTTTCATAACTTATGGTCAAATAATATCATTCCAAATCAATTAATAATCGCGATATTTAAACTATAATATTTTCTTTTAGTATTTCGCGCTCAAACTATTTCAAAACATTCACGAAAGTGAAATTAGAAACTACAGCTTTCAAAGTTAAGAACCGGTAAAGTCATCCATTAAAAAAAGTGTTCCTATACAATTTAGAAAATTGATAAAGAACATTTTATTCAATCAGGAGGCAATGTTTTTTGCTCAAATTGTTTGAAAACACTCACGAGATCTTAATCAATATTTTGATTCATTATTATGAGCCTTAAAACTTGAAAACAGATGCGGAGAACTGTAACCCTTTTGTCGCTTCGCTTTCAAAACAATCAGGGGATTTCACCGAATAATTTGAGCTATCAATTTCAAAAATCGATTCCTCCATTTACTCCAAAAATCGTTACATAGATTTTTGTAAAATGATTAAACACGTTATATTTAATAACGGGTCAGTATTTTTAGCTCAAATTTTTTCAAAACAATCAGAGGATGTTATCGATTAATTTGAGCCATCAAACTTAAAAAATCGATCCAGCCATTCGATCAAAAAACATTGCTGTTAGAAGACAATCCTAACACATAACCCACCTGTCACTTCGCTTAGTCTTGTAATAAATTAATTAACAAACGAATTAAGTTTTATTAGCTTATTTTAAGATTATATTATTGACAATAAGGATATCCATATTTTCCCTTCTTGTGTTGCTGAAGGCGAGCAGAGAAGTTTTATGATTGTGGTACTAACCACACATCTATTATATGTTTTATAATTACCCTTAAATCATATTCGGTGCAATATATTTAGCTATAAAAACAACTTTTAAGAGAAAACGATATATTATGTAAACATTGCTCAAAAAGTATACAATTCACTCCGAATTATATCCATGATAATTTGAAAGGAAAAACAAATCATCAAAATCGAACCGCTACGGAAAATATTATTACCTAATTTAGAGAACTTATTTTCAATAGTTGAAATTCGAGCATAATGCATAACTACTGCAAATTTGAGGAAAACATACATGAATCTTCATGTTTCCAACATGTATATTAGAGAACATACAATTTTATCTGTAGTTAATATACCTAACACTTCAGTACCACTTCAGTGTTTTTAAAGTTATTCGCAAATAAATTTCTGAATCAATCGTTACTTTTTTATCAGCCTCTCTTCGGAGAAGTATGTTATATGCATAAATTAAGAAAACTTCAAGGAGAAGATTTCATCGAAGTTTTATTGAAACTGTTACAGCCGACCTTCACTTGGAAACAAAAGGCTGGATGATAATGAAATGTTTTTAAAAAACACCCCTCAATTAGATTGAATCGTATAAAAATTTCAAAGCAATCGGTGAAGAACTTACGGATATTAGCAATTTTGAACAAACTAAGATTAAGATTTTTATTTATATACAATGTTTACAAATTGATAACCTTTAAGCTCATCATTAGCTCCTAAAAATAATATAAAAGAATTGGAAAGAAGATTGGTTAGGATGATCAGTAAAAAAAAAAAGTAAAATAAATATGTTTATTTTTATCTTACGGAAATATTTTGTTTGACCAGCCCTCATGAAGATTTGAAATTTGGACGTGGGCAAAAATAAATATAACTTATTTATTTTTACATTTTTTCTACTAATCACCCCAAGCAATTTTTTCAATTATTCACAACAGTCAACCATCCAACCACGATTAAAAAAAAATAAAAAAATTGATTGTCAATCAGGAGAGAAGGTACTGAACTATTTTGTTTTCAGCTATTAATATACAGATGTCGGCTGTTTAAGATGTGCTGACTTTATTGAATTTGTGAAACACAGATAGCTTATTTATTAATTGGCAATTAATCTACACATGGCTCTGTTTTTGGAATATTCTAATTATACAGATATTATAATATTTGTCCCTTGCTGAGTTTTCTTATTTTGTGTTAATATATCAATCGTGATTTTTGAAAATTTTTCTTTGTAGTGTTTACATGAAGAAACAGCTGTATGTCTATAAACAGCTGTGTGTCTTACAAGGACTACTCGTCGTTCATATTTCATATATCTGAGACAAACGACTCCATTAACTGTTGTGATGGGATGTCGCTGTGGTATAGGGGGTTCGATCATCCCGGAAATATGGCAACAATTTGTCTCATATCGGTCTTTGGGGGGTTCAACATTTTCTTAGTGATGTAAAAACATCCTTTAAAAATGCGGTTAAAAAATAAAAAATAAAAATAAAATAAGAGAAACGAAAATGTTCCCTTGTCAAATTTTGCATGACATCTCAAGTAAACTTCATGATTCCATTATTTTTTTTCTAAATCGTGAAGAACGTTAATCAACATTACATTCATATGAAAATCGTTTGCGAATTTAAACTATTTAGTTACTGTTTCTCCATTCTTCTTTCCATCAAAATTTTTATTTTCTATTCTATTTTGTTTAAAGGATGATTTGCAATCATAAAATAAATTTAAAAATATGTTATGATTAAAGAATATCAACGTTCTTGTCTTTATTCACCGCGAATATGTTAAGAATTTAAATTATTTGTAAATTTTAAAAGGTATGAAGAACTAGTGAAAAATGATTAAATAATTTTTCATTTGACAAAATGTCTAACATTAATTTCAACATTTTTCAGTAATGTCATTTTAGTGATATTTCAAGTTGGAAAATTTATAAGTAACTAAGTTGATTCCAAGAGTAGATGATTGCATTGTTAAACCATAGAACTGTGAATAAAGGTATGAATTTTTCCACTAGAAATATAACTAAAATTAATAATCAAAAATGTTGAAATTGGAGTTCGTCATTCTGTCAACTGAAAGGTTCAAGTAAGTGTTACTGTAGAATGTTTTTCAGAGTTATATTCCATTGTATTCATATTTATATGTTTATATTTAATGATTATAATACAATTTCCACTGGGTTTAGTTCCTGTGACGTGGTTGAGAGAGTAGCGCAGGGATCTCCTGGAGTCATACTTTTCCCACCACAGATGGAAGGACAAGCCTAGTTTTAAAAATAGCGGTAGGTATGTCTGCGTTCTTTTTTATATTTAAATATCCTTAATTTATTTTATTTTTATTTATTGTATATACTGTTTAATTATTATTTAGTTGTTATTTTGCTTTTGTTTATTTTATATTTGTATGTATATATAGTACCTCGCGCGGGCTCATTACCGCGTATGGGGAGCGTCCCACGGGTGGCGGATGTGGGGATGGTCGGTGGAAATTCCTTGGAAGTTCCTCTCGGCTAAGTCCGATGGACTCGCTGACCAACAATGAGAGGGGCCCTCCAGACTTGCTGGAGGGAGGGGACCTCCAGACTTGCTGGAGGTAGGGGCCCACCAGACTTGCTGGAGGGTGTGACGTAGGATTGAACGCCCTACTCACATATCTTTAGTTCACCAAACACCACAAAAAGTCATGGATCTCCCTAAGGTAAAACGCTCATTATCCGGAGGTAAACTAGTCCCCCGTTCGGGTCTCCGGGTGGGGACTGCTTTAGGGGATTCATGCCGCAAGGTGAAATATAGGGATTTAAATATTGGTACGTGGAACGTAAGGAGTTTAAACACAGCAGGGGGGCTAAAATCGGTCGCGAATGAGGTAAATGGGTACAATTTGGATGTCGTGGCTCTGCAAGAGGTTCGCTGGCCAGGGGAGGGCTCGATGAGGGAAGGAAAGTACACTATTTGGTACGGAGGAAGCGGGAATCATTGTTTAGGTACCGGGTTTCTAATTAGGAGTAGATTACTATCCGCTTTGAGGGACGTACAATTCTTTAGTGATAGAATTTCGGTAGCTACATTTCAGGGACGTTGGTTTAAAATCGCATTAATAAACATACATTGTCCGACCGAAGACAGTGACGATGAAGTCAAAAGTGAATTTTACGATAAACTCGAATGGGTTTATGATAAACTACCGCGAAACTACATGAAAATAATTGTAGGTGACGCGAACGCAAAGGTAGGAAGGGAAGAAGTTTATATTCAGACGATTGGTAAAGAAAGTTTGCACGAATATAGTAATGATAATGGGATCCGTCTGATAAACTTTGCCATCTCGAAAAACCTGGTAATTAAAAGTACGACGTTTAAACGTAAGGATATTCATAAATATACTTGGACATCGCCGGATTCGCAAACACGAAATCAAATCGATCATGTCTTGATACAACACAGCTGGCAAAGCAGTATAATCAATGTACGGTCTTATCGCGGAGCAGAATGTGGGTCGGATCATGAATTAGTAATCGCGAAACTTCGACAAAAACTTAATATAAAAAAGAGAAAAGAAAACCGTTTCGATTTTGAGAATTTTAATTTGGAAAAATTAAAAAATCCATCAATTAGAAACCAATTCGAGCTAGATGTTAAGAATAGGTTTGAAGCTTTAGAGCTTCCTGACGAGGACCACGAGGATATTGACAAGTTATGGGTAGAGATCAGGGATAATATTAAAGCGGTCGGTAACTCGTGTCTAGGAAAAAAGGAAAATAAGAATAACAAACCGTGGTTTGATGAAGATTGCTTAAACATGTGCGAAAAAAGGAAAGCCGCTAAATTAAAAGCTCTAAATAATCCTAGCGAAGACAATCTGGAATACTTCCGAATCTCAAAGAACGAAACGACAAAATTGCTCAAAAATAAAAAAAGGGAGTATCTTAAAAATAAAATAATTGAAATAGAAACTAATAGAATCGAAAATAACGTAAGAGACATGTACAAAGGTATAAACAGATCACGTAAATATGTAGGGCCCGTAACGTCTGGAATTAGGGATGATAATAACAATATTCTGACCGATCCGGTTGACATATTGAATAAGTTTAAGGACCACTTTGACAATATTTTAAATACGGGAAATTATGATCTGTGTCCTCCTTCTGAGTACCAGAGTGCTGAACCGTTAATAGAAGGACCAAGTAAAGAGGAAGTTGAAGTAGCTATCGGAAAATTAAAATCATATAAAGCAGCGGGAATCGATAATATTCCTACTGAACTAATTAAGGCATGCGGGGAAGCTGGAGTTTCTAAAATACATCGGTTGGTTGAAAAGATCTGGGTGAACGAGAAATTACCTGAAGAATGGAAAGAATCTATTCTTATTCCGATTCACAAAAAGGGTCCGAGGACGGATTGTAATAACTATCGAGGAATTTCACTCCTTCCGGTATGTTATAAAATATTCACTGTAATCTTAACCAGTCGAATCACGGAATACGCAGAGGAAATTATCGGAGACTACCAATGCGGATTTAGACGGAATCGTTCGACTATTGATCAAATATTTTCTTTACGGCAAATATTAGAGAAAAAATTGGAGTATAACGGTATTGTTCACCAGCTGTATATAGATTTTAAAAAGGCTTACGATTCTATTGACCGCCAGAAACTGTATAATATTCTAATCGAGCAGGGAATTCCAAAAAAACTAGTAAATCTAGTCAGGATGTGCTTGACGGAGACACTCAATAAAGTTAGAATCGGTAATAATTTGTCCGAAAAATTTGAGGTTCGTTCGGGCTTAAAACAGGGGGATTCTCTTTCGCCTGTCCTGTTCAATTTGGCATTAGAACATGCCATTAGGGAGGTAATGCGTACCGAGAAAGGGTTGGATCTGGGCGGGACAACATCCGTGCTGGGCTATGCTGATGATCTGGTACTGTTAAGCGAAGACGTTGAAACTATAAAACTAAATACGACAACGTTAATGAAAGCCGGTAAAGAACTAGGACTCGAAATAAACGTGGATAAAACAAAATATATGGTTAGCTGCAAAAATGGCGATACTACTGGTGATATCGATATAGATGGTAATATGTTTGAACAGGTAGATAAATTTAGGTATCTAGGTTCTACGATAACTAGAAAAAACGAAATTGAAGAAGAGATTAAAGTTAGACTGAAGGCGGGGAATGCTTGTTATTTTTCTGTGACAAAACTACTCAGTTCGCGCCTCTTGTCCCGAAACTTAAAAATTAGAATCTATAAAACAATTATCTTGCCTACAGTTCTTTATGGATGCGAAACTTGGCCGCTTACATTAAGGGATGAGCAGCGTCTTAAGGTTTTTGAAAATAAAGTATTGCGTAGAATATTCGGACCGAAGAAGGATGAGTTAACCGGAGAGTTCAGACGGTTACACAACGCCGAATTGCGTGAACTATATCCGGGTAATATAATTGAGGTAATTTCATCGCGGCGAATCAAATGGGCTTCTAAAGTTGTTGGTCTTAGTAACGAGAGAATTCCTAAAAGATTAATATTTGCTGTGCCGAATGGTAAGCGTCGGAGGGGTAGACCGAAGCGAAGGTGGGAAGATTGCATCAAAGCCGATCTGAAGGGACTGGGTTTGGACGGCGAACGGTGGAGGGAGGTGTGTAACAAGCGATTGGTGGTGTCGGCAACGAACCTGCGGGTTCGCTAAGCCTTATTATTATTATTATTATTATGTATATATAGTATGAATGTAGTCGTACCTCTCTATAAACATTGTTCATGTGACAAAATGGTATATTACTTAATAAATAAAAACCATTAGTTGATGAAAAATATATATAATTAATTCGTCTTCTTTCCTTTTTTGTATCAGTTACTAGATTATAAACGGTTCAGTGAAATTTGCGTATTAAGTTATTTATATCGAAACAGATATGTTTATGTAACTGGTTCCTTAATAAAACTAAAAAAAAAAAGCATCTTGAATGTAACTTTGATACGCTGTTTAAAGTTTCTACAATTTTTATTTCTTCTGCTGTAAAAGTAGTTTACTATTAATAATATGGTCGGTAGGTTAATTAGGGATTTCAGTCACAGATTTAAGTTAAAATAAAAAAAAAAAGTTATCTTATTTTGCGCCAATTTTTCGTCCTACGTTTCAGACCTTCATCAGACCCAAGGAAAGAGAATATGATAATTATATATCACTGAACTACTCATATATCACTGAGCTATTCATTTAATGATAAATCCATAATTGTGCAAATTCTAATCCATCATCGAGTGTGTTTCTTTATTTTTCTTATGCAGCCTTGTAATAGTTCCATATATTTTTGTTTCCAATTTGTTTCTTGCTTTTCTCAGTATAATACTTTAATTTATTTTTATACTCTACTTCATGCATTAATTGAAACATTATTTGTGATAATTTGATTATCAAAAAAAGAAAGATTTGTTTTAAAGTTTACAATTAATTAGCAAGCAAGTATTGAAAAATAAAATAAAATAATTTCAATAATAAACAATAAGATTATATTGATTTTTTCAAATATTTAAAAGTATGTATATTAATATGTTTTCGGAATAACATTTACTTATAAAGAACCACAATTCCATATTCTGCCCCCCATATCCCAATTTCCACGAAGGCTATTCGGTTGATAAGATCTAGGACACTATCTTCCCCACAGAAAAAAAAAAGAAAAGAAAGAGGAATCGATACCATTTTCTTCGCTATCGAATTAAGTGGAAGATTCTTCACCGAGGGCAATATCCACGGAGGGGAACACAGATAAATTGATAGATATGTCGGTTCTCTGGGGTCCTTTCTTCTCAGCCTCAAACATTAACGTATTTGAATTTAGAATATTATTATTTGTATTGTTAAAGACTTAATATGAAGTGTATCAAGGCAAATTAATTTTGCATTAGTCAATACATTTGTCTGATGATTTATTTACCTTCTATTATATTTTTTATTTTCAGACCGGCTGAGTGAGTCGATAACTAACTGTAAGAAATCATTTTTTTTTTTTTATTAATTTATTTTATTTTTTAAACTAATTTATTTATTTTAATTAATTTTTCTGTTACATTTATTTCGTACTTATATTTATTGATTTCAACTTATAATTTTTATGAGTTTTCTGAAATGGTGTATAGATGGTCTGATACAAAAGACACCCTTGAAGCTACATACTTTTAATAAATAAAAACTAGTTTAAATTTTGTATAATAAATGAATAATAATAATAAAATTCAATAAACCTCATAATAAATTTCAAAAAATATATGCTCCTTGGTTTATTTTAAATCGCACCATATACAAAGACATAATATACCAAAAGTAAAATCCTGCATACGCAACATTTCATTTTCTTTTCTCCATCATCCAAATTCACTTGTCCTGTCTATTTCTTCCTCTCGGTTACCTGGAGAGCCTCAACGATGAATAAAAAGGCAGGTTAACAAGGATCAAGAATAAATGAGAGACAGAAAAAACGCCAACACATTTGCTTCATATATAAAGTAACGCAGTGGCAAATATAAAGTAAAAATAAATAAAAAGTTACATTATTTCTAATATATAATTATATTATTCACCTCATCATTGTCTATAATGGATCACTTTAGTATGGTCTAATGTGATTCCATTCTCACTCTAATAATCATATCTTTGTTGAGTTGCTTTTACATAGCACTTACGATGAGGACATAGACAATAATGTAATTTGTTCTGAAAGCAACCCTCAAAGTACTTATCCTAGTAAAACATATTTAAAAAATATTGTGAGTACTTCAAAGAATTTAAATTACTTTAAATCAAGTGATTAAAAATATTCTGTTACTGATTTGTTGTTGAATTGAGTTGCTCACTTTGGAAGAATTAGACTTTGGACTACATGCAAAAAGCATGATTGAATAAAATGGATTGAGGATGGCTTACCGGCCTAAACGTAGCTATGGATATTAAAATAAATATGGAGAAAAAATAAGCAGAGCCATATTTTATAATACTCAAAAGTTTTCACCCTAGACAAGCACATATGGAAATTGCTCACTTTATCTTATTTATTAATTGGAATGCCTGTCTTGATATTGAAGAGGTGTGTAGTAGTACTACCCCTCCCTACACCCAAGATATTATAACAAATCATCATCCAATCTTAGAGCTGAATATGCGCAATAATTGATTAAAAATATGTTTATTCATAACTGTGATTGTTCCCTTCCTTTCATAGTAACTCGTACCCCATGCGCTCCGTTCGTTCCTCTCCTGACCATCGATGGCTATCAGTCCCTACCCGCATATCGCACCCTCTCATTGATATTCCTCTTATTACTAATTGAATGCGGTTCCTTCGTGCGGGGGTGGTTCCCGAGGAAATTACAAGCTGACAAGAAGTGGAGAGATAAACAATTTGTCGCCGTGTGACACGATATAAATATAAGGCCGGAATATAATTACAGGTATGGTTAACAATGGTGGAAGTGGGTGTGGGGCATACATTACAACCCACGCTTGGTCCATCACGCGCGCACTGTCTGCTCTCGAGGCTGCGTCGATACCATAGCTGGTCGATCATCCAGGATCCAATATCGATGGAGTGTAAGTAAGAGTATTAGTAAAATATGGTTGGATTGAGTAATGTTCAAGTAATCCCTAATGTAATCCGCTAATGTGATCACTGCATATATATAAACAAAAAAATTAGTTTAATACGCAAAACATTTCTTTTCTTCAACGACTAACCATCTCCATTTTGCCTATGATGAATTAAAAACTAAACTTAAATTATTGATTTATTTTTTCCTACTATTTATTTTCGGAATCTTCAGCGATGCTCACATGTACCTTGTTATCAAGTCCCATTCATCAAGTCCTCCGAATGTCATATAAGTAAAACACATTCCCAACTTATTCTATTTTCCGTGGAAAAAATCGTTGAATTAGAAAATCATTCATTTCACAGTTATCAGTAGGGATCGAATATCCATGTAACAAATATATCTGTGGCCAGAAGATAAAGGAAACCATGTCCATTTTTTTTTTTATTAGATAATTTAGTAAATAAGAAACATATTTTATCATTTGAAAGTTATGGAGAATTAGCTTCACGAATAAATAAAAAAATGTAATATGGTGTCCCTTACCTCCGGAGTACAGGTTTAGTAATTAAGTACATATTTCAATATCTTGAAGCATACCAGACTGAAGCGACAAGAAACCTCTCAGCCTTTCCGATTACTTCAGCACTTACTAGACAAACGCTCTAAACTTCGAAATAATTACAAAAGACTATTAATACAAAAGATCAAATAATACATAACTATAATAAGGCTTATATGGATTAACGTAGTTGAGCTATGGTGCTCCACTAAACCATCGAATTCCTCTCGTATCCAATTCTTACAATCCAAAATCCTTCGTAAAATCCTCAATACTCCCTGCTTTGTTACAAATAAAACCATCCATAATGACCTTAATGCTTATTATGTTCCAGATCTGGCCCAATCCAGATACGTATCCTTCCATAATAAACTTCAGAATCATATCAAACCTCTCTTTTCCGACCTCACTTCATCTTCAATTCCTGATAACTCTTCGAGGCGTCTGAAAAGAAGATGGCACCGTCATCTCCTAATGTAGACATATCATTAGAGTGCTACCATTGGGTAGTTTCTCAACAAGTGTTTCCACGTCATTATATCCATATGTTCAAATTTTTGTATTTATATTAATGTATTTCTTTAATACAGTTGTACATGTCATTAAGCAATAAAAAATATCTTAAAGTCATGGAAATTGTCTTCTCTGAACAAATACAACAATGTAAATGGTGTTATTTACATCTGGGGTACAGAAATGCGATAATATATTAACAGATAAGTAAGAAAATATGAGGAATATTTTAAAATAAAAAAGAATAGATGAATATAAAAAAAAAATATAAAACATTTTTATAAATTAATATTTAAAGTAAGGAAATCATTTAAAGGACCTGACTATAAGCGAAATGACATGTAAATATGTACATTTGCTTGTATGGGTTTATTATGTATTATAGTCATCAGAACCCAACGGCTTTCCTATATTTTTCACAGCCTACAATTCAAATATTCCATTCAATCCCGTCTAACTAGATCTCGTACCTCCGACCTCTATCCACCTCCCCACCGAACTGCAGCGTTTGACAAATCCTTTATAATTCAAGCCATCTCCTTCTGGAATACCATCCCTCCTGATATCCGACATGTACAATCAGTTTTCTCATTTAAATCTCTCCTTTTTAACCACCTACCCCTTTCCCAACCCGATTGATCATGAAATGTTGATAAGAGAACTTTTAAAGTTCCCCCAGAAATGGTTTTCTTTACTTATGCTATTTTATTTTCCCACGTTTGTATTATACACATCAGAATGTTTTTATTGTAATAGTTCTATTTTTTTTTTATTCTTTATTAATAATCTTAATCTTAATAATAATTGTAAATAATTAATTTTATGTATGGCCACCCAGGCATTTATTCTGCATCTGTAATTTGTCCTAAAGTGACAACAGACCCAGAATAATAACAAAAAAATATTTTCATTTCATTTCATTTCATTAAGCGGGTAAAACTACTAGGTCATCAACACCTGTGGGTTCATTTGGTTTCACTTGGTATTTGTTGGTTATCCACCACTCCGAGCCCGACGGAGTATCAGCGAGAGGCGCCCCGAGAACCGATGGGGTCAGACAGACTCCAGAAGGCGCCGAAGTCCCACACATCACATGGTGGTTGAATTATGTATATTTGTTTTTAATAAACTAGTATTAATATAAAAAAAGAAATATGAATTAATAAAATATGAATACAGAGACATTGCTACTCTTTTTGTGTTGGTATAAGGAGGGAGAAGAACAATTCATATTTCTCTACAATTTCTATAATTGTAAAAAAATACTTTAATATGTATATAGGTGATAAAAAAAAAATCCTGGGAAATTTATTTTAAAAATTACAATGTATTTATTCAAAACAATGTTTATATATTATACTATATGTTTCAGATTGTTTAATTTTGGAAAAATTAAAGAAGTAGTTTCAATTGTCTGTTGTAATATTTTCGAAACATTTTTGTAAGGCCAAGATAATATATTTCTTTCGTTTTTTGAAATATTTGTTAGGTGAGACAAACATTAAACTTGTAGTTTATTACAACACATACATAAAGCGGAACATACTTAAGTCTAAAACGGCCTTCAATCCGATTTTCTATTGATAATAGCGCTGAACAAGACAATATCCTAACGAGAGGACGTAAGTCATAGGCGAAGTTCGTAGCAGCCGACCTCCCGGACAGACGATAAGATAGGACGGAAGAAGTGGAGGACGGAGGTGGGTGGCGAACAACCCCCGTTCGTCGTAAAGCTGTCCCTTCCGACGATAAGAGTCCCGCGGATTGTGAATGGGCATCGCGGCCGGACAGATTACAGAAGACCTCTTGTTCTTCGGGTCTTGGTCTATTTTCGATATCCCTAATGCCCTTCTTGTGTCTTCGCCAAAGACTTCCTGTCCACGGAACGGTTGTGGACGATCACTTCCGCTGTTTCTATCAATTCTTCTTTTAGGCACTAATTACATCGTTCCGGACTGGCTTAATTTACGATCAGTTGAAAGAACCGAATTACCGGGATAATGAACTTTTTTTTTATCCTAAATCAATAAACCTTTTTATTAAATGGAAACCATAAAATTTCACTTTTATTACTTTATAATAATTATTTTTTTAATGGTTTAAGAAAACATGAGAATTAATTAAGGTGACATTATAAATTATATTCAGAAGGCATTGCTAGGTCGTCGTGGGTTATAGCTTCCTCTTCAGTATATCATTCTGTTTTTATTGTTCCTCGGAAAGGGTTATTATGAAATGAGAGAGGGGGCTTCTCAGAGATACTTGTTAGCTGGCAGTCTTGGTACTCAACTTTAATTTATTACTTTTAAAAAATATTCAACTAAAATATCATATTTTTTTAAAAATAAAATCATTTGCGCATACTTAATCGAATCTATAATCAAATTTGTTTTCTGGAATGATAGAATAAGAATTGAGTTCATTTATAAATTTTATCTATGTCCTAATTTGTTCCAATAATTATGCTACCGAATCACACAAAATTGACGGAATCTTTTACAATCAACAACATAGAATCAAAAAGGATGGTAGATTATTCATTTAGTACGTTTTATGTAAAACATATTACATGCGTGTTAAATTTTAGTTGATATTTTATTTATAACTGATAGTGAGCTGCGATATCACTTATTTTCCTTAGCTCACAATGCCATACTATACGACACAGAAATGGCATACTTTGTTTAAACTAATTCAGGGTGTAATATTTATTTTTTTGCTCAACAATGGTATTGTAATGTCACTGTCTACGAATGAATTATAACCAATCCTCTCTATTCGGTAGACAGTGGTTCAATCCGAATGAGATTTGATTTTCGATCACAATCGGCCGAAAAATGCAACTGCAACAGTTACTTTTATGGCTATTTTTTTTTATATCTCTCGATATGTAATATTAATCAGCTCTGTACAAGTGTAGCAGCAGAAAAAATATCTCTTGTTATATATGCGTGATAAAAATTACCAGCTGGATGTACAAAAGTAATTGCGGGCTACGGCTCATCTCAAGAATTAGTTGATTAAGGTAAGTTAAAAAAAATTGTATTATTACAGATATATTATCACATCTACATTATGTGATAACATTACGTAATACTTTTAAATATTGATTATATACGGAAAATTCAAATTACGATGTTCACCATAACATTTATCATAACTGAACTAAGATATTCAAAATTTTCTTTATATTAGCTAAAAAAAATTTTATGTGGCTAAGGCGGTCTCGCTCAATCTCCACTGGCTGTAGCTCAAGTGATGCGGTTGAGAGAGTAGCGCAGGGATTTCCTGAAGTCCTGCTTTTCCCTCCATAGTTGATGGGGCAAGCCTGGCTTAAAGTTCGTTCCATGATTGTAAATATTGTATATAGATATGTGTTTTTTTTTATTTACTTATCTTTAAGTTATTTTATTTTCATATATTACATATACTTTTTGCATTATGTTTCATTGATATTTTGCTTCTGTTTATTTTATATTTTCTGTGAATATAGACTTACCTCACAATAACCATTCTTCATATGACAGAATGTTATATTACTCATTGTCCGTAAAAATATGTATTAGTCTATAGCATTATTACAACATTAAATCAGTTTTAAGGAGTACCAAAAATTATTTTACACTTATTTATGTGTCCTAGCTATATTTCTATTCTACACACTTTTGCCTTATCATTAAGAGAAGAATTATTAGTAAAATAATTCAAAAACGAACACACCTTTGTTTTTTTTTTTTTTTTTGTATGTAGATATTTCCACTCATTCTTATGTATTGATTTATAACTTCGTCCAGTATTTTTATTTTAACCAAATTGTCTATAATCAATATTTTTTTGTCATTAAAATATTATTTTAGTGTGCACGAGCTATTTTCTACTTCACTATTCTTATAAATTGTCTCTTTAGCCAGTTCTTGTTTTTCTTAAAATAATATATATATATTTATAAAATCTAAGCATCCTTAAATTAACATCTCTGTCTCCTATTATGACGATTACGAGAATTTTATACGTAAATTCCTGATAATACTGAACTCGTTTTAGATAATAAATTATATAATTAAATATTTATAATTAGTCAACTTTTTATTGGTTTTATTCAGTATAATTTTTTTGATACAAAAAAATCTGTTTACCTGTATCTCATGACTCACTCTCTCATTGAATCATTAACCTAAAATAATGTTTTGAACTATCATGTACTGAATTCTCGATTGGATCCACTGTGAAAGGAATTATCGGCCCCATTATATCGAATAGGGCTAGATAACAGAAACAGTTATCTTTTATTCCTTGGGAAATGGACGCCAAAACTATTTAGTATGTTTCTGGTATTATAATTACACAAGTTAATGTATATTAATACAAAAGAGGCATTTGGATCAGGAAGTAGTACTAGGTATTGTAGAAATATGAGTCATAAACATTTCTAAGAAGAAGAGATGCCAACAAGTAGTGATACTTTTAAGGTAAGGATTCCAGACATGTCCACAAGACATTTATGAAACACATTAAGGAAAGCGCAGGCCTAATATATAGGGGAAGGCGTAAATATTAAGTACAGAGGAGTATTTGAAATTAAAATAAAAAAACAGAAATCAACAGTCCATTTTATTTCATTAGTGATCAATTATATTTTTTTAAAGGAAAACTTTAGTTTTCTGGAACATGGAGCTCAGATTCGGGCTTTTTCTTACAAGAAACAGTACATTTTTAATTTGTATGAAAACCGGAAGACATAACGATTTTTTTTTTTTTTTTGTATTATTCAATCATAAGTGGGTACTCCTTTTATTATGTTTTCAAATAGTTTGAAATGTTTTTTTTTTTTTTTTTTTTTTAACACAGCCTAACCTTTTAAACAAATTCGCACCAGAGAGTTAATTTATTTTAAAAAATATCGCATTCTTGGAACCGTAGAAATATATTTTCCGAAGAAAAACATAAGCTTGATTTTTTTTCAGTATAAAACAATAGTACGAAAACATGCTTTGTTTTATTCATCAAAGTTTACTTTCAATAATATATATGTATAATCATCATTATATATTTATCATTATTTATATATTTATCTTTACTTATATATTATCATTATTTATAGGTTATCGATAATAATGCTAATTATTATAAAATTAAAGCTTCTGTTTTAATCCTTATTATTACCAAGAAAGCGCAGGCCTAATATATAGGGGGAGGCGTAAATATTAAGTACAGAGGAGTATTTGAAATTAAAATAAAAAAACAGAAATCAACAATCCATTTTATTTCATTAGTGATCAATTATATATAGTGATCAATAATTCTTACAAGAAACAGTACATTTTTAATCTGTATGAAAACTGGAAGACATAACGATTTTTTTTTTTTTTTTTTTGTATTATTCAAGCATAAGTGGGTACTCCTTTTATTATGTTTTAAAATAGTTTGAAATGTTTTTTTTTTTTTTTTTTAACACAGCCTAACCTTTTAAACAAATTCGCACCAGAGAGTTAATTTATTTTAAAAAATATCACATTCTTGTAACCGTAGAAATATATTTTCCGAAGAAAAACATAAGCTTGACTTTTTTTCAGTATAAAACAATAGTCCGAAAACATACTTTGTTTTATTCATCAAAGTTTACTTTCAATAATATATATGTATAATCATCATTATATATTTATCATTATTTATATATTTATCTTTACTTATATATTATCATTATTTATAGGTTATCGATAATAATGCTAATTATTATAAAATTAAAGCTTCTGTTTTAATCCTTATTATTACCAAGAAAGCGCAGGCCTAATATATAGGGGGAGGCGTAAATATTAAGTACAGAGGAGTATTTGAAATTAAAATAAAAAAACAGAAATCAACAATCCATTTTATTTCATTAGTGATCAATTATATATAGTGATCAATAATTCTTACAAGAAACAGTACATTTTTAATCTGTATGAAAACCGGAAGACATAACGATTTTTTTTTTTTTTTTTGTATTATTCAATCATAAGTGGGTACTCCTTTTATTATGTTTTCAAATAGTTTGAAATGTTTTTTTTTTTTTTTTTTTTTTTAACACAGCCTAACCTTTTAAACAAATTCGCACCAGAGAGTTAATTTATTTTAAAAAATATCACATTCTTGTAACCGTAGAAATATATTTTCCGAAGAAAAACATAAGCTTGACTTTTTTTCAGTATAAAACAATAGTCCGAAAACATACTTTGTTTTATTCATCAAAGTTTACTTTCAATAATATATATGTATAATCATCATTATATATTTATCATTATTTATATATTTATCTTTACTTATATATTATCATTATTTATAGGTTATCGATAATAATGCTAATTATTATAAAATTAAAGCTTCTGTTTTAATCCTTATTATTACCAAGTATTATAAATAAAGGAATATGGCCTTTTAACAAGAAATAACCTGAGTGAATCTTTTAATCTCTTTGATTTTTCGTCGAGGAAGAGAGGACCCCCCACAAAAAAAACAAAAAAAAAAACAGGTACGAACTTAACTGTTACGAAGAGGAAAAAATGTATTTAGTACTGAATCGTAGAAATAGAACTTGTTAATTTTTAATATGAACGTAATAATTAATATAAACTACATATTTGCTACCCACATTTTTTTTAGAGATTAAAATTTTAATAAACAAAACGATTATTTATTCAAAAATAATCACCAAAGACGATTAACTAACTTATAGTTGATATAAATTTATAACTATAAAATTGATATTTTTTTCTTACTATCACGAGCTGAGTTTCAGATCAACTCCAGAACTTTGGCAGCCAGATAAATTGATATGTTAAGTTACTTAAACTATATTTCAAATTTAGGCCTTGTGTAATTCTCAAATAATGCGTTTTTTTGGTTGCATAAGTAAAGTAAGTAAGATCTAATTTAAAGTTATCTATATATAATGAATAAAAGCGTATGCATATTTCGATATGTTACTCAGAAACATATAAAGCAAATATTGTATATGCATGTATATATTTGGTTTTTTTTAAAGCATAAAAAAAAAAACTATATGCCTTATTTGTTTCAGAATATATGTATTTATTCCGATTAATGAATAATAGCCTATATATGTTTTTATATATAATTCTCAAACATAAAAAGCAAATATGTTTATTTATATATGAAACAAATAAACATATTTAAAAATACTTTAGTCAGTTTAAATTTTATTATATATGAAGAGGTAAAAGGATTGAGGAAATTAATTAAAAGCAATCGTGTTTCCAGATATTTATTTGTAAATTTGTTATAATGGTACTCTATTTGTTATAATATTTATTAATTTCTAAGTGAATTATACTATTCGTACGAGCTATATAAATTGTATTCAGTATACATTTTTGCTCTTACATGTATTAAAAATATATAAATAAATACCATTTCAGGCCCTTAGTTCATCTTAATGGACAATTTTTTTTTTCTTCCGTTATACTTTCCAGATTATAAATTGCAACTTGGACAACTGAAACAACACCGAGCGACACTATGAAAAAACAATGTATTTTAATTTTTAAGAAAATGACAAAAATGAGTTAGAAAGATAAATAAATTAGATGACAAGTAGTTTAAATTTAAAAAAATGTAACTGTAGAAAACCATAGCCCATGAAGAAGGGTAAAACATTGGTTGATTAAAGCAAATAGAAAGAAAAATAAATTATTCAAATTTATGATATAGATCTTCCTCATCAAATTATGACTGTATACATAGCTAGAATACAGATTGCCCATTTCACTCACAAATATGTATTTTATCATGTCTTGAAATGTGTTAATGGTTGAAATTGTTCCATGTAGGTACTAGTAGGTTATGTTTCACAAATGTTTCTACCATTATATAGAGTGTACTAATATATTACAAGTATATAGAAATATACTTTTTTTCTGTTCCGAATCCCCTTGATTACACAATCATATAACTTAATAAGGGTTCTAGAGAGTTGAAATTGAGACTAACGAAATAGATGCCTATACATCACTCATCTCCATTAGTTTATTCAATTTGAATTAAAGATTTATATACTACCTTCATCCGGCAACTCTTTAATATATTTTCATAAAAAATAGAACCATAGAATAAATACGGTTTATTTAAACCGGCATTTATATTACTGACTGAATCTTACGATGTTCTGAAAGAAGTAGAGCATAAATTTTAGCACGAATTCCTTGCTGCTTGGAACAGATTGTCGATCGTGATTCCCGAAGTGACAGTGCTTCTTCCCGCTGACATTTATCGTCGAAGAGCACTCGGGTCAGAAGAGGTCGACAGTCACAGGAAAGAGAGTTATGGTTCCTGATCCTTTATGGCTGGCCTCACCACCTCCCCAGTTCCATCGCGTTTCCAATACTGCCCTCGTTATATCTGGGAGACTAACTAATAAATTCCTGGACGGTCCGATTTATGAGGATATGTATAAATTAAATTATTTTAAATCATCTTGAGAATCCTAGCTATGATTAATTGTCTGTGGTACAGATCCCTTTTTATCAAATTATTGACATCTACCAAAAACGTCCTGAACAGCTTCATCTTATCGTAATCTACAGATTTTTTTTTCTACGAAAATACTCAGAAATGGGATTTTTCTCATTAAGTAAAATAATTCAATTATGTGCTAAAAACTTATAAATCCTACAAGATTGCTTTTCACTCGAATCGTAAGATAGTTCGATTTCAAAATTGAAAAAAAAGAAAGTGACAGGACTAATTATACTTTTTAGTGCCTAATTAAGGAGACTGTGTTTACTGATCTCCAGATTGAAAACGCCCCAATTCAAGAATTTTCATAAATAAAAAATTTGTACATTATGATTAGAAAAAGCTATTCATGAAGTTTTTGATGGATGTTAATAATAAGATAAAAATGGGTCTGTACAACGGACTGTAAGAGGAAACGGTTATTCCATATTTTACTTTCACAGCCTCGATCCTCAAGGAGTTGTACACTAAGAAATTTAAAATAAGAAAGTAAATATAGATTCTTCTCAAGGAACTATTTTTGCGATTGGTAAATCAAATGTATTTGAATTCGAAGTAGAACATTTGTTTCTATATTTGTGTCAAAAATTAATAACCAAAATGAACAGTATCACATTTCAAACTGACTTTCACAACTAGAATTTGATTATAAAAAGTGAGTTCTTTAGGAGTCCTGGATAAAAAAGGGGTAAATTTTTGTTATGATATGATTTATTCAAAGACTCCCAAAGCTGCAATGGTAATAACTAGCATGTAATTTTTGGCAAGTTAAGACTTCGTCATGAAAAATGAATAGAGAAACAAAACTCACAGTTAACAGTCTAGAAAAGAAATTAGTCTAATATTTATAATGATAATATGTCTCATAATAATTAATTATATCTTTCTAATAATAATTCTTTTATTAATGATTGGTTCTATATTTATAATAATTATCTAGTTAAAAATCATAATTTATAATAGTTATCTAATTTCTATTTTTTAAATAATTATCTAATTTTTAATTTTTGTAACAATTATCTAATTTCTATATTTATAATAATTAGTTCTATATTTATAATAATAATTAGTCTAATGTTTTTTCAGCTGTCTTATTTGTAGTCATGATGTTCGATATCTGTCTTCATTTCTGATGTCTTTTTTTTTTTTCTGTTCTGAATATGCCCAAATTAAAGAAACATTGAATCGTCATACCTTTAATGAGTTTATCCAACATGTCGGGTTCATCACATTCTTTAAAAAGTAGCACATCTTTAAAAATTGATTTTTCGTGTTTTTATAGGTTTGATTCCTTTCGCATCCTAAAGTCGTTTTGGATTTATCACAAAATTATCCATGAAAAAAATTAAGAAAAGGCACTGCGATTAGAACTTCTGAAGATCAGCGCTATAATTTAAGAAATGTTAAAAAATGTTTTTTGAACCTACTGTAAAGTGGTGTTTTACCCACTCGATATTTTAGCATACACTCGACAACTTCCAGAATGATGAAATTAATAATATACAATTTTAGCAATGGAATATGTTTTTAAATCTCTTTGTAAATCTTCAGACAAGATGTTTTATTTTCAAATTCTTTGCTAAGCTGACTGCAAACTAATCCATAACGTATCCCTAAAATATCAATTGAAGTACCCAACTAATTTTTCTACTCAAGCTTGTCTCCTACTTAGGAGATATCTACGCCAATGACAATTACTTAGTCTTGCTGATTCCACAAACATTATTTCATAATCTGATAGACAATTTAATGTTCTTTTTAGTAATATATTGTTGAATTTAAGTATTTATAGAAAGATTTAAGGAATTTTTACTTATATTTATAACTGGTAAATTTAATTTTACTGTATTATATTCATATTGTAATATAACTATAGGGACTCAAAAGCCTACTAATATAATTATATATTTGGTAGAGAATTTTATGCTGTTTCATTAATACAGGGTTGCATTGGGGTATTTGGGGAGAGATTTTAGCTAAAGGTAGTTTTCCATATTTTTATCACAATTTAATTTTTTTATACACGAAGAAAAATTATAATGGTAAAACATATGGTACCAGTAGATTTCGTGTTAAATTTAATTAAATTAATAATTAATAAATTGATAAATTTTTAAGGTATATTTCAATAAATATTCGTTTCACATAGTTAACAGGTATACGTTAGTTTTGAGTTCGACAGATCTTCCCAACTTCAAATTTATATAAAATATGAATGCCCATAATTCTAAATCATTAGAATTGGGAAAATTTATTGTTTTTACTTACTTTGCATTTACTAAATATTTACAAATTTTCATAAAGGTCTGGGGGGGAGGGGAGAGGTAGGTGAGTGCCAAATGTAACTTTTGCTAGATGGAATGGCCCCAATCTATTTCGTTTAGTCATTTATTTAGTCTCATTTCAAGTTATCTAACTATTATTAAAGTTCCCAAAACATCAACTTAAAATGATTATGACAAATAAATCATTTGTTTTATACTTGGAAGTTTTTATTGCCAAAAATAAAGAAAATTAAACAGCTTTCCAAGGAAATCAAAGAAAAAAAGAGTAATTGTTGTTATTAATTATGTTGATTATGAACGACAATGCAAGATTGTTTGCTTGCAGTGAAGATATATAAAGTCTTTTCCACCTTTAGTAGGAATTGTCAGATAAGCGTCAACATTTCCCTCCAAACGTCAATTTAATTTTTCGAAATATTTTAATTACTTTTTTTTATATTCAGTGTAGCTCTTGGTATATTTTATGGGTGACATATATATGCACCTGCTGCTAACTGTCGCTTCAGGGATCTTTGCCGACATTCATTACAATGCAGACTCTTGGTCACATCCTCATTTCAGCACTTGTCATTCGAAGACATAGGAAGCATTATGGGCCGTTTCCTCCGCAGAGTGCAATAAGTCGCCCATGTTCTCACGCCACTGGATTAACGGGATCAACGCATAGCTAATAGCAGACTCCGCCGTTGCCGCAAGGACCCCGTGGCACCTTTGACACCCGGAGTTCCTGTAGGACAGCTGTCCTCCGATTAACACACAATGACTATGCTCCATTGTTTTTATCCGACAGTTTACATGGCCACGACGTATTGTAACATGTTTTCCAATGACACTTTCGATAACCCGTGTAACACTCTACGCCACACATTCCTAGTCGAATTTAGATCTAGCTACTTCCACTTTCCATTTTGCATACGCCCTTGCCTTAGTAAAGCAACAGCATACTTGTGCAATACATTCTTTGATGTTCTATTCATCAAAATTAGCAGCGAAACACAATGGTAAAAAGAAAAACATTTCTACCCTTTCATTTCTATAACTATATAACTAAGACCGACATCTTTTCGTTAAGAATTATTCCGAAATTCTTAAATTGTCAAGAG
This sequence comes from Nezara viridula, assembly GCA_928085145.1. Lineage (NCBI taxonomy): Eukaryota > Metazoa > Arthropoda > Insecta > Hemiptera > Pentatomidae > Nezara > Nezara viridula. The sequence goes on along the minus strand of OV725077.1, from coordinate 47,706,282 downwards.
GAAGCTAATAAAAAAAAAGAAATATTGACCATGATAATAGACACAACTGATATTTTTTCGATACAATTAGAACAATCGATTATACGTATTTTAGATGTAACATAGTTTTCTTAATATAAACAACTATGGAGGCTCAAAAGAAGCTGGGTGCGTTGGTGACGTCACAAATCTGAAACCTCACACTAAAATATTGAGTTATAGTTTAAAGTATGTTAGTTATTTAAACTAGGATTACCATACCATTTCCTAAAATTTAAAACTTTAATAATAATAATTTGTCAATATATCTGCCAAGTTGTTTGGGCATGTTGGTGCTTGTTGGGCATGTTTTTTTTACCATTATGACCTTAATTGTTTTCAACATTATAACCGTATTCAATTCTATGTATATGTATATATATATATATATATATATATATATATAATATATATATATATATATATATATATATATATATATATATATATATATATATATATATATATATATATACATAGAATTGACACATTATTTAATTAATTTGATGATTTCTAACCTTGAAATAATAAAATGAGAAATGGGTTATTTTATATCCAAGAAAGATATAAAATGATATTGTTTTTTTTTAAATTTAAATAAAAGATTTTTATTTTAATAAAACACTTATTAATGATAAGTTTCTCAACACACGCACACACACACACACACACATATCTTTTATTGTGTGTGTGTGTGTGTGATAAAAAAATATCATTTTATATCTTTCTTGGATATTAAGTAACCCATTTCTCTTTTTATTATTTCAAGGTTAGAATCATCAAATTAATTAAATAAAACATTAATAATAATATTATTTTACTTTTACTGGGCCTGGATTAATCAGTCTATTAACTACCCTTATTTATTAACCCTGATTGGAAATATTAGAATGAGTTTGTGATGAGCTATCTTCTAGTGAGATGATGAATCTAGTTAATAATTCGTTTTTAGATTATTTGTGTGATTTAATATTGCTTGAATTATTAAAAATTGTATTGATAATTTTTTAGGCATTTGTTTTATTTTTGTTTCAGGAATACACAATTTTGAAACTGAAGAAGAAAATTACCAAACTGCTTTATACAATGAACCGCGGATTGAATTAATAATAAAAATATCCTTACGTCAAAGATCAACACGGCTTATAGTTAAATAAAAGTCTAACTTGTTAAAAGTGGCTAAATCTGTTTTTAAAACTTTTTTCATTTTTTTTCAAGGATCCCTGGAGAACTGTTACTACGAGAAAAAAAAATGATGACTCCCGTTGCACTAATCTCAGTCTCCTCCTTTCGCAAATGAGGCGTTCAAAGTGAACGAGTCGCCTCGTAAAAATTAAAGGCCGCCCCAAAGCAACGGACCGTGTAAGGGCGCCCCCCCTTCCCTGAGATTCGAACAAGAAAAGCTATTTAATTAATTTTTTTCCAAGAGCGCTCCAGATGGTCCGCGACTTGATAGATGGCGAGGTGTGTCCCGAATCGCGGATATAATTTCCCAAAGCTTGGGGGTTTTTATGTAAAGGGGTGCTGCGCTGTGCTAAGTAGTCCCTTCTGAATCCCAAGTGGCCCTTAGTCCAGAAAGAAATCCTCAATCCCTTAATAATATACTTCGCTGCGACTAATAGCTTTCTTCACGTTCTGGTATTTTCTTTGGCATTGGGACATTGGACACTCAGTGACGACATTATGATAACTGTTTAAGTTTGATTTAAAAGAATTTTATCATTGAGCGTTCTATGTAATAATTAATCCAGTCTACAAGGTGTCCGAGCGGTCAGAGTGATAAACCGAAAATTACGAGTTCGAATCCCGGCACTGGTAAGCATTAATCCATTATCTCCCTTTCCTCCCTCCAGAAAAAAAAAATGTTAACCGAAAAGGTGGGATCGGAGAAAAAAAACTAATCATTTTAATTGAATGTTCATTACTGTTAAGTACTTAGTTCCCTCAGCTAAATAGAGTGAAACCTAAAACCTAAAGATGTTCTGTCTGGATGGCAGATAAGTGCTACTCACTAGCGGATCCAGGATTTAGTTTTGGGGAGGCTTCAGTCCAAAAGCTTTTTTTATATATATATATATATATATATATATATATATAACGATAATTAATTTGGAAAAAAAGAAAGATACTAACTACCTATATGAAATGGTTTTTAAGTGATTCTTAAAGTCCTATTAAGTGTAATTACACGAATAGTAATACTTTAAAATATGATTTTTAAATATGATTTACCATAGAACATGGTTACATTTTACCATTTTGAGGGGGGAGGGGAGCAGGCTTCAGCCCGAAAGCCCCCTCCCACTTCCCTCGTAGATCCTTTTATGGTGTAAATCATTTCTCCTTGGGAAGAAGAGGAGACGCTACACCACAGAGGCAACACAGTTGGCTGGATTATAAGATAATGCCAAACTCAATTTGTAAACAAATAAATAAAAACTATTATTAGTTCGATGAAATAAGCCAAACAATTACTAAATAATAATAATAAAAAATGATCAACCAAACCTGGCATTATTCTCTATTGGTGCCCTATCCTTCATCATGCATGAAATACCATATTCAAATTCAAGAACACATTTTCTGATTGGTCCATCCATCACTAAACCAAATGAAGATTTAAGAAAAAAAAAAGTCCTGCAACACAAATTAAACGTACCTCAGACTTGATGGGCAAGTACTTAGGAGTATAGTACGTTAGTGTTGCCCAATTACAAAACGAGTCTTGGTCTTGGTCACTCAGTCTTGGCTTGGTCTCTCAGTCTTGGTCTTGCGCAAGGGTCTCGCAAGAGTATTGAAGTTGCCTATTAGCTTATTGGTATTTATTTAGGATGTTAATTTAAAGCTTAGATAAAAGTTACAGAATAGATACATTTAAATATTTTATTGATATAAGTAAAGTGTAGTCTATCTAAATAAATAAAATTAACTTGACCAACATTAAAGGTATTGTAAGGAAAGATATTGATAGAATTCCACCTAGGAATGGAAGAGTTGTAGAGTAAAGACAATCTATAGAATACCACCAATAATTTAAATAAAAAATCTGGTGGACTTTCATACATGTTTTAAACATTTTGTTTTCAATTTTAAGTGTGTTTATTAAAAATTACACTATTGAATTAGACTAATTTTTGTGATGACAGATCAGGGAAATCATTAGAGTACGATTTATGTGATCGACTAACGAATTGTAAATAGATAAGTGAACAATTATTAAAAGCAGTGAATAAAATTCAATAAACCGTAACGTTGCCAAAATTTGATGATTTTTGTATAGTGTCATCGAAAATTTAATATCATTTTGAAAAAATGTTACCACAACATACTATAGAGATATTACTGTCATTGTCTGAATGGGGAAACTTGACTAAACCCTGAATGAAAAGTTTTAAGAGTTAAATGCAAAAGTATAATGCTTCTACCAATTCTTTACATATAGTAACTAAAATTTTCAAGTATTATCAACTGTTGTATCTTAATTTTTATTCACCAAAACGCACTTTTTATAGTATTTTGTTTTTTCCTGGGTCCAGTCTTGTTCTTGCAACAACTAGACAGTCTTCGTGTTGGTCTTGCAAAGTGCAATTTTCTTCACAAAAGATTCATTATCTTTTCTTCCTTTTGACTACTGGGTTTTGTCTTGGTACAATCACCGGTAGGAATGTATTTACATTATTATTACATATATATATTTTTTTTTTGGTTGGCGCAGACCATGAAGATCTTTGACCGCGAGATATGTACTCCTCGACCATAACCCGATTCCCGATTTAAGTACACGGGGATAGGGTCATCTGTCCCACGCCCGGTCGGTGTGAGTTGCCTCCAATAGGCTGAATGTCGCTCATACCGGGTGGACGGATCTCGGACAGCGTGACTTTCTCTGGTGGACAGTCAGCTAAATCGGGTGGTCACCCATCAAATTGTTAACCACGCTCGGCGTTGCTTAACTTTGATTACCCATTGCAAGCGCCTTAAATTATTATTATATAAACAAAAAATGTTTACATTATATTTTACATTATACGATAAATTATTTAAATATTTAATGATAATTAACAGAAGAAGTTTAGTTGCCATCACTTTTATTCCAAAATGTAAGATAAAAATTTGTTAGAAACAAGCCCTGGTAGGTAGATAATCTTTCTTGTATGCTGATAATCTTAAAAGTATGATTTGAATTATTTCCTCAAAGCAATCATTATAAGCACCATCCAATTTTTCATTACATTATTCCTGATAAATAGAGATTTACTTTATTGTTGTTATATAAGGTCAAAAATAAATTAAAATTAGGTAAAACTAGTTGGCCCCTGCGAATAATTAGCAGACAATTTTGCTTAGTGAAGAAATAGCAAAACAGTATGGAAATAAATAGATTCTATTTATTATGTAAGGAAGGAATTAATGGTTTTTACTTAGTTAATTACAATATTCCATTAAACATAATAGACAAAAAATGTTTGTACAAATTATTTTGCTAAAACCTAACGGGTTCTTATTTTATAACTTGAGTTTTGAATTATTTAGGAAGGTACAGTTTGTGTCATTTCTTGTAGTTTATAAGGCCATATGTCCCTGTAAAATTTCGTGTGAATAGAAAGAAGAATATTGAAGTTATAATACTTTATGTGATTTTCGAAAAAAATATCAAATGCCTGCCTCCTTTGGTAAAATATGTAGAAAAAAATAAATTATATTTCGATCGCAATGAAAATTCGTATTCGAGAATCTTTCGAGCTGCAAAATGTAAATCTCAACTCTCTTCCTCTTTAAAAAAATATTTCAACACACTTTGCTCCTTCCGTAAATACAAATTGTTTAAATTTTACATATTTCTAATCGAAGTGAATGAGAAGAATATCTTCGAAATGAGTAGTCAATGGTTTGATTTTATGAAGAATTGAGGAAGTTATGGCGTACAGACAAAGAAACACCTTTTAGAAATAATATATAGGATATTCAGAAGTTTAAAATAAATTCAACTGCTGAAGATAGTAGATTTTTGCTAATCTAGTTACCACAATTTATCGAAATTATGTTTATGTTATTTATAAAAATTACCAAGCCAATATAATTCAAGTCAATTTTACTTCAATGTATTTTGTTTGAAGGGTTTGAAAACTTTGTATTCTTGAGAATTTGAAAAAAAAAATTGTGGTCAGTATTAACGTTTTATTATTTCATTGGCATGTCCATATTTTGTAGTCATCGGGATTGTAAAAACTCATGAGATAGTCCTGTGCCTAGTTAAATACTATCGATTAACTAAAGCAGCTAATCATTGTCTTATTGGGCAAGTTTCATTATAAAATATGTCAGAAATATCTTAGATAGTTGCCATGGCGATTTATCGTTGTAAGATAAATCGACCAGGCTGTTATCATCTGCGAAGCGGTGTATATTGGCGCCATATTTCACAGTTAGGGCCTAATACCGACCCTCAGGATTAAGGCTGACCAACTAATAGTGTCTGTCTTAGCCAGGAACATACCCGTTAGGTCAGTCCAATTTACAAGGTGCAGATATTGTGGTGTAGAATTAATTCCAAACCGTGGCTTAAGTTCTCAGGCCATGGACTCCTTCCCGTTTTCATCATCCCTCTGAATAATGTTCGAGGTATGTTTGTCTTACACAGGGCAAACGCTTCCGGGTTCTTGAACTTCTTGGTTCAAGTTTTTGTTTAAAATAGTCAGTATTTCTGGTATGGCACGCTGGTTAATGTCCGGGGTGCACATCCCCCACAAGGTCGATGACGCATGAACCTCACCTCTGCTCCTAAGATATTTTATTGTTCTCATCTTCTTATAAACATAAAGTAGGATTTAAAAGTCATACCTCATACACAAATACACTTCCAGTGGTCTGCTCTATCTTTCTTCTTGTCCCCTGGTTTTAAACTTTTTATTAGGAAAATTTATAACGCTGTCGAATTGTTCTCCCTCTAAAATTCAAAACCCGTCAAAAAATGTCCCCTCAAAACTTTTGATGGCGCAACTTGCGCCATGTAACCCCCGTCTGGGTACTCCTGGTTATTGTTTCATAATGTAAGAAAAACCTACTCACAAGTCCATAAGCCAGTACCAAGAATTATTTTCAGGAAATATACAATTTACAGAGTGTAAGCAATGATAAACAAATGTCAATTTATGCTAACCGACATTGAAAAATATAAAATTTCTCATAATTTTCATATTTATAAAAACTTAATTGATATCCAAAAGACTGATAAACGAAGTGTTTACATTTCCATACAAAAAAAGTATGCATAGGACCAGAAAAATAGGAAAAAGGATTTCTGCTACAGGAGAACCAACTTGATTTTAGGGCACCGTCTATCACTTCCACCTTTATAACAATATGATAAGATATTTCTAAATAAATTTTTTAACACGAGCTAATAATAAAAGTAATGATAAAGCACTATCAGTGCTCTCGATCGATCTCCGCTGGCTTTAGTACCAGTGACTTCGTTGAGAGAGTAGCGCAGGGTTCTCCTGGAGTTCCCTCGCCTTATTGTATATAGGTATGCATGTGTTTTTTTTTTTTTTTTGCTTAGTTTTAATTTTCTTATTTTTTAGGTTACTTTATTTTATTATCTATTGTATATACTTTTGATTATTATTTCGTTTCTATTTATTTTTTTTTTTGTACATATAGTGTGAATGTCATCCTACCTCACTATAACCAATGTCCAAGAGACAGTTGTTGTAATACTCAATAAAGAAATAAAAAAAAATGGTAAAGCAGAAATATACGTTTTCTAATCAACTCCAACAAAAAAAAATGAGCTTAAATTTGACGAACTCTAAATATTATTGGACGGGGAAAATCCCTTTCCTCTCTCCCAGTCCTCCACCTTCGTTGAACTAAACATTTGTTTGCAAGACAAGTCACAATATTTTTTTTTTTTCTTAAAGAAGTCAATGTAAGTAAATTTCATTACTTAATATCAATAGGACCACACGATAAAACGAAAAAAAAAAAAAAAATTGTGCCTAAATGTGGTATAGAAGAAAAACTTAAATCGTTACTAAAATATATATCATCCCTACATATTTAGTCCGCAATACATATGTTTTAACAGAAGAGCACTAAGAAAAAAATATATTTCCACGGAAAAATGACGAGTCACAATTTCTTATAATTATGACATGCATTATAATGGTGCACATATAAAATAAAATTTAAAAAATTTGATCCATTTTTACTCCTCATTTATATACTTCTTTAAACTCTCGATTTATCCAATAGTATCTGTATTAATAAATGGAGGAGCATCAACATAAATGTATGCATCTCTTTGGTCAATATTAGCAGCGAAGTAGGAAGCAGAAGGGTGTTTTACGATTAACAATAATTTTTGTGTTTAGAACATTTAAAAAAAAATGTTATCACCTCGGCGAGGACAGAGCAGATAAAGGCTAGATAAGAGGCAGGCTAGCACAGATGGACAGTCCACCTGCTGCCCGCTTCCCGCCAATCCTTATCAGCGATATCTGTCAATAGTACATTAGGCCCGCTCTTATCAGGGCAGGAAGTCTTCTTAGATCCAACTTTTTTGTCCAAGTCGCCAGCTATTTTGCTCTTAATGGAGGTGAAACATCCTAACAAGTGCTTACAGCTACTGTCGTCATTAATCGTTATGATAGATTTTTTTTGTCAACGTTATTAGCCCATATGTTGATGTCGATCATATCTTCATAATGGAATGGCGGCTAATGACCTTTTAGGGACGTAATAGCTTGTAATAGTTCTCATTAGTTGACACATTTCATTACCGAAGTTTTTTTTTAATATTTCGAGCTTAAAAACCGAAATCAAACATACTGTTCTATATTCCTAAAAACCGCCGACACTATAATTTACAGTAGCTTCATGTTTGGCTGAAGAAAAAACAGATTTTATCTATAAGAAAACAATATGCTGCTGTGCTCGTAAAACTTAAATTTCAACCACCGGCCTACTTTGATTTAAGTAAATAATTTCTAATGAAGTAGTGGAAAATGTGATTAATAACACATGGTGATAATAATAATCTGGAAAATAAGAAACACTTTGCCAATCAAAATGAAAAAAATGAAAATCATTCAATGGAATTGTAACAGATTTTTCCGACATTTAGAGCACCTAAAAATGACAATAAGCGAAGAGAACCTTGTACTAGTTTGTCTCCAAGAAACACACTTACAAGAAACTCAAACAGTGAGATACAAAGATTACGATATATACCGAAAAGCAAAAGATCGTCAAGGGAAGACTTCGTATCTTCATTAAATCAAAGCATTTCAATGAAGGAGCTCTGGTATAAAGTAAAAAGCATTAAGGGGATCTCCAAAACCAATAAATTGCCTGGTATAAAGACTGGACAAGACATTATAACTGACCCTGACGAAATCGTTAACGAAAGTGATAAAACTCTGCAACAGAGTGCAATGTAAAGGCGTTGCCAATGACCCTACAGGGTAGAGGCAACAAAATACCAAATAAATAAATAAATAAAATGTGATTATTAATAGCTCTATAACGTATTCCGTGGTACAGACCCCGTTTTATCAAATTATTAACACCCAACTAAAATTTTATGAATTATATTATCATAACCTACAACTTTGCTATTTACAAAATTTCTTGGAATTCGGTTTTCAACCTGCAGATCGGCAAACTTTGTCTATTTAATTTTTTTATTGGACGTCTTTTTATTAAGAAATAATACATTTTGCCAAACTTAAGGGCACCGAGTTCTAAAGTGAGGCACATTCATACCATATATACAATGCAATAAAAAAAAAAAACATAAAACATACATATATATAACAAAGGCAAGAACTATAAGAAACCAAGGAAATGCAACTTAGAGTTAAAGTAAATAAAATACAAAAATTCGTAGCAAAATTAAATAAATTATAAGTAAAAGTAATAGTCTATTTAATTAAGTACAAAAAACTGATTTGCTTTCTACATGAATCGTAAGATAATTTGATCACAAAATCGAGAATAAAGGTGGCCTAAAAAAATATTGGGCCGCTTGGCGGGACCTCAACCCTCAACATGTGAAAATAACGAGCTGAAATAGACCAACCGCTCAAGAATTTTGTTGGTCATCTTTTTTTTTTCTATTTTGTGATCAAATTATCTTATGATTCAAGTGAAAAGAAAATGAGTATATATGATTTTTAGTATCTAATTAATTTAATGAGATAAAGCTACATCCCTGAGAATTTTTGTAGATAAAAAAGTTGTTGGTTACGATAAGATTAAGCCATTCACAAAGTTTTTGTCGGCTGTTAATAATTTGATAAAACGGGCTCTGTATCATGGATTATTAAGAATCATGTTAGAGCGCAGTGATATATCATTTTTTCGCTAATTCGGTACATTAATTAACATAAAAATAAATATTTCCGTTTTAGATCATAGCACCTCTAACAGATTTATCACATAAAACTTGAGATTATAAAATTATAATGATAAAAATAATTTTTGGTACAACGTATCCGTGAGGAGAAATCGCTCCGGCTTTCTTTAGCTTTATTTGAAATACAAATAATTCATAGTCTAGAAGCTCTTGTGGTGCATTGTCGGCAACCCAGAGTTGAGGTCATTACAGAAATAACTGAAAAAAAAATTGAAAATTTTTAAACATATTAATAGAACATTTATAAATATCTGAATCTTTTCTCTGTATTCATGAACAGACTCAGATGTTATAGTACAAAAAAAAAAAAAATAAGATAACTAAATTAAAATTAATCGTTGTCTATATCTGACTTATCTATATCGTTGTCTATATTGACTAGTATTTAAAATAAAGTATTTAAAACACATTTTTTGGATTTTGCATTTTAAGAAGTAAAATATAAAATTGATTGCTTATAACTTATGCATAATATAAAAACAGTATTTGTATATTATTTGGAAGGTACTTAAATACTAAAAATGTATTTTATTTTGTATTTTAAATACCCAAAATTTGGAAAGTTTGAAAATTTGGAAAAAAAGTTGGAAAATAAGTTGCTTTCCATGGAAATGGATTTCTGGAGAAGAAGCTGTGGCATATCTAGAATTGAGCGGATTCCAAACGCAGCTATTAGAGACAAGGTCGGATGTCAAAAGAACATCCTTCACCTGATCGGGACCAAACGGCTAAAGTGGTATGGCCACATAATTGGGATGGATGAGAACCGCTGGCCAAAGAAAATTTATAACTATATGCCACCTGAAAGAAGGAAGCGTGGAAGGGCAAAGAAGAAATAGACAGAGGACGTGGAGGAAAGCATGGCAGCCAGAGGGCTTCGTGAAGGAGATTGAATGGACAGGGAGCAGTGGCTTTTGGGTGTTGGGGATATGACTCCTTAAGTTGTATAAAACCCAAATAAAAAAAAATAAAAAAAAATTTTAAATACCCAAAATAAATTACCAAGTTGAGTAGATTCCTGCATTATATTGCGATCGGTCACAGTAAAATATTTAGTATTTGAAATACATTTTTTGAAAACGATTTAAATACTTTGTAATTAAAATAAACTGTATTTTTAAAACTCAAAATAGAAGTTATTTAGATACAGTATTTTAAAATAATATTTAAATTACTTTTATCGACCAACACATACGTACTCTCTACTCCCGATTTCATCTTAAACTACACAACATCACAACAGATTTATCGACGACATGGCCACAGCAGACATGCCCATCAGGAGACGACTTAAGAGGATCTGGATGAGAAATCTCCTTTCCTAAATTATGAAGTAGATCAAGACCAGGAAGAGGTACTGCTGGGTACTAATCTTCCTCATACCTAAAATGCCAATTTTCTTTACAATGAGATCACATCTGCTTATTGTAAAGATTATGACAGGTGTGGATAGAGGTATGAAGATAGGGGAAAAAAAATACTTTTTACAGAGATCTGTTCCATACTTTCTCAGTTACTTTTTGGATTTAACATATAATTTTCTAATACAAATACAAAGAGTTACTGTAACCTCACAATGTAAATTTTAGTAGGTAACAAATTAACCAACGAAAATCAATGAATTTATTTTAAAACCCAAGTTGTTAGCTACAGAAGTGTGAGAGAAGAATTCATGAGGAATTGGACTATAGGTGCAAATTGTCGGGCCTAGGGGGGAAGTCCCCTGCGAATCAGACCAAAAGCTCAAATCTTATTGAAAAATAGATTCAGTTCTTGGGGAGGGAGGAGGATGTTGTCCCGAGGGCTTGCCACCCTCAGAATATAGTTACCGAGCAAACTGCCACCTACCTAAGGCAAACATCTCCCCGATGGTCTAACTCGATCAGTCATTCTCAGGCATTCAGAGAGTTCATTTCTTCAGTCATGGACAAAAGAAAAGTTTTACTCTGGGCTTAAAATATTCAACAGTATAAAAAAAACAACAAAAAAAAAAAAACGCAAAATGAATATTTTCTTATTAACAAAACCACCTATCACACGCAACGGTTATAATTATTAGGGCCAGAGATTTCAACAGATGAGGTATTTGAACACCTTCAATGTGATCAAAAAACGAACTAATGATGACCCATATGCTTGGGTTGAAACATTGTCATTGATAAAAACCTTAAAAATGAATCCGTCCTGACTATTCATCACCCAACATATCCTCCTAAATATGTTGAAAATTATTTCTATTCTTCCCGAAGATTGTTAAATTTTATTTGATACTTCTGTTTGTTGATGCTTAACTATTATCATTAGTTTTCTTTCTTACTTTCCTCTACTATAACTCGATAACTACCTCATCCATTTTCTCCCGACAGTCAAAAACTTAATCAGAAGCTGTCCTGAAATAACCATGTATCCCAAATTACTCGAAAATCGGTAACTATCCTTAAACACTTAATAAGATTCCGTATTCCATTCTTTATTCTTTAAAAACAGACAACTCCTTGAAACCTTTCTTGTTTTCCACCATTATTTATAAGTTTCTTGGTGTATGGAGACTGAAGAGATTCATGAATTGCTGCTAGTGCACCGAGCGGAAATGGCTCTATTCTCTTTTCCGACAGCAATTTTTTCTCGATGTTTTCCTTTTCCGAATCCTCAGAATTAAAAATCTTTCCTACAACTCCTTACTCTACCTTATTCTATCCACTCACTTAATTTTTCCATATACGGGGTTTTGCCTTCCGGGGGAAAGGGCGAGGAATTATGCCGAGTTAAAAACAACGCCGGGCACCGCGATTTGAACTCATTAATTATTTTTCCACTTTTAACTTATATTTCCTCACATAAAACTATCTCCTTCAGAAAATCCTTCGTCATTCGAACTTCCTTTTGGAATTGCTTTCCCATCGCCATAAATCAATCCTCGTCCACAAAGTCCTTTAAACAACACATATTTCTCCAATTATTTCATATATCCGCAACCATATAAGAATTTCTAAATTTTGTAATTACAATCGCTTATCAACAGTTAATTGACAAGTACCCTTTTATTTTATTTTTTAGAATATTTGTTTGTTTCAGTATGCCAGACTAACGTACATATTTTTTGATCTTCTTCACTATTATTAGGGAACTTAAGTCTCATAACATACTTATTTTGCATTCATTCATTTATCATTTTTCTACTAATTTTTTCTCCATTTAGCTAATTATATATGTAAATATTTATTTTTTTTTTCATCAATTGCTTAATAAAAATGTTCTATCAACAATAAAATGCATTTAATATACTTTTGCATGAGACGTGCACATTTTTTGTTAAATGTATTCCTCTTCTGTATGGTTACTAAACAGGAATAAAAAAATATCATAACTTATTAATTACGCAATGATTTTCTTTATTATTATCTTACTTTATTATTAACTTACTAAGCCTGACTTCGACAGACACCCCGAAAGGAAGAATGGAAAAGTATAAAGAAGGACTAAAATAAATTCAATAAGTGATGGTTACGCTCTTATCGACATATCGATCTGAGAATCGGACAAGAGGTAATTATCGATTCTGTATCAGGTTCCAGGGTGTATTATTATCTTCTGTCCTGGCTTTTAATGTTATACGCACACCAGCTCAACTATAATAACTGTTATCCCACAAACACACACACCAATAGGAAATTCATTTTTTTTTTTTTAGTTTATATTTTTTTCCTTCAGCTATGTTCGCGTAGAGAATTTTTTCTTATTATTATTATTAAATTTTATTATGTCTTTCTCGAAGGTTCCTCGCCGATAACGTGGGTAATCCTTATTTCTTTTGTCGATTCGTGCCTAGATATTTTGTATGTTTAGCTGGATGCGAAAAAAAGACTATTGGACTTGCTCACGTCGTAAATAAAATACCCGATGATAATTCAAACATCCCTCGTGTTTAGAATTTATATTCTAAATGTTATCTTGGAAGTAATAATTATTTTTTCGTGTGTGTTTTGAAATGATTTTTTATATAAATAAAAAAATCTTTTATTCTTCTAACATTTAAAAATATAACATACAAACAAACATATGAAATGTTAACATATGAAACATATTTGTTAAGATAACAAAATTGTTACCAATAGCATAAGATAGGAAAGCAGTGAATTAACATAAATGGAATATTGAATCTGCAAGATCTATCGAGAAGAATAAAAATAATATATAGATTTATATTATATTAAGTGGATATAACCTTCACCTTATAAGTATTAAAATGATAACATTATAGACATTATACAATTCTAGAAATTACCTATCTCCGCTGGCTTTCAATGCCAGTGAAATGGTTGAGGAAGAAGCGCAGGGATCTCCTGAAGCCTTGCTTTCCCTCCACATGTGGGGGATAAGTATGGTTCGGAGTTCCTATGGCCGACTGTAAATAGTGTAATAGGTATACCTGCGTCTAAGATGTTTATTTTCATTACTTTTTTTTTTTTTTTTTCTCACTATGATATTTTATTTTGTTCTTTTGTAGCTTTATATTATTTGAAGTTAGCTTATTTTTTTTTATTTATTTATTTTTTTTTAATTTGTAAATATGGTGTGAATGTGCTCTCAGAACTCTATTAAAAATGTCCTTTATTGGGACAGATTGTAATATTTATCAATAAAAAAAAAAAAAAAGAAATAAATAAAAAAAGAAATTACCTATACGACCGTCAGGAATTCAATCAATTTCGCAATTATTCAAATAAGAAATATTTGCTTTTAGTGGACTCCATGGTGATGTTCAGGAAGCATTTATTAATTCATATGATAAATTTGTAGAAGATGCCTTAAAAATGGCGTAAAAGCCAAAACGTTGTCAGAAGAGCAAAAACTGTCTACTACAAAAACTTAATTAGTCTCGAATATTGTGTGCGTGTGTGTGTGTGTTTGTGTATGTGTATGTGTGTGTGTATGTATGTGTGTATATTAGTAGCGGATCCAGAACTTAGTTTTGGGGGCTTCAGCCTGAAAACTTCTATAGCATCAACGGTAAAAATTGTAAATAAATGTAAATGATAACCGGAAAGCTTTTAGAAATATGTCAAGTGAAAACAACAGATATATTTATATAATCGTGTAATTTTTCATTATAAAAAATATTGATAATTATTCAATTTATAACGTAATGTAATCTTTATTATGAATTATAATATAATATTATTATTATTATTATTATAAGATCTACACTAGCAGATAAAGATGTCATAGCCGATTATAATTCACATTGTATAAGCCGAATATGGAAAACGTTACTAAAAATAATCCCTCCACGGCTGATAAAGGAACACGGAAGAATGGAATTAGAAAGGGATTTCAATTATCTATGATTTATATTGATAATAGCCGCATCTGAATGCAGAATGCGCTTTTCCATTTCCTCTCTGTGAGTAAACAAAGGAGACGTAGGCGCTGACATCTTTACGATCCGCTCAACAGTGTTGTTCTGTTGTTGTTGCATTTGTTGCATGGTTTGACATTAACATATCTCACACGGGAGCGGCCATCTTGTCTGGGTGTGACAAATCATGTCGGTTGGGTGGAGTTCTGGTTCAATTCAAAGAGTCGTTCCAAATAAAAAAGTGGATATAAATTGTATATTGTAATTGTAGGTCATGATAATGTATATATACACATACAATTCACTCAAGTAAGGTTACAAACATTAGTCGTTAGTGATAAATATATGTGGATAAAAAGCCATTACTGATTCGGAAGAAAACGTGATCAAAGAATATCTGAGCCTCCTTCAGTTGGTAAAACCTAACCAGCAACACATTACATTAGTATTACCAACGACTCATTTACATGTTTAAAACTATGCTTAACCAAACACAAGGAACTTTTTGAGCACCTTTATATTCTACTCAAACATCGAATTCTTTCCGTTTCTAACCTTCGCCATTTAACCCCTTTATAAAATCCTCAATCCTTCTAATTGTGTCAAACATATTATTACCATTTTACTGTACCCCATGTTACAGTCATGTTAACACAGAATGATCGTTTTTCTTCTCTTACAATTTCATGCCCACTTGATTTTGATCATAAATATATGTACTCCAATCAATATCTAACTTCGCTTACCATTTGATACCCGATAGCCCGTCAAAGTTTGTGAAAAGAAGATTAAGCATAACCTTCTAAAGCCGATCTGTCATTAAAGTGTGAATAAAGCACACATTTGTGCTTTATGTGTGTGCTTTTTTTCAAAGTTTGTGAAAACAAGATTAAGCATAACCTTCTAAAGCCGATCTGTCATTAAAGTGTGAATAAAGCACACCAATGTGTGCTTTATTCACAAGTTACTTTCATCAAATTATGAAATATTATTAAATAAAAGAGCAGTGCGTTTATCGTTTGGGATTAAAAAAAATACTGAATCCCCTCACACTCATTTTTATGCAAAATGGTCCGTGTTGTTCCTTGAAGGTTTTAGATTATTGAAATCTTTGACTTACCATAGAAAAAATGTAATAATGATAACACATAGTCCTGCTTTATTTAATTTTCTACACCAACGTATCAGCCTTCATGCCATTTTCAAGGGAAGAAACCTTTGACAAATAAAAGAATCATGGGAACCTAATTATATTTGCTCATTGATTATTTTCATTTTATAATTAACTAGCTGATGTACCCGTCGTTGATGGGTGTATTGTAACATTGAGTCACCTATAAAATTAGAATTTGTTCTAGATATTGTGGCGGGCGGGATGAAATTTAGGGAGTTTTCTTATAATTTCCGGCAAACCTGTTTGGTTTATCCTAAAAATGTATATGCATGTAACATGTAACATTTGTTAGACTCGGGAAGTTGAATCGAATGACACCATAAACGAGAAGATCGGAGAAAGTTAAAAAATGAGTGTGTTTTATGCGACAATGCGTTACAGATGTTCGGAATTTCGGATTTTGAGTTGTGTTAATTTTTTCATCAGTTGAATAGTACAAGTTTTAAATTTGGTTAGCGATAGAGTAGATTGGATGAAAATCGAAGTAAATGACTGCCAAACCGGGATCTCTAAACAAATTACTCAAGAATTCATAACTTTGGTTCTACTCAATATTTTGTTTTCATTTGAAGTCTATGTTTTAAGTCAAGCAAGCCTAAATATTATGCAAAAACACAAATAATTCAATTTTTTGCTATTATAATTTTCATTTAACATTTTCCTAATTTATGTGAAATTAGAATATTATGCTTGAGGAAAAAAAAATAATAATAAAAAACACTACCTAAACTTCAGACACTTGTATGACAAAGTATCATTAAATGTCTCATCATAATAATCTAATTCCTCATTAAGCAGTGTGAGGTGACATTTATTGAATATATTCACTTATTAATGGATAATACAGGAATTTCTTTTCCTCCATTCGAACTGAGAGGGTAATCTCGTGACAACTCTTCTTCAGATCATCGATGACATGTCGAGGAATGGAGAACGACACCTTTTCCACCTCCGTGATCCTATATTTAGAGATATCGATTTGGTATGCGGAGTCGGTTGCTGGGAAGGTCTCCTTTGTCTTTTGTGCCGACTCACGGGAGCGGATATCCCCCGGGGACGAAGGGTCAAGGATCGCCCTCTTACCTTTGTCTTAAGTAGGAATGTTAATTTCCAATGAACAAGGTATTGTTTCACAAAAAAAAAAAAAAAATTAAAAATGCAAATTTAACGGTCACACAAAAATTAAACTATGTCATAAGTATTATTCATTCTTCAAAACGTTTCTCATTTTCGGGATAACTAAATAGATCTACTGAGCAAAAGTTGATTAATAATAATCCGTAAATCAAAGTTAAATAGATCTAGATAATAACAATAAGGTGTGTGATATTATAAATCCCTACAAAGATAATATTCAAAATAATTAAAAATTTTTGATGAAGTGAGAGATAATTTGTAAATTAAAAAGATTTGGGAGCCAGGAAATATTAATCCTTTCTCATAAATTAAATATTTCCAATGCTATTAATTTCGCGCACAATAATATTTTTCTTTCATCAATACCATTCTTTTGTCTTTCCTTTTTAATAATCTTTTATCAATTTGACAAGATGAAGAAGTTTCCTCGATTTGATTTGTATTGGAAGAACTACTGAAATATCATCAATGACATACAAAGCTAATCTAAAACACTGACGATACTAAATTTTTAATACAACATCAGGGTTTTAGATTAGCCTTATTGAGTTTATTAATTTAAAAAAAAAATTACGCTCTTAGAAAGAAAATATTAAATCATGTCATATTACTTACACCCAATACCAGTTTATACAGAGAACCTAATCCCACAGCCGGAGATAGTACATTCCCTTGGTGTGTCCAATATTTGACTTTGGGCACACCGAATAAACAGAAAGACTTTAAAAAACGGCTAAAAAAGAAAAAAAATCACTAAAATGGCAAATCAATAACTAACTATGAGCACTCATACTCATCAAGACATACACAAACATCAAAGATCAGAACTCCCAGTATTTGCTAATGCCGGATAAATTCAAATATACCAAATTATTAATGCAGATCCGCCAGTCGGGCAAATACATGATTAAAGTCTCGATTAACAATAAAATTATAAAAATCACTCCACTCCTTGAGTGCAAAATGTGCAACACTAAGAAAAAAGAGAAACTTTATCATGTTTTATTTAAGTGCGCAACAATCAATTGTTTGAGAGTAAGAATTTACCAGGGGTATGGAAAATCTTAATGGGATGGAAGTATTTAAACCAACCACTATAGATGATATGAGAATATTATATTTCTTTATCTCTAATATATCTAACTACGGAAACTTGGTGGGTTAATCTCAAATATTATATTTCGTTATGTAATCTGCTCCGGCATAGTTTTCTTTATATATATATATATATATATATATATATATATATATATATATATATATATATATATATATATATATATAAATAAACTGTTAATTTAATTTTAAAATATGATTTAACATTAATATTTAGAAGATAAAATGTATTTATTGTTTTGTTGTAGTTGTTGTTGTTGTTGTTTTTGTACTATATTGATGATTTAAGATTTTATATTGATGTTGAAAATAATTTTATCTGCATTTTATATATATGTTGGTAACTAGTATGTATTATTTTAACTGTTTGATTTTTTTACGAAATAATATGTGTATGTTATACTTGACTAATTTTATAAATCTATGTATAATGGAGCATTACATAGAAAAAATATTGTATTACCATAAGGATACACAAAGATAGACTCTATATGTATGGCGTTCTTCACACAAAACAAATGAAGATTAAAACAAAAAAATGAAATAAAAATACCTAAAGACATGCGCCTCACAGATTCACGGTTCAGAGAAAATTAAGAACTTGAAAAATCTATTCTATCTATATTTAAAGAATAATAACAGTAGCTCTTTCGTAGGTAAATAACATTTCACACACCGACTTCAGACAACCAGCCATCGACCCATTAAACGACTAAACAGGAGCTGGATAAGGAGATTCTTTTCATTAAATGATGAATTAAATAAAATTATAAAAACATCTGTGAAAAGTGGCAAGAAAGATTTTTTTTTAAATGTTGAAAATCCCATGTGTTGTTCATTACTTATTTACTAATCATTTATTGCTACATTTAATGTAAGCAATATGCCTAGTATTTATATTTTTTTTTGTCTTTTGTCATGTTTCTTCAAATACGAATAATTGTTCATGATGATATATCAAAGATAATGTTTTGTATGCTACGCGACCTATAAGGCTCCAGTGTTCAGCAACCGAGCCTGAAGTTTTCATTTATTAATTCATAATTTCCTTTGGTGTTCTTTAATAACTTTATTATTTCATAATTTAATTATTTTGTAATTATTGTTGATTGTTACGCCAAAAAAAAAAAAGAAATGGGACAGTAATTGTACTTTTCCATTATTCCGGAGGAAATAAGTAAATCAGAAAAATAATAAAATTTACTCTTTTTCTTTCTATTGTTTGTTATAATACAATACTTTTATAGGTAGTAAAGCCTTGTTAAATGAAATAAAATGACGTATTTTTAGTAACTATTTAGAAATAACATGACATAATGTAATAATTTGCAAGTTTTTTTTTTATTCTAATTCATTATCCATTAACTTAACTATTGTTAAAACACAGATTAAAACCATGTTAAAACTTAAAAAGTCAATTAGTGAAATTTACGTTCAAAAAATAGAGAAGGAAAGAGATGGTCCGGGATGGTGGTCATAAACAGGCTAAATAGTGGTAAAACTATTTTATTAAAAGCCAACGTTTCGACCCGACTTTGCAGGTTTTCTTCACGACTAGAAAAGATAAGATACAAAAAGGTAGAGAATTGTGGAAATTACATAATATTTAGACAAAAAATTATGAACAATGTGAATAAGCTTTATTAAAATTATAAACAGTAAGTACGTTAAAATATGAACAGAATAAGCTAAGTAACAAGATCCTAAACTGAAGTAAATAGATGCTAACAATTGTTGTAGTGTAATATATCATAAATGCAAATGTGAATATACTTCTATAGATCTACAGGAGAGATTGAAGAGAAATGGAAAAAGGATATAATATGAAATAATAGACATAAAGGAATCTGGAGAAAGAAAAGAAAAAAGAGAAGCAAAAAATTAAATAAATAAGTAAATAAAATTAGAAGAATAAAATTAGAGACTTGCAGGTGAGTTCAGCTAGGAGTTTCACTTAGAACTGGAAAACCAGGATAAGGGCAGGTATTGGGGAAGCTGACTTGTTTGGGTAATAGGGAAAAACCTAGAAAATTACAGTATCTAAAATTTTAAGATATGGATGGATAAGCGGGAAAAATACTATATCTATGAAATATTGAATTATAAATATATAAAAAAATGGTTCTAATATTCAATCCTGTAATTGTTTACATGTGTATCTTTTTATATTAACAAAATTCATAAAAATACGAACAAATTAGCTCACTGATAGAAGAGATAAATACTAAAGCAATCCCGGATGTAGTCCTCAGGTGTTCTTCCAGTGAGGCCGAAAGTTTTATTCCTTCTTCATCAAGGATACCTCATGGAACGAACAGTTAATGGCTTAATCTTCTCCAGGACGTTCCGAAATGAAAGAACATTAAATACAAGCTATACTATTCGGAACAAATACAATAAATAATACATAATTGGCCCTAGGAATATTTAAAAGACGGCAGGCTCCCTTGTCCACCCTGACAGAAGGGAGAAAACAAAGACATAACTCCGACCAGACGTCTTAATCACCCGTTTACGGCCCGACGACTAACGAACGACAAAAAAACTCCCGAATATATATCTATATTTATTATAGCTGTGTACGTAGCCCGGGGCAGGAGGCTGCTCCACAAATCTGTTGCCGGGTTCGTAAATCGGGCAGCTCCCACTGAGTCGACATCCTCTCTACGAATAAATGGAACCAATAAACAAATATTTTAGGCTCTCTCAACAGATCTATCATGGTTGGTGAATGATTTATCTTTGTCGATGGCTTGTGTACGACAGTTCAGAGGTTTTAAGAATATTTCATATTTCAAATATTAAACGCATACACACAAATAAGTAAGTAAAAATATCTGGTGTGGCCATTCGCTTACACGATTGCTCTAACAGCTTAGGTGGCTAACTCCAACACACAAAAAAATACTATACCCAATGTTGGTGCTACTAAGATTATGATATTTTTTTATATATATAATATTCATTTGTAAGTTTAGCTTTGAAGAAACTTTAATAATGTTTCATTATTAAACAAGGAACTGGATTGTTCAGAAACATGTTAAGAATGAGTTATTTGACAATCTAAAGTTAATGGGCATGAGAACTTTCATTGAATACAACAAATATGTACTTAATAATTGGTACACAACAAGCAAGGGTACAGAGTATCAAAAGTACCCTTGCTGGTCCGATACTGAATATTCCGGAAATGGATAATTTTTTAGAGTGAAAACTTTTTTAGGAACGTTGTGCCCTTGTTTTGTGGAGAGTGCATTTAGATTAAGTCATTAGATTGAACCAAATGAATACGAGTTTTATTGAATATATGTATTAAAATATCTCAAAAACTAAAAATCTGATCTGCATACTGTAAGCGAGGGATAGTGTTGCCCAAAATCGGTCTTGGTTTTGCACTTTGCAAGACCTCTTCATTGTTGCAAGACCAAGACCAAGACTTGTAAAAAAAATCGATTTATTGAATAAAAGTTACGGCAAAACAGTTACTAATGCTTCACTATTTTAGTTACTATGTAAAGAATTGGTATAACCTATACTTTTGTGTTTAACTCTTCTAATTTTTCATTTGGGCTCAGTTAAGTTTCCCCTATCTGAAAAAAATACAATAA
The DNA here is from genome assembly GCA_928085145.1 of Nezara viridula. NCBI lineage: Eukaryota > Metazoa > Arthropoda > Insecta > Hemiptera > Pentatomidae > Nezara > Nezara viridula. Next base: position 47,684,449 of record OV725077.1, on the reverse strand, counting down.
TATCTCTATAGCACTAAGCTAATACAGATAACTGTAAGACCGTTGCAAGACTATTGCGCAAGACCAAGACTGAGTTTGCAAGACCAAGACTCGTCTCGGTCTCGCATTTGGGCAACACTAGCGAGAGAACTGTTCAGTATTTCATCATCATTATAATGAGCTATTATTTATAATTTATATTTCATATTATTACTCTGGCCTTATTGTCCTTCCATCTCGTGTTCTAAAGCACACACCTTAGTTTGTATTTTACTTTTTTGAAAGGAATTTCTCCCAATTCTTGCCTTGCAAAAATGTGCTAAAATCGGTTTTTTGGAGTTAAAGAGTTGAATCTGTAGAAAAACGCCTATCGAAAATTTGACAAACTATTCCAAAAATAAAGGATTTTAATAATTGGTTTAACCCATCTGGACCTTCGGACTTGAACTTTGGGGGGCAACTAAATTTTCGAACATCAAACGCATCCAATCCTTTCAGTCTAAAGTCCTCTGTATGATAGTCAATGCTCCTTATTATGTTACAAACAAAACCCTACATCATGACCTTTACATCTCTTATATCCTTGACGTTATTCCATCCCGATTCTCAAATTTTCACATGAACCTAATCCACCATCCTAACCCTTTAGCATAATCCTTATCTAGCTCCATTCATCCCTACAACCCTCCTCGAAGGTTGAAACGGCAGTGGCCTCGAGATCTCTTGTAAAGACGTCACTGGAGTTCTGGCAATGGCCAGCTTCTCCACTTAAGTCATGAGTGTTTGTGGTTTTAGTGCCCTCTCAAGTGGTAATGCCGGTGACGCGGTTGAGAGAGAAGCGCTGGGATCTCTTAGAGTCTCGCTTTGTCCTTCACACGTGGGGGAAAGGGCTGGACTCGGAGATCTCTTACCTAATTGTAAATATTGTATTTAAGTATGAATGTTTTTATATTTATTTCTATTACTTATAATTTATTTAATTTCTTTACGAATTTCTGTATTTCATTTAATTTTAACTCTAAGTTACATTTCCTTGGTTTATTGTAGTTTTTGCCTTTGTTATATAGATTTTTATATTTTTATTTATTTTTTTTATTTTTTTTTTTTATGTATTGTATATATGGTATGAATGTGCCTCACTCAGCCTTAGTACTCAGTGCCCTTAAGTGTGGCAAAATGTATTATTACTCAATAAACAGATACAAAAAAAAAAAAATAATTGGTTTGATGTAACAACTATTGGAATAGAAAATATTTTTCCTCGTTTCCTGAAAATTTGTCAATAAATATGTCTTCAAATAAGGGACACATATTTCATTAAAAATATAATAAATTCAAATGTAAATTAAGTTACAATAGCCAAAATACGGTCCCAATTGAGTAAGCCAGTCTAATGTTTTAATTTTCAAACTTCCCTAAGCCTACTGACTTACATACATTACGTACCTATATAATACTCAGCTATCACAGATTCCCTGACATTCTAACTAAATGGAGAAGTTGGCCTAAGACAGGCAAGTCGCTAAAACCAATTGTTACCTGTCAATTAACGGCGTTAGTTAGGACTAATATCCAGGGTGACAGGCGCTAATGTTGGTAATAACGGCTATCGCGCATTTACAAATCAATACATTTGCTGTATATATAATTTAATTCAGTGTTATCTTGACAGAATAGTAAATAACAGTTACGGGTGTTCATAATGTAAAATTAATCTGTGAATGGCTGTTAATGTTATAGGTTTGTATAGCTCCAGAAGTTTTATATACATAATTAATCAAAAATCAAAATGTAAAGGTATCATTGAAAGAAATTAAAAACGGAACTTTAATTTAAATTACTTCTTTCTTACTCACTTTAATCACATTTTTTTTTTTTTATGCAAGGAAAAATATTTGAAATATTAATCACTACTGCTAGTACAAAAGGTCGTAAGTAATATTTTTTAATTCTTATTCTATTTGTGCTCAAGATAACATTTTGGAGTCTGCTATAAATAGTCTAATACTAGTGTACCCCAAATGCGAGACCGAGACAAATCTTGGTCTTGCAAACTCAGTTTTGGTCTAGGTCTTGGTCTTACGCAAGAGTCTCTCAACGGTCTTGCAGTTAGCTATTAGCTTAGTAATATAGAGATATTAATGTATTTTTTTAGATAGGGAAAACCTAGCTAAACAGTAATGAAAAATTAGAAGAGTTAAATGCAAAAGTATATTGGTTATACTAATTTTTTACATATAGTAACTAAAATTGTCAAGCATTAGTAACTATGTTGCCTTAGTTTTTATTTAAAAAATCGATCTTTTTTTTGTCAGCCTTGGTCTCCGTCTTGCAACAGTCTTAGTCTTGGTCTAGCAAAGTGCAAGACCACGACCAATTTTGGGCAACACTATCTGATGCAATGGAAAATAGCAGAGAGAAATAAAATATGAAATTATACTAATAAATCCATAAAGAAATAATTAGTTTTATTCTGTATGTATTTTAAATAAATTCAATTTTCTCATACGTCTTTTTGCACTAACAGTTGCAATATCGCTATTCGGACACGAAAAGGGCCAAGTCCAAAAATTTTAGTGACCTACTCAAAATCTGTGATTTTCCTCAGAGTTGACTCAAATTGCAATACTTTGAGGATTTGAACCTTTGAAAAGAGCTAATTCAGCAGCAATTAATTTCGGTTTCAGTAAGCATACATTTAATAAGCTTTGATGGTTACCTTCCATATATTTAATCTAACTTTCATTTTCGAAATTCTTATCAAAAGGATTAATACTATATAAATACCTACTTCGTCATATTTTAACTTTTATATTTAGGTATATTAGTACATTTCGCTACCTTAAGCAGTTTTAATCTACCATCTTTTGTACTAGAGTCACGTCTGGCCCACATTGTTTATAACTTACGTAGTTGTTCAAATTAGAATCTTGACATAAAGGGTGCCCAGAAGATGGTTTCATGGCGCCATCAAAATTTTTGAGGGGGGAACATTTAGACTGTATCTTGAGTTTTTGTGTAGGACACATTTCGATGGGGTTATCAATTTTCGAAATGAAAAGTTTCAAACCAGTTAACAAGTGGAAAACAACTTAACATAGATAGTGTATTTCTTTTTTATTATCCTTTCGCCGGCACTATTTTTGAAGATGAGAGCAATAAAATATTTTGTGAGGGGGGACGCACCCCAATTAAATACCCATACTTGAATGAATGTTTAGTTTTAATTAGATGATTTTAAAATTACAATACTTTTCATGATTCGCCTAATCTTTTCCTGTTAGTCTAAAATATGAACATAATTTTAAATTAAAAAAAAAAAATTAATCATTAATTTCAGTCATTAACCTTACCAGCATCTGGAAATTTAGATATACTTTTTTCTCTCGACATTGTTATAATGACTTGAGTTTCTTATTTAAAGCCACATATGGCCATGATTTAAACAAAGGTTCGGCAATCATGAAAAACATCAACCAGTTAAAAATAAATTTTTTATAAGAGATTGTTTTTAATGAAAAAACCTCTAAAACAAAGTATGACATTTTTTTCAATGAATAAATGGAATCTGTACAAAACAAAATGATCGTGCCCTGTATATGTTTGTTTGTTTTGATGTCTAGGCACAAAACATTCAGGTCAACAGCGCCCAATCAACTAAATGACACTACTTTTATACTGTTGAGGTGGTTGGTATACTAAATAAAAAAAATAAAGGATAAAAAGAAGGAATTAATAAAATAAATAAATAATGATAATAATAGACATAATATACATAATAAGATAGAATAGATAAATATATAAACTAAAAAAAAAAACATCAATAAACTAATTAAAATTAATAAATCAATGAACTTTTAAAATAAAAACATAATAAATAAATTTGCAAAGGATCATTGGTTATAAACTTGTTATATATGTTTTATAATTTTTTCATTGTCTAGGAACTTCATAACCGTGTTAACCATTTCTTCTTGATTTCTCAGGGATGATAATATATTTTGGGGCACACCGAGATCGTTTAACCATGCGGTGTAAAAAGGGCACTTTTCCAAAATATGTTTTATAGTTAATGACTGGTCACACTTTTGACATCTGAGGATAAGATCTTTTGTAATGAGGTGGATATGTGCTCTATAAGCCCCCTATAAACCTCCTGTCGAGCCCTATAAAGCAAAATGTAACAAAACATTTTAGTATGTCTACCATGTTAGTGGAAAAGATAGAAATTTAGCGTATATTTTGTAATAAGTTATTATTTATTTATCGTTTCACATAATAAACATTATTTTGTAGTTCTGTTTTATTGTTGACTGAGTTTAAACAGGATATACTTTTCCCTGCTAACGGCAGCCTTATCATTTCTAAAGCTATTTAGCCATATTAGTATCCTATCTTAACGGGGCTGTATCTATATCAAGGCCGTATTTCAGCCAGTATCGACAGTAGAAGAATGCCTTGTTTAGGACAGGTGTAATTAGTCCTATCTGCCCGATAGTGAGGAGTACCTTCCTGTTCGCGGTTGTCCTGAGCTATAACTGCAATGGAAAATTAAACTTTTATGAAATTTGGATTCCATATTTAAGATAGATAAAAGCCTGAAATATCAGGTCATCGTTTTTGCCGATATCGACCTACTTGAATTGCCAATTCATATTATCGATTATTCAATCTTCTCCTTAACAGTTCTAACGCTTCGATTAAACTGCTTATATGAATGTACAATCCAATAGTTCTGATTCCAGTTAGGCACTGGCGGATCCAGGATTTAATTTGGGGGGGTCTTCAGACGGAAAGATTTTTTTTTCATAAACATATAACGATAATTAATTTGAAAAAAAATAAAGAAATTAATTACCTATATGAAATGGTGTTTAAGTGGTTCTTGAAGTCCTACTAAATATAATTACACGAACAAGAATACTTTAAGAAATAGTTTTTAATATTTTTTTCTGTAAAACCTTGTTATATTTTACTATTTTTTGGGAGGGGGGGGGGGAGGCTTCAAACCAAAACTCCCCCTGTAGATCTGGCTGCGCAGTTAGGTCTTATTCTCGTTGAAATAGTCTGGCAGGATTTAAATGTCAAATTTTCCATTTCCAAACTAAAATTTTTTTAAAATATAAACTATGAAAGAATCAGATAATATACACCAAGATTTGATATTGGTGCCCCGAGGTACTCCCTCTGTACTTCCCTCCTTTCGAAGACAATATTTCCTAGGTACGTTCTTTTATCAAATCATCAACAACCATCGTCCTTCTTACGCCTACAAACCTTCTTCAATTCAAGTCCTCAGTCCATTCCCTTTCAACAAGATCTCGATCTTCTGACCTCTACATCCCTTCTCACATTTCTGCCTCATTTCTAAACTCCTTTATTGCTCGCGCTGTCAATTTCTGGAATTCCCAACCTATCAAAATTCGGCATTCTCCCTCTATATCCACATCAAAAATCCTCCTATTCCAAGTAATATCCCAAAAACAGTCAGATGCTTGCTAAGCTTTTGATATTATACATTTGTATTATATCATTCATCATCAAATGACAGTACTATTCCGTACTGTAAACTTCACAAGAGATTTTCCAATATTTTCCTACTCTCAATGCCAGTGAATCCATCTATTGTTTGTTTATTTATTATTTTTATTCTTATACAAAAAAGTTTGTACCTATAGTTTCAATAAGATAATCATGTGTTTATATATTATTCATTATTTAAATACTCTGACATTTTACATTGTCAGATTTGTTTTTCTTTTGTTAGCAGAAACAGAGCTTATTTTAATGAATAACTCAATGCATTTTTTATTATTTTATTTTTCAAATGTATATAATTATAATTTTTTCTACAGTGTCTTTTCATAGTTTCGTGTTCTGTAGTTAAGTGTTCTGTATATCGATTTTTTTTTGTATATAGCTTGTTTAACTAATATTTTTTTTACTTTCTCTTTTTTTATTATTATTTTATTTTGGCCAGATGTAGTCTTTTAATTACGTACAATTTTGTTATTCTAAAGGGACTTTGTCCCAGAATAAAGTAATTTTCTATTATTATTATTATTATTATACTTATTATTAAATTTACTTATTCAACGCACAATTTAACGTTCGTTAATTTTTCGACAAGTATGCACTTCGCTTTAACGCAACGTTCAATAGACAATGCTAAAATTCTGCACACAGATCAAACACATAACCTTGGTCTGGCATTCGACAGAAGAATGGCATGGGGTCCACATATCAACTAAAAAGAAAAACGTTAAACGTTATCAGACTACAACTACCATACTCACTTCTTTCAAGACTCTCAAAATTAAAATTAAAACAGAAACTGAACACCTACGTCGATCTTCTAAAGCCTATATAGACCTTCGCTTCTCAAATATACAGAAGAGCCAAAACGACCCACATACGGAAATTACAAACCCTCCAATCAAAAACTTTTAGGACAGTAACTAAAGTTCCATGGTACGTCACAAATATTATTTTACAAGATCTAAACATGACAACAGTTTATGACCATAAACGGACAAACTACTAAAATTTTTACAATAACTTACATGGACATATCAACACACCGATACAAGACATGGATTCGATTAACATGCCCGAAAACACGGTCCGGAAGCTTAAAAGAAGCTGAATGATGGATTTCCTCTCCTAAAAATATATCGAATTCAAGTCAAAATAGGATGCCGCTGGACATTAATTTCCCTCACGTCAATTAAGCCATTATTTGTATTTTCCCGACAGTAGATTCGCTAATGTTCAGTACTTATGACAGGTGTGAGAAAAAATAATAAAAGTGAAAAAAATAAAAAGATGAATTATTATTTTTCTACAATTATATTTCAAAAACCAAATATCTTGCTAATAAAACTGGGAATATTTAACTTATGTAATTGTTAAAAAGTAGAATATTGTTTATTGTGTTGCCCAAGACCGCCAAACTGTTGCAAGACCAAGACCAAGTCTGGTGAAAAAAAATCGTTTTTGTGAATAATAATTAAGGCAAAATAATTACTAATACTCGACAATTTTGAGTAACTATACGTAAAGAATTAGTCTACACAAAATACTTCTGCAAGTAACTCTCCCAATTTTTCATTTGGGCTTCTGAAAATTGGTCTATTACCAGATTTATTAAAAATTAGATTGCTAAATAAGGAGAGTGGGGAAATAACTTAAAATTCTAGATTTTATTTAGTATCAAATTTTATTAGTCAAAAATATCAAAGCCAATATAAAGCGGTAGTTAACCTGAGGTCAGTTCTTGGTTAGGAGGCAGGAGCTCACGTATAACTGGCACCATTAGCCAGCCAATCACGTTCGCAGAAGAGCAATTGTTGTTTTTGCTCCAGTCTTCTTGAGCGGGAATTAACGCTCCTCCACAGTGGATTGTCTAATAGCTGGGGAGGATAAGGCTGAGTACTCACTACGGGGAGTACTGGCTGATGAGCTGGCCAAAGAGTAGGATTTTGGAAATATCCATGATGAAATATGGAAAAATGAAGTGTGTCAAGCGAGGTGAACAATGCAATATTGCAAACCGTTCGGGGCCTGGAGTGAAAAGGCTGGTATGGACTTAGGAATATAATATTCAGAGCCTTTATTATCGAATTATTAACAATCGTCTAAAACTACTTGAACGGCCTTTTGTATCGTACCAAAACCCATTCACATCCCAATCGGATCGTAATGTGGCCACTTCTTTTCTTGTTTTGTGACCAATTTATTTAACGATGGAAAGCAAATGGGTCTTCATGAGTTTTTAGTACCTCGTTAAATTAACAAAATTTGCCAATCTACAGCTTGAAAACGCCTAATTACAGAGAAATTTTCATAAATAAAAAGATTGTAGGTTATGATTAAATTAAGTTATTCAAGAAATTTTAAACGTGTGTTAATTTGATAAAAAAGAGCGAATGAACTATAAGAATCAAGCAAAATTTATTGAAAATTAATTCACATTAGTCAATAGAAAAGGAAAAGACGAAGAAGGTTGAACCCTCACATAAATATAAATTTTGGAGGACATTACTTACTTCTTTCGAAGTAAAATGATAAATGATTTTTACAGTATTTGGAGAAAATAATGTGATCCATTCATCATACTAGTTATGTTGTACTTATAAGAGTATATTCATGTACTTATAAAACTTATTTTTGAATGACTAAACGGTGTATTGAAAATATAAAAGTATACGTAATATTTGATAGCATTGCTGCTAACCGTGATTAATAAAAGAATAGAATTCTTTTTTTTTTTTTTAGACATAATAGTCTGTCTCGTGGATAATAATAATAGTGATATGTGTACACGTTCACACCATATATACAGAAAATTAACAAAAGTAAAATAATAAATAAATAATAATCAAAAAACTATGTACAATAAAAAATAAAATAACCTAAAGATAGGTAAATTAAAAACATCAAAACACAGTCATAGCTATATACAGTATACACAATCAGACAGGGAACCCCAAGCCAGGTCCTTCCTTTCAACTATAGAAGGAAAAGCAGGACTCTAAGAGTTCCCTGCGATACCCTCTCAACTGCGTCACTGGTGCTAATACACGGTGGGCCAGACCCCCTTACCGTGCACCCCCCCCACATCCCTATAAATTGCATATCGTTGTGTTCCTTGTAACTATTTATTAAAAAAAAGCCAATGTTCCCACAAAAAAAAGTGAACGCACTGCCCCAAAATGGCGTCCAAAGATGGCGGATTGACGTCTTTGACTTTAGTTAGTTTTTTGGTCACTGAGAATCAGCATTTGGCTTAATTTCCTCATAGTTGGTCTTTTATTAAAGCTGAATAGTTATAGAATAATAAAACATGAAGAAATATTAAAAAATAATTGGCTTAGGCTATGAAAAACACCAGTAAAGTCAATTTTTTTAATAAAAAAATTTTCAAGTTACAAATCAAGCGTCGTTTGTAATTAAACGGCCTACAATAACGCAAAACGTGCTGAAATAAACCATCTGGAGAATATATTTCTCTTTCTAAAACGCTGATTATTTTTTACAAATGTTTAAGCAGTTCCGTAGAAAATGCACTTATGCGGCAGAAAAGCGGTACTGGCGTGGGTGCCTACAGGCCTCTACCACACCATTCAGTGCCCATAAATGGCTTAGTTATAGTGATATAATAACATTTTTGGTACATTATATTGGTTTAATTAACGAACAAATATTAATGCAATAATTTAAATGTAAAAAAAAAATTAAAATTAAAAAAAAAATTTATTATTATTTTTTTTTAATTTAACCTCCTTTATTCTGTACGTTGGTCGTTTAAGAAGACCTCAATTGTAAAAATGATATAATTATAATAATAAAAGTTAATTAAAAAATACTTTGCTAAATATCTTGATTTTTTTTTTATTTAACGTTTGCAATTGAACACTGTGTTTTGTATATTTACTGATTCTTAGAAGTAATTAAAATGTTTATATACTTCCCAGGAAATGAGTCATATTAATACCTTTTTTATAAACTAAAATAATATATACCTAATCTGAACTATATATAATGAATAGCTACCGGGTTGTTTAGTAAAACTCATATATCACTAATTAAAAAATTAATTTTTATTTCCTTTATTTTGTGCAGAAGTTGGGCTATATCATAAATAAATAGGAAATTTTAATATTGGATGAATTATTCTCTATGCACAAAGAAAGATAGAAGGGGTAATGCTATAAGTTCTTCTATAAAGCAAAACTGATTGTTTGGATTTGATCTCAAAATGAGGAAAAACGCGAATAATACATTAAGGGAACGAGAAAGGAAGTACCAAAACCTCGGAATAGATAAAAAGGACCAGTATCCATTATATAGCTAAATGAATGTATAGTAAAGAGATGAACAGAATATTTCAAGATATCGAGAAAGTTATAGCTCATAGCTTTCCTTCTGTTTAGTGCATTTGCAAAAGATTTTTTAAGGAATCTAAAAGGAAAACGAGCTTTTCTTAAAGACAGTTAGATATTAGCATAATCCAAAGTGTGAGGCACTAAGCAGATAGAGAGCTATTTTTCTTTTTATGTGGACTTCTCTATAACCTGCCTTAAAGTGAAGACAGTCCCAATTTTCAACTTCTCTTCCAATGTGCAACTTAAGTTTCTCAATCCATATCACTCTGGCAATCGACAATATTTCTTATTCCAGCTTCTACGATTCTTGAGTATAATTTGTTTGGTACACTAAACAGGAATGGATCTTGATGGGTATTACATTTCCTAGTACCTCCTTTCTTGTAAAGGTAAAAACCACAGTCCTTTTATGTTATTTTCTAATATGCTTGTTGCCTATGTACGCGCAAAACTATCAAAGCAGTTCGGTTTCGCCCTTTCCATCTTTCTTTGTGCAGAGAGAATAATACATTCAATATTAAAATTTCCTATTTTTTTATGATATGGTACAAATTCCGAACAATTTATTCCGCAATTTCTGAACAATAACGAGCTATAACTAATATAAGATTCCTTAAAAAATCAGAAGGAAAGCTATGAGCTATAACTTTCTCGATATACCTCTCTATATCCTGCTTCAAAGTAAATATAGTCCCGATGTGCACCTTCAGCAATCGAAAATAAAGTGGTTTTCACCATAATAAACCTACATCGTCCACTTAATATCATCCAAACTGCAATTGATCCCGTTTTAGCAGCATCTTGAAATATTCTGTTCATCTCTCTACTATACATTCATTTAGCTATATAATGGATACTGGTCCTTTTTATCTATTCCGAGGTTTTAGTACTTCCTTTCTCTTTCGCTTAATGTATTATACGCGTTTTTCCTCATTTTGAGATCAAATCCAAACAATCAGTTTTGGTTTATAGAAGAACTTATAGCATCACCCCTTCTATCTTTCTTTGTGCATAGAGAATAATTCATTCAATATTAAAATTTCCTATTTATTTATGATATAGCCCAACTTCTGCACAAAATAAAGGAAATAAAAATTAATTTTTTAATTAGTGATATATGAGTTTTACTAAACAACCCGGTAGCTATTCATTATATATAGTTCAGATTAGGTATATATTATTTTAGTTTATAAAAAAGGTATTAATATGACTCATTTCCTGGGAAGTATATAAACATTTTAATTACTTCTAAGAATCAGTAAATATACAAAACACAGTGTTCAATTGCAAACGTTAAATAAAAAAAAAATCAAGATATTTAGCAAAGTATTTTTTAATTAACTTTTATTATTATAATTATATCATTTTTACAATTGAGGTCTTCTTAAACGACCAACGTACAGAATAAAGGAGGTTAAATTAAAAAAAAATAATAATAAATTTTTTTTTAAATTTTAATTTTTTTTTTTACATTTAAATTATTGCATTAATATTTGTTCGTTAATTAAACCAATATAATGTACCAAAAATGTTATTATATCACTATAACTAAGCCATTTATGGGCACTGAATGGTGTGGTAGAGGCCTGTAGGCACCCACGCCAGTACCGCTTTTCTGCCGCATAAGTGCATTTTCTACGGAACTGCTTAAACATTTGTAAAAAATAATCAGCGTTTTAGAAAGAGAAATATATTCTCCAGATGGTTTATTTCAGCACGTTTTGCGTTATTGTAGGCCGTTTAATTACAAACGACGCTTGATTTGTAACTTGAAAATTTTTTTAATAAAAAAATAGACTTTACTGGTGTTTTTCATAGCCTAAGCCAATTATTTTTTAATATTTCTTCATGTTTTATTATTCTATAACTATTCAGCTTTAATAAAAGACCAACTATGAGGAAATTAAGCCAAATGCTGATTCTCAGTGACCAAAAAACTAACTAAAGTCAAAGTCGTCAATCCGCCATCTTTGGACGCCATTTTGGGGCAGTGCGTTCACTTTTTTTTGTGGGAACATTGGCTTTTTTTTAATAAATAGTAACAAGGAACACCACGATATGCAATTTATAGGGATGTGGGGGGGGTGCACGGTAAGGGGGTCTGGCCCACAGACTATAAAGCCAGTGGAGTTTGAGCCAGAGCGCTTTAGCCACATACACTCATGTCTTGAGTGGAGAATCTGGCTATTGCCAGAACTCCAAGATATATACTACAAAATATCTCTGGGCCACTGCCGCTTCAACCTTCGAGGAGGGCTGTAGGGATGAGTGGAACTAGATAGGGATTGTGCTAGGACATTTTAATGATTGATAAGGTTTTGATGGAATTTAGAAAAATTTTCAGGGATAAGGTCAAGGATAAATGGGATATTAAGGTCATGATGTATGGTTTTGTTGGTTACATAGAACGGTGTATCGACTATTCTTCGGAGGACTTTGGATTGAAAGGATGTTAGAAAATTTTGCTGTCCCCTGTTCAAGTCCGTAGGTCCAAATAGGTTTCAGGATTGTCTTGTAGATCAGTAATTTCTTGTCAATTGAAAGTTGAGACTTAGGTTGTCCTATTAAGTCTCAAGTATTTTGAAGAGATGATGATTCGATAAATAAGTTATTCGTTGAAACCAAACGTAAGTCACAGACAGAGATATGAAACCGAAAAACAAACAACGAATTTTTATTTTGAATAGTCTTAGATAATATATTTTATTGAAGTATTTAATTGATCATAATGAAAAATAAATGTATTAATTAACTACGGAATGTTGCTGGCAGTTGGCTATCTTTAGTTTCTCAAGCTGGCGATAAGCCCGACGATATTTTGGACGCTAACCACTCGGCTATCTCTTCAGTAATTTGTCAGGGAGGCGATAGCAACTACAGCTCGCACTAGCTATCGTACTCCGGCTTGATAACTCTATCTATCCGCCCTCCTTACCAAACTCGAGCAGTCCTCCTGATAGCTGTTCCCTTTCGGGCGTTGTCTTCCGTAAAGTTAGCTAATGAGTTCGTCAATGATGTATTTATCTTCTTTTTTTTTTTTTTGTTTTTTTTTTTTTTTTTGCTTAATAACTACGAAATCACGATTTACCAACTCGATTCAACGGTGCACCATATGTTATGAAAGGAAATCCCAATCCCAACATATATTGGTACAGTAAGGCTCGAAATCGTTTTTATACCAAATATAAGCTCCTGTCATGCTCAAATACCACGAATGGGGTACTGTTGGATTCAGAATTTCACAGCAGGTTAGAGAATCGTATTCTCCACTTTTGTTTTTCTTTATAATATAAATAAAGTCGATACAAACATTTTGCTATGCTTCAATACTGGAACGGTGGTAGGTCTGTAGATCGATACGGGACAAATTGGACCTTGAAGATTTTGATGCGTACAGCAAGACTTCTCCGGAACCCCAAAACCTACTATTTTTTAGATAACGTAAAGCGTAGGGTTCGCATCCACACAACCTTACGTTAATTGTAGCACTGTCATTGAACATATGTTTCATTTCATCGACTTGAGCCCTCTATGGTTGAGAGAGGAGGGGTTTATATTATTTATTGATGGTGTTTATGATCGGCAAGCCATATCATCGTTAATTCTTCAGCAAATCTCAAGATTGAATCACCAATTTCGAAGGCTTCCTTCTCCTTCAGGAGTGCAAAATACTCCAATCACCCCGAAAATTCGGCAAACAAGTTATGAAAGAAAATAAACTTTATTTGCGAATAACTAAAAAATTACACAGTTTCCGGTCATGCCCATAATTATATAAAATATTACTAAATTCCATACAAAAGGGAAAAAAATCATCGAAATCGGGCAATTTCTAAAAAAGATAGTGCTTATTGAATTTTGTAAAGATGTTGGTTCCAAACATTAATGAAGTTTTAACTTAATTTTTGTTTTCTTTGTCAATTATATTTATCGATAAAATAACAATTGTTTTCTTTATTTTATGATTAATTTGGCATTTGATAACAGCTATGTAAATTTTTTGCACGGACCTACTAGTTGTAAATAAACTAAAATCACGAAAGGAGATTGTCCATCCAGCTCCTCTTCAGTCTCCCCCTAATAGGTATGTAAACGGTGGTCATGTCGATTATTGTCTGTTGTTTACCATGTCTGTGTCCTTGTAGTTTTACATGAAATCGTGAATTAAGAATACGTAAATGTTGGTTGATAGTTAGTTGTATGTGCTTATGTACAGTTTTGCTGTTAACATGCCGGGAAGCTGCAGTTATTAGTTGTAAAATGTTGGACTGAAAAAATCGGATTAAAAAAATAACTATATTTACTCTAATTGAACGAACTGGCTTATCCACTAAAACATATAGGAACATTTATTAAAGGTATCTAGATAAATTTATGTCTACGATTGTTTAATATTGGTGTACTAGCCAGGTACCATCCACCACACGTTCTTGCGGACTAAATTTCGTTTTGTGCATTGGCGTCCGATGCATATCGCGGCCATATCGACGGACGTCGACATAAACATCCCCCGACTGCTACTACTTTAGTCAAACTGTCTTGAACATTTTAGAATAATTACAAAAAATAGGGCAGCCTAGACAGGAGCGCTCGCTCCTTGTTAGGAATTTAAAAAATAATACAAAGCTTATGAAAATAATTAGTTTTAGCATATTAATAAAGTAACTGATGACATCTTGGAACACTTCATTTCAAACAAGCATCAGTTCAAATATGACAGGTTAAGAAATAAATTGTTTTTTTTTAGAGAAAGGTTGACATTGCCTAATGTCTAAGGCCGGCGCTAAGCCCAGACAACATACCACCAAATCACAACTACCCAATTTTTTGCAATTATTCTCAAGTTTTCGGTACGATTTGACTAGAGTTTTAGTAGACGTGTGCCGCCACCACAAATAAATCTCAGGAATCTTTCGGATGTTGATACCCAAATCCATCGATGACTTAACGATGTGCATCGGACGATCCATGGGACGAAATTCAATTGAAAATAACCGTAATGCGAAGTGAAAGGCACCTGACTACACCATTATTGAATATTTACAGATATTAAGTCCTTAATAATCTACCTTAGGGATTTAGTTGATAAGCAAGTATATTCACTTACAAAATATTGAGTAATTCCTCGAAACATCTTTTAAAGTATCGGTTGACAACAAATAGAGTTCTAAAAATTTAGCTATATTTGAGAATATAAAGAGGCTTCAAGTTTCGTATATGTCTCAAAGATCTGGTAATTTAAAAGAGCTATGGAGATACACTCAGTATGGATAGAGTTATTTCATTTTTAAAGCAATACCTGAGAAATATGACTTTAGTTAATTTTTATTTGTATCTTACAATTAGCAATACTTTTTGGTGATAAAAATTTAATATTTTCTTTCTGTAAATTTCAATAGTTATTAATTCAATTTTGATTTCTTTTCATTTATTTATGTTCTGGATCTTTTGGAATTCGATTCAATTTTTCTAACTCATATTAATGTTATTTTTTATTTAGTAAATTGTAATAGATTTATATGTTTTCAGTAATTTATTTAGGATTAATTTTTTAACAAACATTATAATTTTGATTTAATCTATTTAATTGAATTTTTTTTGCTAATAATAATGTTTCATATTTTTAAATATAAAATTCGGCAAAAAGGATTAATTTATAATTGTTAATAAATTAATGCATTTTATTTAAATACCTATGATTTCATTTTAATGTTTTATTATTATTCTCCTTTCAAAAATTTAAAAACATGGAAGCTCGAAATATTAAATTGATAATTGGGTAACTAACAATACTATATTTATTAATATTAATATAAGATCTGTTTTTAAAGACTACAAATATTTATTTTTTTTTATTATTTTAATGGAATTTACAACTGTATTACGTAGAGAATACAATAAGTAAATGAGAAATTTGTAACATGGCATGTACAACATGAAGAGAAACTACCCATTGGTAGAACTCAAATACAAATATTAGTTCTTAAAATATAAATATATTTTATCGACGTATTGCATTAATATTTCGATATATTTGAAAAACATCAATACTTACATATTAACATTACATATAGTAAAAATTTACATTCTTAGCCTGTGTTTAAAAACCTACGCTACTCCCCTGGTTTTAATGAGAACAGGAGTATGATAAACAACTGTGGTATACAACTTTCGAGTGGTAAGCAAGTGTTGTTTTAGATATCGTATATAGTAAGATTGGCCTATAGATAAGTATGGTTGTTTAATATGTTAAAACACGCATTATTATGTTTAAATGTGCTTTGTGAAAGGGTTAGACGCCTCAGTCTATTACATGAGAAAGGTAGCATTACCAAGACTGTCATACAGCGTGTAGACATGAGAAAATTCAGGCTGTGTTGTAGGAAAGGGTTCCCCCTTAGAAATATCTGTAAAAGGAGGGAAATTGGGAAGAAGAAAACCCAGAGGAGGGAAATGTAATTTCCACTAATGCTCTCTACGCTGGCTCTGCCTCCTTCATCGCACGGCCATGATAATTGCAGCTCTGAGGCAGCCAGTGCTGCCCTCTCTCGCTTAAATATTCACGCCTACCTCCGCCTCCAAGATATTGGTTGGAAAGAATTTGTTTTTGTTTCGCTGAAAAAAAAAAAAAAAAACCTGCCTTGCTCTTAAAAGTTTTTGTAAGCACTTATTTGGACTGTTGTTTACTATTATTCAGAATATATGAACCATAACCTTTTGCTTATAAGTTAACCAGTTAACCTTAACTTGATACTTAAACAAGATATTATTTACACTAATCACAATATTCTTCGGTATTAGTCCGTGGTACAGACTCCTTTTTATCAAATTATTAACATCCGCCCGAAACTTCGTGAATAGCCTCATCTCATCGTAACCTGCTACTGTTTTATTTGTGATAATTCTGTACAAAAAGTTGATATCTGAAGTTGATGTTTCTAAAGTCAGACCATCTGAATTTACTTCTTGTACAGCAGCCCTGATAAAGTCCTGAACTTCGGGCCGAAACGTCATCGAATGTAAAAATAAATAATATTAGTTATTTTTTACCATTTTAAATTGACTGACCACACGAACCATCATTCTCTTAATTAATAGTAATATTATTGAAGAAATCAATTATTTTTTACAATTGCGGGTTGATGGTTGACTGTAGTGAATAATTAAAGAGAAAGATGGTTGGGGTGATCAATCAAAAATAAAATAATAAAAATAAATAATTGTATTTATTTTTATATTTTCCGACGTATCGGCCTGAATTTCAGGCCCTTCATCAGGGCTGAGAAGAGAACCAGATAGCAAAAGGTATATGACCATAAGGTATAAGACGATAGGTATAGGTAAACATCTATCTGATAAACATTGTGTGGTATCTGGTTCTTTTTCAACACTGATAAAGGCCTGAACTTTGAGCAAAACGTCGGCGAATGTAAAAATAAATACAACTATTTATTTTTACTATTATATTTTTGACTGATCACCGCCCCATCCTTCTCTTTAATTATTTTTAAGAATAGAAATACATTCAGGAAATGTGATAGCAGAAAATACTAACATGAAAACACTTGTTGAGAAACTATCCACTGGTAGGCACTCTGTAAAGCTACGTTAAAATTATTCTGTTACACTGTTTAATTTGTCTCAACGGTAGTTTATTTATTCGAGCAAGTTTTAATCCCATTTTTTATTTATATTATTTTAACTACTTGTTTATAGAGTTCCCTCATGTTTCACACCAGAAAACAAACTTGTGTTAATTTATAAATTAAATACCGATTGAATTTACACACACAAGAAACGATAGTACTTGAATTTATTCAGCACAATATTCCACTACAACGATCTTCAATATTCCCACAGTGTAAAAGTGAGCTTTGTTTGAAAAATATACACAAAAAAAAGTTATTCAAATGATGAACTTGGCTATTAGTGAAATGACATAGAAAGATGAATATATTATGTCTCAAGGATTTTTTTTTTTTTTTCAAATTGCATAATAAATGGTCATGCTTTATTTTCTTTCTTTCCTGTATTGTTTAACATGCATTTATTACAAGATTACAATATTTTGTAATATATGTGTATATTTGTAAATTATGTTTAGATAAATATATAAAATGTAAATAATATAGGTGGTTAAGAGAAAAATGACGTTAGTTACAACGCTTCTTTTTTTTTTCGAACTAATCGTGGGCAAGCTGTAGGTAATACAATAAATAGAACTCATTTTCTTGAAATTAAGAAGAGACAATTGATTAATATATATAATTTACTACGTAGATCATACATATAATCGTAAATATTCTAGTAATTAGCCTTATTTCTAATAAAGGTCCTAGTATTGGAATTATATTCATTAATTATATTAATTAATATATTCATTAATAAGACCTAGTATTGGAAATGTAACGTAAATGTCAAAAGTTTCAGACCTCTGATTCTCTTATACCTGGGTATAGCTGACGTTTCACAACAGATAATATTTGACTGTAAACACCTATTTGATAAACATCGTGATCTGGGGATGTCGAAAGACAAGTCCCAAAAGCAAAGCAAATAGCTAGGAAAAGCCGTTGACAGAAAGAAGGAACGCTATTGGCTGTGTGGGACGCTAGATGCCGCCAATGAATATGCATAGTACATCTTTATTCATAGCTCCATAAAACAGATACTTAAGACCTATCCGCCATTGACGGCTTTCCAACTGTGTCACCCGTTAACCGAATTTGGTCACGCTGATAATTCCCTATTCCGCTAAATATAGATTTTTCCGACCAATATGTATGATTAGTGGATATTTACAGTTCACTTTGCCTACGCTTCGGTTCCACTTAAAAGACACTAATGTTGTCCGTTTAACATAATTAATCGATGTTTCATTATACATTTTTTTTCGCTTATAAATGTATCAACACCTAGAAGGCTGATTTTCTTTTAATCTTTTGTTCTTTTATATGTTCATCCAGAAATTTAGAAATAAATAAATTTAAGATTTTTTTCTAATAAATTAGAAAGGTTAATTAATACGTTAGGAAAATCCTGCATAACAAGGACCACGATACTTCTGACAAGTCAACATGCCTTGCAATGTATAAATAATTTGTGAGTTTTTATAAAGGTATATATTGTTTCTTTCAGAAACAAAAAAAAAAAATCTGTAAAGAGTATTTTGACTAAATATTAACTAAATACAATATTTACGTTATATTACGAGAAAGTAAAGTTTATAAGAACTATTTTTCATTTATTTGTTTTAAATCGTAGCTAACAATTAGACATCAGCCAAATTCCAACTTTGGCAGAAATAATATAAGTTTAAGATGAGGCTGTGGATCTGTATCTAAACTGAATGTTAATTTAAAAAAAAAAATTAAACAGAGCAAGTTTCTGAGCTCTGTTTAATTTTTTTTTTTCCAGACTAAGCTTTTATTTATTTTTTTTTAATTATTATAGATCAATAAATATATTACCGGATGGATTTTTGATTCTCTTAGCATATTTTTCTTATTTTAAAAAAATGCAGCTTCAGTTTCAACTTAAGAGATCACAATCAGTAGGGTACCGATTTTAACCAAACTTTTTTGGTGATTTTACATCAAAAATATATTTTCGAAAAAAATCTTTATAGTATTTATGTTAGCATTCGCTTTTCTCGAATTTCAAGATTATTATACAGTGTCCCGTAACTAAAGATAAGTATTTAAAATGTTGATAGATGACATCGAGATCTACAAAATAGTTCATATTAATAATTTGCTAATTTCTATAGGAAAAGTAGAAAATTTAAGATTCGTGTTTTTTTAAGCGAGTTGCGTTGATATGGTTTTCTATTTTATTACCTAAAAGTACTCGTTTTTATTTTTTTTTGGAAAAAATACAGGTATTAACTGTTGCAAAGATTTTATTTCTTGTTTTTTCTTGATATGGGATGAATTTTAATAAACATTATTGCCTAAAACCACATTTTATTTATTTATAAAAAAACATAAAAATAATGATATTTCAAATAATTTTCACGCATCATGCAATTCGTGCAAGGTTATAAAATTGTATTTTTCTCCCAGATTTCTGTCATAGGAATTGATTTATTTATAAGCGTATTTATGAGTGACAAACATCATGTTTCCTACTAAAATTTTGGTTTAAAATAAAGAAACCTACAGATTGCTTCAATTATTTTCATGAAAAATTAAATATTAGGGCTGGAAACATTAAGTTTGTCACTTATAAATACGCATAAATACCTATGACAGAAATATGGGAGAAAAATACAATTTCATAACCAACTTAGAAGGAAAATATTTTTAAAATCATCATTTTAATTGCTTTTAATTTTTATTCAATTATCTTTATTAAAATTCATCCTATAACAAGGAAAAACAATAAAGAAAATTTTGGAACAGTTAATTATAGTAATTTTTGTTAAAAAATCGTGTTTTTAACAAAAATTACTACAATTAACTGTTCCAAAATTTTCTTTATTGTTTTTCCGTGTTATGGGATGAATTTTAATAAACATTATTGCCTAAAAACACATTTTATTTATTTAAAAAAATAATGATATCTCAAATAAATTTCATGCATCATGCGATTCGTGCAAGGTTATCAAATCGTATTTTTTTCCCAGATTTCTGTCATAGGAATTGATTTATTTATAAGCGTATTTATGAGTGACAAACATCATGTTTCCTACTAAAATTTTGGTTTAAAATAAAGAAACCTACAGATTGCTTCAATTATTTTCATGAAAAATTAAATATTAATACTGGAACATTAAGTTTGTCACTTATAAATACGCATAAATGCCTATGACAGAAATATGGGAGAAAAACACAATTTCATAACCAACTTAGAAGGAAAATATTTTTAAAATCATCATTTTAATTGCTTTTAATTTTTATTCAATTATCTTTATTACAATAAATCCCATAAAACGGAAAAACGATAAAGAAAATTTTGGAACAGTTAATTGTAATAATTTTTGTTAAAAACACGGGTACTTTTAGCTGAACTGGATAGAAAATCGCATCATTTCTTTACATAACTTGTGTTTAATCTCAATTTTTTTCCAAATGGACCTCTACTTAATAAATATAGACAACTTAATTAAAGCTTATTAAACGAGGGAGTTTTTCTAAAATTTTGATAACTGAAAATGTAGTATAATTGAAGGGTGATAAAAAAAAAATACAAATAATTTATGACTTTTTTTAAACTTAACTGGGTTTGTCCGCTCAATAGCCCTCTTCAAATAGTCTTAACAACGTCAACTCTAATTTGGTTTAAAGAAAATGTTGTCTAGTTTACTATGGAGCAATGCTGAATTACTTAAATTTAATAATTTTTAAGTTATAGCTTCCTATTCAAACAAAAACGTGATTCGCTTAAAAAAACACAAATCGTAAATTTCCTACTTTTCTGTCATATACTTTACTGCCAATAGCCCGATTGTTTATATGAAATTATTTGTAGCTCTTGAGGTATACTAATAGTCCTATAAAAATATACCTCTACTTATGTTACATCCAAAAAAATGTTGGCGGTAAAATTAAATGTGCTATAAAGTATAAATATTATATATAAATAAAGAATACAGTACAGACTGCTCAAGTTATATTTGCTTTATTATCCTTTAAAACTCATAAATTTTAATATTTATAGAGATAAAAAAAATACGAACTTAAGTACGTGATTTTTTTTAAGGATTATTCAACTTTAATTCTTCTTAAAAAAATATTAATTCCTATTCTTACATACTGCTACGTCAAACGGTAAAGTTTCTAGTCACTCTTAGTATAGCTAAATAGGACCCAACGACGTTGCTATGTTTGAGTAATATTTTTTAAATTAAAAACATGCCATAAATTTGACCTCCATAACAAATTAGAACCAAAAATACTAAGTTTATAGGATTGAAAAGTTTTTACTCATCTACACCTTATAAAGCCAAAGAATCTAAATGCTATTGATATAGGTTGGGAAAGCAGTACTTCATCTTTCCAAGGGTTGCATTAATGTTATAGGCATTATTTTTTTTCTTATTTTGCACAAAAAGAATAAATCGATCGGTATACAATAATTTAGACATCCGGGCAAAGCAAAAGAGGAAAAACAAATAATAAACATATTTTTAAAAATCATTTACGATAATTTTTACTAAATTAAAAATAAAGAATCAGAAATAATAAAAAAACATAAATAAATAAACATATGGAATTATTTTCATAGCCACAAATCAAAAGAGGAAAATCCATAATGTTTGAATTGATTTTTTTTTTTTTTTTGTCTTTAATTCATCTGCACCTGTCATGGTAGTGATTTTAAATTTCTGGACGATCATAAAGTTATTATTAAAATAATAATAAACAATAATTTTTAATAAAATATATTTTTTTAGTCAAATTTTATTTTTATTTTTTTTTGAGGAGTTTCAAGTTTATTAATAAAAACATAATTATGAACAATTTTGGTTGTAATTGTTATGCAATTATGTTAATGAAAGGTTTTTAATTTATTTAATAGTCGATAGCAGACAAACTTTCGTTTTGTAATGGATTTGTGTGATAATTTTGTAATATATTTACAATATTTGTTGTAACATCACAGGTATGCATTTATAGACTTGAAAATGGGCGAATATGACCTGAAACCTTGCTATATGTTGAAAATGTTCAGGTCCTATAGCCCATTGGAACAAACACCGGACATGTGTCTAATATTTTTCGACTTGGAATTCATAAAAATAAAAAAAAAATTGGTTTAAATCGTCTAAATACTGACTGCGACATCTGCATTTGTTAATCTCTAAAGAAAAAAATATTTTATTGAATACATTTACCCATTTTGGGCTGTAGATATGGGAGCTAGTAAAAATGTAAGTGTATTTCGTATGTTGCCTTATATTTGGCATGTCGTCTTTCTGTGTATGTTGTGTCTGTGCGTGTGAGTGACATATTTAAGTAATAATCATAAAAGCTTAACCTTTGGCAGTAAATACTTGAGAAGGGGAATGGCAACTATAAGATAGAGAGCCATTCTGTTACGAAACTAACATTCCTACCAGCTGACACTTATTGCCTAGTGATGTATGCGACCTTTCTCGCAGAACGTGATTCACTGCATCAAGACTCAAGAAGAAGTGCTGGAGAACCACCGGCATCAATCATTACTGATGGCAATCAAATGATTATTGCTGCCAGTGGGGGAATGATTATTATTAAAGAGACGTTTAGTTGAGAACTACTTCTTTACTGCTTGATATTAAAGATGTGACTGGATTATTTTTATTTTAGGACAAATTTTCATTCATTCTTTGATTTTGTATATTTCTTGTTATCATGTCAGAAAACTGTAAACTGAAAAGTATAAAAAATATACAATTCGTCATTTTAAAATTTGAAAATGTAATTATATCTTGACAGATCATTTATTTTTTTAATATCTATTCAGGTGAATGTGTTTTATCTGTTTTAGTTTCTATCTATTATTTCTTTTCTTTTTTGTACTTATTTAAATTCATTTTCTTATTTTATTTTTTACAATTATTTTTTATTACCTCTATTTTAGTTATTATATGCATGTACATATTTTGTGAATATTTAATATAGCCTAAATATTAATGCTCTCCAATATGGCAGAATGTATTAATTTTCAACTAATAAAAAAAAAAAAATACGTATCTAGTTATATTTTATAATCCTTCCAAACCTAAGTCCTTCGAACAATAGTCAATGCTCCTTTCTATGTAACCAACAAAACCCTACACCATGACCTTAATATCCCATTTGTCCTAGACCTTATCCCAGCAAAATTCTAGAAATTCCACCAGAACCTTACCCATCATCCAAATCCCTTTGCACAATCTCTATCCAGCACCACCCATCCATATAATCCTCCAAGGAGGTTAAAACGGCAGTGGCCCCGTGATCTTTTAAAGTTTGTGAATATTGGAGTTCTGGCAATGGCCAGATTCTCCACTCACGACATGAGTGTATGTGGCTAAAGCACTCTTGCTCAATCTCCACTGGGTTTAACCCTATTGACGCGGTTGAGAGAGAAGTGCAGGGAACTCCTGGAGTCATACTTTTCCCTCCACAGTAGGAGAGACAAGTCTGGTTTAGAGTTCTCTCGCCAAATTGTAAATATTGTATATAGGTGTGTATGGGTTCTTTTTATTTATTTATTGTTAGGTTATTTTATTCTTATTTATTGTATATATTTTTTTTCTGTATAATTTATTTTATTTATTGATCATAGAGTGTGAATGTGATCTGTGAACTCTATTTTAAATGTCCTAGAGACAGATTGTAATATTTTTCAATAAATAAGTTTAAAAAAAAAATTATATTTTACTATCTGATCTTGATGTTCTGACCTGTAAATAATGCCACGATCAGAACAGTCAAACATATCTTGGTGGAATGCCCGAAATTTTCAATCATTCAGGTAACCATATAGAAGGGGAGAAAAAGCCTTTTTATTAATACAATACAAACAAAATAATATTTTTGGATTTGAAACCGAAATTTAGACGTGCTACATCGTCGGTTTACCGTCAGAGGAATCTGTGTTTTATAACAAAATTATATTTCAATCTATTTATATACAACTAATCAATAAGAAAATAAGAACAATTATATTTACAATGCAAAAGTTACATAAATATTTTAATTACAAAAAGAGTGGTACCGAAATTCTCCAATTTATTAATTGTTAAATTCTTTGGTCAGCACTATTTTACAGGAAAAAGCAGACTTGCAGTAATTTATTAATGCTATCCAACTATTAAATCTATTACTTGATCCTGAGATAAATTTCTAGATTTTAACCATTTAATTATAAATTGAGAGAGTATCCGACAAGCAGCCAGGAAGTGATAGAGATCTTCGTTTCGTTTGTATTACACTTGCTACAAATATTATTTGTTTGCTTGAAGTGTTTGTAACTATTTTTTTTGTTTTTATTTCTTAATGACATTTACAACTGTATTACATAAATACATCAAGTAAATTTGGAGATAATAGATATAATGACATGAATAGACTTGCTAAGTAACTACCCAATCGTAACACTCTAATGATATGACTACATTAGGAGATCACGGGGCCATCCTCTTTTCAGAAGCCTCGGAGGGTTATCAGGAATTGAAGAGGAAGCAAGGTTAGAAACGAGAGGGTTGGGATGATTCTGAAGTTTGTTATGGAAGGATAGGTATCTGGATTGGGCCAGATCTGAAACATAAGGAATATTAAGATCTTTATGGATAATTTTATTAGTGACAAAGTAAGGAGCATTGAGGATTTTACGAAGGATTTTGGATTGTAAGGATTGGATGCGAGAAGAATTCGATGGTTTAGTGGAGCCCCATAGCTCAACTCCGTAAGTCCAAATAGGTCTTATTACAGTCAAGTATATGAGTCTTTTGTAATTAATAAGAAGTTTAGAGAGTTTGTCAAGTAAGTGCTGAAGTAATCGGAAACGTCGAGCGGTTTCTTGTCGTTTCAGTCCAGAATGAGGATTCCAAGTTAGTCGTTTGTCCAGGTGGAGTCTTAGGTATCGGATTTGCTCAACAGGGATAAGTGGAGTATTTTTATAGGAAACTGTAGGACAGGAAGTCGTTGGTTTACGACGGTTTATAATTTAAGTTCAAAACATCAGATGTTATTTTAATTGCTCATCTGATCACCTTCAATGAGTTTTTGTCATCAATATAATTTACTGAAGTTAATGAGGATAAAAAGTGAATGTTTTAAAACTCTGAACTTTAATTACATATTGATTATATATGTCTTTCTGAGTTCTTAGTAAATATAAATTAGCTCTCCATAGTTTAACATCATCACAGTTAGATCGATTTAAGTTGAAATTTAATCCATGCAGTTCTATCAGATTAAGTAAGTCCATAAACCATGCGATTTCTTTTTTAATTATCTGTAGTGCTAATATTTTTGGATATCTATGTGGGGAAGATTCAAAATTTTTATAATATAATCAAAATGGAGTTTAATTGTAAAGATAAATAACGGATCTATTTTAGTCCCAAAGTGGATAAAATGTGTTGGAGTATGCTTTGGTAATTTAAATAATTTTTTAAGAAAGAATCTTAATAGTCTTTCCACGGCTTCATAACTTACCTCACCCCAGATTTGCGCTGCAAAGCACATCACAGCCCTTCTAACGGAATTAAATACTGACAACTCTTTGTTTTCCATAAACTGAGTGGGTCGATGCACCCATTGATTTAGTATGTCTCCCAAGTCCTTACAGTTAGGTAATCATATATATTTTTAAAAATACATATGAAGCTTAAAGAACACAACATATTTTATCATGTATAACGGAGTTTTGGGAGAAAATTACATTTGACAATAAAATATAATTCGTTGATATTTTCCCAACGACTCTTAAGAATAGAGTATGTAACAAAAAGATTTAAAATAAATAAATAAGGATTTCCTATGTA
Organism: Nezara viridula; assembly: GCA_928085145.1. Classification (NCBI taxonomy): domain Eukaryota; kingdom Metazoa; phylum Arthropoda; class Insecta; order Hemiptera; family Pentatomidae; genus Nezara; species Nezara viridula. Next base: position 47,658,121 of record OV725077.1, on the reverse strand, counting down.
CTTTAGTATTTCTTATTTATTTTTGCTTTTTTCTAAAGTTAAAATATTTACTGTGAACAATTATATTGTAGATTTATGAAGACTCATTTATTAGATACCTATATGGTAAAAATAAACAAGATTACTTTTTCTCGTATAATCTTTATCCAGTCCTGTCATGAAACTGATAATAAGCAGAAGGAAATTATTGCCAACATTTTTTATGAGATGACAAAATAATGACAACTACTTTTTCTCTTACAAATTGTAAGTTAATTAAATATTTAGTTGAAAATATATTGAGAGAGTATTAGGTAAGGATGGATTTCGAACAGAAAATGATGCTTCAGAAGTAGAATATATAAATATAACAAGAACAGGATCTCAATTAATATTATACTGGACCAAAATGACTTTGGAAAAGCCGATGTGGAAAAAAAAAAATTAAAAAGTAATCAAAATAAATATTTACATTCAAAAACACATTTAAGTGAATAAATCGGCAAGTACATTAAAAAAATCACCAATTTGAAATTTGAATCTACAAAATCAATTTTTTTTTTCAATTTATTAAAGTGCCTTAAATTCTTCAAATAAAAAAAGGATGATAGGTTTTTATTGGTGTTATTTTTTAAGGAACTAATTGTTCTGTATGATTTGTTTTCTACATATCAGGGATCGGGAACATTCTTGACATTTGTTGATTATTGACTAATTACTGTTTTACATCACATATTTCTGATCATTTAATTTTATTATTATCTATAAATATTTCCATGCCCTTACAATAATAATAAAAACAAATACAAATTAAATAAACAAAAGAAAATGATCTTCCAGACTGCACTCCAAATCTTGAGCACCTGTTATCTTACCTAAAAGGAAGTACAAACAAATTATTTATATTGACCTCTGGGGACTCGAAAAGAAGTCTGGTAGTAAAAAAAACGGCTCTAGTGTTGATCCTGAAGGCTTTGACCCCCAACTGGAGAGGTTACCAGAAAAAGGCATTACGAAGCAGAAAAAGGACCTCCCAGGATGATATCCAGGATACGAGACGTTGTGGTGAGTACTCTGGAGGATGAAGCAGCAGTTAAGCACTTATAAGTGGAACTTCACTAAATTGTCTTAAGGAAGATGGTTTAGTCCTAGTAGAGAACTCTCGTTTAGTTGCCGATGTAAAAAAGAGACTCGTTTCCTCGAACATTTTAAATTGGTCTCCGGTCTTACCGACTAATACACACTGGTTTAATTTTGGTCATTGAGGGTCCAATTTATTACTGTAGTTTTTACAACATGTTCATAACTAGAAAGTTTCACTATCCTTGTCAAATCAGAGGTGTTTAATATAAATAAATGAAATTAGCAACATACTACCTGTGATTACTAAAAAAAAAGTACAACAATTATGTAAGTAGATATAAAGCATGATAAAGCTCGGGGAGAAACTTCTTTAACTAAAGAACTACTCGTATATCTAACGATGATTAGAAGGTATAATAAATTCTCAAATAGATATAAATATATCATCAAATATTTTAGTATATTTTCGTGGCATATTCAAATGGACTGATCTAGTGAGAAACAGTTTCCATTTCATAGAATTCTTACATAGTCAATTACAAAAAAAACAAAAAAAAACTGTAAAACCCAAGCAATATACTTCTTCAAGTATACACGGTGGGCCAGACCCCCTTACCGTGCACCCCCCCCCCCCACATCCCTATAAATTGCATATCGTTGTGTTCCTTGTGACAATTTATTAAAAAAAAGCCAATGTTCCCACAAAAAAAAGTGAACGAACTGCCCCAAAATGGCGTCCAAACATGGCGGATTGACGACTTTGACTTTAGTTAGTTTTTTTGTTACTGAGAATCAGCATTTGGCTTAATTTCATTATAGTTGGTCTTTTATTAAAGCTGGATAGTCATAGAATAATAAAACATGAAAAAATATTAAAAACTAATTGGTTTAGGCATTAAAAAAAATCGGTAAAGTCAATTTTTTTTTCAAAAAAATTTTCAAGTTGAAAATCAAGCGTCGTTTGTAATTAAACGGTCAACAATAATGCAAAACGTGCTGAAATAAAACATCTGGAGAATACATTTCTCTTTCTAAAACACTGATTACTTTTTAAAATATTTGAAGTAGTTCCGTATAAAATGTACATAAGCGGCAGAAAAGCGCTACTGGCGTGGGTGCCTCAGGCCTCTACCACACCACTCAGTACTCATAAATGGCTTAGTTTTAGTGCTATAATAACGTTTTTGTTATATTATATTGATTGTATTAACGAAAAAATATTAATAAAATAATTTATTTGTCAAAAAATTTTTTTTTAAATTTATTATTATTTTTTTTATCTATTATTATTTATTTTTTAAAATTTAACTTCCTTTATTCTATACGGAGGTCGCTTAAGAAGGCCTCTATTATAAAAATTATATAATTATAATAATACAACTTAATTCAAAAATACTTTGCAGAATATCTTGAATTTTTTATTTAATATTTGCAATTTAACATTTTGTTTTATATATTTCCTGATTCTTAGAGGTAATTTAAATTGTATATACTTCCCCGGAAATGAGTCATATTAATATCTGTTTTATAAACTAAAATAATATATACCTAATCTGAACTACTTTTAATGAATAGGTGATGGATTGTTTAGTAAAATTCAGATATCGCTATAAAAAAAATCATTTTTATTTCCTTAATTTTATTCGGAAGTTGGATCATATCATAAAAAATATCAACTTTTAATATTAAATGCATTATTCCCTCTGCACAAAATAAGGATGGAAAGGGCGAAGCTATAAGTTCTTCTAGGAAACTGGAACTGATTGTTAGTATCTGGTCTCAAAATGAGGGAAAACGCGAAATTGAACCCAAACATTGGAAAAAATTCATTAAGCGAACGACAAAGGAAGTGCCAAAATTTGGGGAAAAGAAAACAAGGATCAGTATCCGTTATATGGCTAAACGAATATATAGTATACAAATGAACAGAATATTTCAATATGCTGCTAAAAGGGGGTCAAAATGCTTGATCAGTTTGGATGATATTAAGCAGGTTTATTATGGTGAAGACCATTTCATCAGCAAGAAAGATTTGTTCTAGGCAATTGGCAAGCAGGTCTGGAGGAAGTAAACGAGGTTTATAATGGTAAAAACCACTTTATTTTAGATTGCTATTGAAGTTGTACATTGGGACTATCTTCACTTTGAAGCAGGTTATAGACCAGGTTATAGGTTATAGACAGGTCCAGACCAGCTGAGTTGCCAATTGCCTAGAACAAATCTTTCTTGCTGATGAAATGGTCTTTACCATAATAAACCTGCTTAATATCATCCAAACTGATCAAGCATTTTGACCCCCTTTTAGCAGCATATTGAAACATTCTGTTCATTTGTATACTATATATTCGTATAGCCATATAACGGATACTGATCCTTGTTTTTTTTCCCCAAATTTTGGCACTTCCTTTGTCGTTCGCTTAATGAATTTTTTCCAATGTTTGGGTTCAATTTCACGTTTTCCCTCATTTTGAGACCAGATACTAACAATCAGTTCCAGTTTCCTAGAAGAACTTATAGCTTCGCCCTTTCCATCCTTATTTTGTGCAGAGGGAATAATGCATTTAATATTAAAAGTTGATATTTTTTATGATATGATCCAACTTCCGAATAAAATAAAGGAAATAAAAATGATTTTTTTTATAGCGATATCTGAATTTTACTAAACAATCCATCACCTATTCATTAAAAGTAGTTCAGATTAGGTATATATTATTTTAGTTTATAAAACAGATATTAATATGGCTCATTTCCGGGGAAGTATATACAATTTAAATTACCTCTAAGAATCAGGAAATATATAAAACAAAATATTAAATTGCAAATATTAAATAAAAAATTCAAGATATTCTGCAAAGTATTTTTGAATTAAGTTGTATTATTATAATTATATAATTTTTATAATAGAGGCCTTCTTAAGCGACCTCCGTATAGAATAAAGGAAGTTAAATTTTAAAAAATAAATAATAATAGATAAAAAAAATAATAATAAATTAAAAAAAAATTTTTTGACAAATAAATTATTTTATTAATATTTGTTCGTTAATACAATCAATATAATATAACAAAAACGTTATTATAGCACTAAAACTAAGCCATTTATGAGTACTGAGTGGTGTGGTAGAGGCCTGAGGCACCCACGCCAGTAGCGCTTTTCTGCCGCTTATGTACATTTTATACGGAACTACTTCAAATATTTTAAAAAGTAATCAGTGTTTTAGAAAGAGAAATGTATTCTCCAGATGTTTTATTTCAGCACGTTTTGCATTATTGTTGACCGTTTAATTACAAACGACGCTTGATTTTCAACTTGAAAATTTTTTTGAAAAAAAAATTGACTTTACCGATTTTTTTTAATGCCTAAACCAATTAGTTTTTAATATTTTTTCATGTTTTATTATTCTATGACTATCCAGCTTTAATAAAAGACCAACTATAATGAAATTAAGCCAAATGCTGATTCTCAGTAACAAAAAAACTAACTAAAGTCAAAGTCGTCAATCCGCCATGTTTGGACGCCATTTTGGGGCAGTTCGTTCACTTTTTTTTGTGGGAACATTGGCTTTTTTTTAATAAATTGTCACAAGGAACACAACGATATGCAATTTATAGGGATGTGGGGGGGGGGTGCACGGTAAGGGGGTCTGGCCCACAGACTAGTAGTACTCTTTCGCGATCAACGGCTTCACAAGTAGCTGATTCGGTCGTCAGCCACACTCAATCGCCCAGTTTTTACCAAACCTTTCTGTTTTTACTTATTTATTCAGATATATTAGCCGTTGATTGACCCTGGGGACTGCAAACTCTCTCGAGGCACACTTGGTTTCTATAAAGTGGATACTCTTAATCAATTAACTAATTAAGAGGAGAAACCTAACGTTTGGACCTAACAGTGCTTCCTTACAAAGAATTTAGCCTTGGTTTCAAATGAATGGCCCATTATATATTGCAGGGGATCAGATTTTTTTTTTAATCATATAGATTTAGTAAAATTTATTATTAAATAAATAAAGTATCTTTTTACTAGGTTCTAGGTAAAAATAAATAAATTAATAAATTGTTTATACGTAAAAAAATTAAGGATATAAGAAAAATAGAATTATGGGATTCATTGAACTTATTCTCATACAAGGCTGAAACGACCGGAAACCACTCGACTTTACGGACTGCTCCAGCACTGACTAGACAAACGTTCTAAGCTTTCACTTAATTATAAAAGACTCATAAATATGACTATAACGAGGCCTATTTGGACTTCATTACAATCCTTCAAAAAATCCTCAATGCTACTTACTTTGTCACAAATAAAATCATTCATAATGACCCTAATGTTCCATATGTTTCTAATTTTTCCTACTCCAGACACCTATCCTTCCATCGAAAACATCAATATCGTCGGAACCCTCTCGTTTCAAACCTTGGCTTCCTCCTCGATCCCTGATAACCCTCCGAGGCGTCTGAAAAGAAGATGGCCTCGGGATCTTCTAATATAGAACTTTAATTGGAGTTCTACCAATGGGTAGTTTCTCTTCATGTTTTACATGTCATGTTACCAATGTCACAGTTACCTGTTGTATTTTTAATTTAATACAGTTGTAAATTTCATTAGAATAAAAAAAAATGCAAAGCAATTGTTAATTATCTAGATTGTTATTTTTTTCCTATTCAACAAAAATGTGACTTTTCAAAAAGAAAATTAAATTTTCTCCAAGAAAGTACCCAAAAAAATTAGATTGTACAATTTCTTCAAAATATACCGGAAAGAAAATCCTAAAAAAAAACATACATAATCCTGTTTAAGTGCTTTCAGTGGGTAGTTTCTCAACAAGCGTTTACATGTTATTATATTCCTGAGTTCACATTTACTAGATGTGTTTTTATTTGAATATAATTGTAAATATCATGAATAAATAAATAAAATAATTATCTTGAGATCTGAGGAAATTTTATTTTTTGTTTATTTATTTTTTTTTTTTTTAATGTCCGTTTTCAGATATTAACTTTTGATATTGATATTATGGATAAATTTAAATTTAAATTTTTTTACATAAATCTGGATCTATAAATATATTGTTTGAACTATGTATACTTCAATAAATCGATTAATATTTTTTTAAAAATATCTACAATTTAATATATCGGTATTTCTCCATATCCCTCAATGTATTTGTTTTATTTTTTCTTATTGAGCTTCATTTAGTCACTTTTCACTATGCACAATATAGGTCAACTTTCACATAATTTGATTCTTAAATCCATCATTAAAGGTTTAAAAAAAAAATTAAAACTCTGCAATGATTATTATTAAAATACTTATTAAGTTGCTTGGCAATAATAACTTCCAATTATTAACAATACGAGTATATTTTCAACAATACATGTTACAGTCTAGTTTACGTTTCGGGACCTTTTATTCCCATCTTCAGAACTGCAATTCCAATACTCTTGTGGATGCAAGGCTAAAAATTTTTTAAGTTACAATATTGTGCTTGTTACATTACATATTTGTATTATGTTTGTTACAATAAATTTGTAATTACCTTAATTCTAACAAGCACAATATTGTAACTTAAAAAATGTTTAGCCTTGCATCCACAAGAGTATTGGAATTGTAGTTCTGAAGATGGGAATAAAAAGTATATTGTTGAACATATACTCGTATTGTTAATAATTGGAATTTATTATTGCCAAGCAACTTAATAAATTGACAACTTCCCAGGAAAAAATAAAAAAAAATAAAATACTTATGTTTTCTCCTGACGTTTCACCGCATTTGGCACCAGACCTATCTGGTGTAAACGTAGACGAAGGAGTAAATGAGGAAGTTGGGGATTATGCAAGAAGTTATGGAAGCCCTAGCGCGGGGTAGGCTAAGTTGCCTAAGAAAGTGCGGAACCGACATGTCCCCAAATTCGATTTTGCTCCGAACGGGGTCTCATATCCCGATAAGTTCCCAACTCCAACTTGCCTGTTTAAACTCCAGCTCTCCAATTAACAGGGACCGAGGATCCAGTGAGGGCTTCATAATCCAGTTACCCCCAACCTCTGGGTTCAATTGTTCTATTGTTCTTAATAATTTATCGTCGCCTTAGGGGAGAGTGTCTTCTGGGGAGGTTCGGCGGCGGTATTCGCCTTAGAGCATGTCTTATGGTCGCTATGGAGTCGAAATTCTCTCAACGCAGGGATAATTTAAAAGTATTTATCTTACATGTAAATAATCATTTGTTTTAATATTTTAGTGTTATGGTTCGTTGATTGTGTAGTAAAGGCGTAGAACCTGTTGGTTATCAACGCCGTTAATTAAAATTATATATTATTATATCTTTTGGTTATAAATATTAAGAATTTAATAAAATTTTAAAAAATGTAAAATGTACGTTAAGGTTAAAAGATGTTTATTGTTATTAAAGTTTAGTTATTCAAAGTTCGCACGTTAGTTAAAAAAGAAAAAGAAAAAAATGGTAAGAGGAAAAAAAGAGGTGGGGAGTGCTGTATGAGAGGTTCAGATATTTTTTAAGATACCTTCTTCGGAGAGAAAACATACGATTTTGCCTAAGATTTTTTCATCATTTCCCAAAGCAGCCGGTGTATTTGCTGGCGTTCCCCTTATGTTTAATTGTCTAATGTAAAAGGCACAACTCTCGAAGATATGGACCACTGTCATTCTCTCTCCACACTTCCGATAAATGGGATGGTTTTCTTTCGTAATCAAGTGAAGGTGCGTAAGCCTGGTATGACCTATTCTTAGTCGCGTAAGGACAACTTCCTCTCTGCGTTTAAGTGTTTTATTAGTTAAGATATAAATGAATTATTTATAAATTTTAACATACTTAAACTGCATTGTTACAACCGTTCTATATTCTGTTATTTACTAATTACCTGTTCTATTATATAATTTCTGTTATAACTTATGTTATGGATACCATTATATATTAGCCATTTTCAAAATATTCCAGATTTAAAAAACAAAACAACCAACAACAGTTAAACATCTTAAAATACCATATAATTTAAACTTAATTAAAGTATCTGTTAAAGTCCTTCTCTCTCTTTTTTCTTTTCTAAGTTTAGTTGTTTTAATATTTTCTTTTTTTAACAAACATTCTCCGAAACTTATTTATTTTCCTTATCGGGATATCTGAAACTGCACATATCAATTCAGTATAAAATCATTTATTTTTATTTAAAAAACAAGTCAATAAAATAATTCTTTAATAACTGTTTTATGGAGCAGTATTACCTCGATGAGCATTGGTAAGGTGCATTCCTTGAACATGACAAAAAAAAAAAATGTTTCATAGTAAAACTCGAATACAGAAATCGGGGATTCAATTTATCCTAAGAGAAATTGACATATCGTGGCCTTGGTTTGAAAAGGTTCTTACTGCATTTACTACAATTTTTTGAAACGCCGCTTCTAAGTTACAATTTCTTGTAGAATAAATGTTTTGTTACTTGCACTAACAATTTTATTTATACTATACCTTGAAGCAGTGCACTTATATTTCCATTCGTTGTTGACTTAATAGCACCACTTACTAATGTCATTTTTAATATTTAAATTTTGCAGTTAAAACGTAGACACTCCAATATGCATTTTCGTTGGGAGCTAAGTTCTTAAGTGCATATAGAACCTTTTCAAACCAATCCCCCTTTTGTGGTTCTTTTAGGGTGACAATGTCGGAAATTTATGCACGGCAATGTTATAAATTATCAAAACTTATCATATTAACTTATAGAACACTAATGAAGCTTAAACATTTATGAAATTGATTTTTAGAAAATGGGGCTACTAATGCAGAAGGAATAAAAGGAGTTTCCAATTATTTATAGCCTTAACATTTTTTTTTTCATCATTAGTAATTCGCTAAAAAAAAATTGCATTACTTCTGTTACATATTCGAAAATCAAAATCCAAAACAAAGGATGTAACCTTTGCAATAGAACATATAAAAAATATCAAGTCTTTTTAGAAACATCTTTTTTTTGTTTTTTAGAAACTAAAAAAGATATTTGGAATCTAATTTTACCACCCTATGTAACTTTTTTTCCAGCTTCTTTTCATTGAAGTATGTCTATAGCAACGCAGTTTTTTCGGCCAACATCTTGAAAAGAAAAGGCGGATAGTAATGTTGATGAAGAAGGATTATCCTCGGGTGACCTCTGATTTCAAATCCATATTTGAAAAAAATCATTCCAGTAATTTCGGAGAAAATACCGTGCGGACGGTGGACGGACAAAAAATTGTTATTCGTTTTTCAAATTCTAAGTATCCTGATACGTAAAACATCAAATTTTGAAAGGAAATTATGTTTTTGAATTTTTCGTTCGATTACAATGGTTCATTATTGAAAATAATAAACCAAAACAGTATTGCATTTGATGTAATGTAATTTCGGTTTTGAAAATCTCACGAATCTTACCTAGTTATTAATTTACAAAAATTTCACTTCTCTATCAGTATTTTACAAAGTGCACCCGCTATAGTATTTCTAACATGCCTTACTACCACCTCAACCCAAATGGCATTACTCTCTTTCAACATTTAAATATGCAGTTAGATGCGAATCGTTCAATTTTCATGAGTTGAAAAATTAACTAATATTGGCTTTGGTGAATAGAACTACATAATCAAAATTAAAGAGCGATGCAGGATTACAATTTTCTTATTTCATATTTTTTTCTTTGTTCTCGTGTGGCGTTTTTTCTGAAGTTTTGTAAATTCCTTTTCGAATTCTTCGGTCAATGTTGAGGTTTTCTTAGCCTCTTTATATTTTTCACGAAGATCACACCTATAACCTTTTGGTGGATGAAAGCCTAAATTAAATTCATTGGAAAATGCTGTTTGGGAAAACATGCACCTTATCTTAACTCAATTTTTTTAGCCATGTATCCACAAAATCATTGGGATTGTGGTTCTAAAGATGGGAGTAAATATCCCGAAACGTTAACTTGTAAACATGCAATTTAAAAATACAACAAATAAACCCTATTGTTGTTAATTGGAAGTCATAATTGCCAAATAACAAAGAATAACATACAACTTCCCAGAAAAAAGAAATAAGGGAAATGTTTTGTTTACGTAAATTATTGCATCAACCATATGTTTGAAAGTTTTATAGGGTTGGTATTTTTTGAATATAAGAAGAAGGTCGTGAGTAATAAATTAAGGTATTGAGTAGTTTTTGTACCTCTTGTAAACAAAGAGAATTTGATTTAGGCCGCATTAAACTTATATGACCATACTTTATCTATATTTATGCAGAAGACTCCCAATTGGCCTAATGACAAGACGAAAAGAACAGGCAGAATTGGAATGATATTCTGGTAAATAGTAAAGATAATACGTTTGCTGATTTTGTAGTTTATTATTGTAAATAATAAATCTTTGTGATCAACCAAAAAAAAAGGGATAAAAAAATTCCAACACGCAACTTTCACTTACCGCTCTACTTTGAATAGAAATTATTTTGTTGGACTAATATAATTTTTTTAATAACACAAACTACCCTAAAATTTGTTTCAATAGAGCATAAGAATAATCGAAAAGCCGATTTTATTTTATTTATTTTATTTATACATGTTTTGGGCTCTTCAACCACTTGGGTCATTTTCGCCCTACATTACAATTTGTTGAATTACTACACACATAACTCAACTATAGCTAAGAAATACAATTTAAAGTTTGAAAAGTTAAGAATAATTACAGATGATTATGATATTACAATTGAACTAAAATTGTAAAAATTGAAACTTAAAGATTTAATAGAAGAAATGATAACAGAGACAATAAAAATAAAGATTAATGATATTAAGAATAAAAGCTAAAAAATACATTTTTAAATATTAAAAATTAATACTAATAGAGGCGAAGTTAAGGAATACAGTTTAAACATTAGAAAGTACAAGCACCATTAAAATTAAACATTAAAGATTAGAGAAAGATAAGTTAACAGTTAACAAGAATATTTAAATAATAGGTTAATGATTTCAGGAATATAATCTAAAAATACAGTTTAAAAAACATAATTAATATTAAAAAAGGAAAAGTTAGGAAGTACAATTTAAATATTAAAAATTACGAGAAGAAAAATTGAAAAACCATTATAATTAAAATTTATGATTAAAAAAAAAGGGGAGGAATGGCCGAATGGGCTAACGCATGTGCACTGCACCGCCGTTGCCCGGCAACCTGATAAATGAAAAGCCGATTTAAATAAAAATAATTCGTATTCTGTTTTTAAAAATTATTTCATATTTATTCTTAAAAACAAATAAAAGTTATTTATTTCAGAAGCAATACTCTACTTTTAAATTATTACTCATGTGGTGCAGTTCATTACCAGAAGCCATAATGTGTAGTGAAAGTCACCTGATACTACGTTAAGTTTAAATATTTGAAGAGGTTAATCTTCAAAACTATCTGTCAAGGTCCTTCAGTAGTATGGAAGTAATGTCACTTAGAATTCTTAGGATTTCTCGATGTCTGTAGTTAGTTATTTTTAATTTTATTTTTTTATTTTTGGATTATTGGCAATTTATTTTTAAGAATACAGTACTTTGAGCTCAAATTGTTTTAAAACAATCCACAAGATCTCACTGAGTTATTTGAACCATCAATCTTAAAAATCGATTCAGCTGTTCAATCAAAGATACCTTACATACCATAACATTTTTGTTACATAAAAAAATGTTCTCATCAAAGCATGAATATTGGAATAAAAGAAAAACTATATCCAATTATATTTATATGATAGTTTACTCTTTCTGAATTTGAAATATTCCTAAACAACACTTGTTTTAAATAAACAAGAATTTCGTTCATGTTTAATTTGACTAAACATTTAGATGTTATTGCACATCAGTGCCAAACACGAACCGTTCCCCCCACCGGACACAAAACCATAATATTCTCTCAAGCCTCCCGGCAGTTCTTCAATCGCGATGACCACTCAAGCACACGACCCCAGCACACTTCAACAAACACCGAACGCCTCCACGGTAGACTTACGTGACCGTGCAGCCACCCCCAGTGACTCAAGAGCTATTTTTTATTTCGGCGAAGCGGGATATCACGTCCCCCGGTTAAGTGGTCTCCCATCCGCCGCAGATTGACTTGTTACCCCTCCTCCCCCCTCCAAGGATATGGAGAATTCACATCGTCATATCGATTCCGTTTCTACTGCGATATGGCCTGTCATTTATCGTCAGGCTGCCATCGATACTAAGCTGAGTGCTGGGATGTTGATAGTCTTGCTATGGTGCCTTACATAAAATAAATGACATTTATTAAAACAACGTATATAATTGCTTGTTATGATATAATATACAATAGACTATCCTAAGTACTAAATAAATAAATTGAGCTTTATTGATTATCATATTGCAGTCTCCCAAATTACAATTGAAGGAACAGCACATAAAAAAACTAGAGATATTAAATTACACACCGGTTATCCTAAAATAGCACATCTGACGTCAACAATAAAACTATGTTAAGAACAATAACACCATACTATGAAATCTGGAAACAACTTTCAAATATCTGAGGAAAGTTATTTTAAAGCATCTGGTTAATAATTTCTTTAATTTCGAATATAATAAGGTTAAAGTGGAACCCTTATATTAGTCTTAAAAGACAAGGGACTAACCAACGATATGACTAGTGAAGAGCAAATCCATAATTTCAATTGAAAAGAAATAAAAAAACAATCAAGAAAAGACAATCCTGAAACCTACCTGGACCTACAAACTAAAACAGTGGGTAAGAGTTAAATTTACTCAACTAAACCTTACATCCTGCCCTTAATATGCCATTTGTTCTAGTCCTTATGTCAGACGAATTCTCCAAATCACATCAGAACCACTTGCTTCCATCCAAATCCTCTAGCACAATCCCTGTCTAGCTTCACGCATTGTTACAATCCTTCTGAAAGGTTAAAAAGGTAGATTCTCCACGAACTTTTGTAAATATGTATATATGGAGTTCCGGTAATGGCAAGATTCTCCACTTGTGGATCCAGTTGTGTGTGACTAGTTACAGCCGGTTCATTAAAGCCGGTAAAGAAATAGGGCTCGAAATTAACACGGATAAGACAAAATATATGGTAAGCTGAAAAAATGGCCATATTGCTGGTGATTTCGATATAGAAGGTAATATCTTTGAACATGTAGAAAAGTTTAGGTACCTAGGCTCTACTACAACTAGAAAAATCAAAATTGAAGAGGAGATTAAGGTTAAGGCTGAAGGCTTGTTATTTTTCTATGACAAAACTAAAAAGCTCGCGCCTCTTGTCCCGGAACTTATAGCTAGAATCTATAAAACCATTATCTTACCTACAGTTCATTATGGATTCAAAAAAAACCACTTGTATTAAGGAATGAGCAATGTCTTAAGATTTTTGAAAATAAAATATTGACTATAATATTTATACCAAAGAAGGATGATATATCGGAGAGTTTAGGCGGTTACACAACGCCAAATTGCTTGAAATGTATAAGGTTAATATAATTGAGATGAATGCATTGCGGCGAATCCAATGGGCTTGTATAGTTGTTGAGCTTGGTAACGAAAGAATTCCTAAAAGGTTAACATTTGTTGCACCGAATGGTAAACGTCCGAGGGTTTGGACGGTGAACGGTGGAGCGAGATGTGTAAAAAGCGATTGGTGGTGTCGGCATCGAACTGTCGGTTCGCTAAGCCTTTTTATTATTATCATAAAAACGATTAAGGTTTTATAAATACTATACTAATCCAACACTTCTTTATCATTAACAAAAAGTATTCGAATGTTATTGTTCGATCATTATTCGTTTTTAACATCGGAATGGAATTTTTAGATTAGACACAATATCACCTTATTCAGCAACGTACTGGCCAACTTCTAGACGGAAAACACCAGACTTACTCGCTTTTTCATAACTCCGAACAACACCTCACACTATAACAACGAGTTCAGATCTTTGCTCTGATCATTCCCTTTTGTATTTGGTATTGTTTGAAGAGCCTTGTGAAGCTACAAAAAAACTGTTCCTGATCAATGGCATAATGGATTGGGACAGGTACAAGAACCAATTGGACACTGCTCTCTCAGTTCCTCTATCCATTAAAAACTAAGAAGAACTGGAGGAGGCCGTTGAATACTTCACACGAAATATCCAAGAAGCAGCATGGTCTCCATCAGTAGCAAAACCTCAAAAATATGAGTTCCTACCAATGTACCCACAATATATAAGAGACTTAATCAGTGAGAAGAGGAGAGCTCGCAAAATATGGCAGACTGACAGACTCCCATCAGATATACGAACTTACAACAGACTTAATAATGAACTCAAGCGACAGATTAGAAAATTCAAACGAACAACCTTTGACAACTACATCAGAAATCTCTCAACCGACGATTGAAGCTTGTGGAGACATACCAAAAACCTTATTAAGCATCGTGAAGTGTCATTACCCCTTCAAAGAGAATACAGGAAAGAGATTCCTGGGCCGTGACGGACGGAGAAAAATCAGAACTGTTTGCCGAATATCTTTCTTCTGTTTCTGTACCACACACAGACTTCACTAACACTGTGCACGATAACAATGCACTAAACACTTTAGACGTGCCCTTAAAACTAACTTCACCTCCTATTTTATTCACACCTTCCCTGATTGCTGAACAAATCAAAAAGTTGCCTAAAAGCTCCTGGACATGACTTGATTAACGCTGAAGTGCTCCAACAAATGCCTAGAAAAGCTGTAGTGCTTTTGACAACTATTTATAATGCGATACTGAGGACAACTAAATTTCCACTACAGTGGAAATACTCACATATAATAATGATTCACAAGCCTAACAAGGACAAAAACTCACCTTTCTCATACCAACCAATCAGCTTACTACCTATCTGTTCCAAAATTTTTGAAAGCTTACTGAAAAAAAGACTTGTTGATATACTAACAAACACCCAAATAATACCTGACCATCAATTTGGATTTAGGGCACATCACTCAACTGTACACCAACTATACAGAGTAACGGAATACATATCTACAGCACTAGAAGCAGAAAGTATATGCGTATTTCTGGATGTTACTCAAGCGTTTGACAGAGTATGGCACCAGGGTCTTCTCTTTAAACTCAAGAAAATATTCCAACCTACATATTATCTAATTCTACAATCCTTCCTTTGCGATAGATTTTTCTCGGTTCGACACGGGTCAGAACTATCTTCCATCAGGTCTATCTCAGCAGGAGTACCTCAAGGTTCAGTACTCACTCCACTACTCTATATCACAGACACCCATGACATACCTTGTAGTCCCAACATTTTAACAGCGACTTATGCAGACGACACAGCAATTTAGCAAGAAACAAAAATCCAACATACGCCTCACAAACCCTAGAACAGTATTTAACAACATTACATGACTGGTTCAAAATTTGGAAAATCCTACTAAATCAAGACAAACCACAGCACTTCACATTTACGCTTCGACATGAAACATGCCCTCCATTTTTTCTTGACAATACACAGATTCCACAGACAGACACCGTTCACTATCTTGGTCTGGTATTTGACAGAAAAATGACGTGGAGCCCACATATAATCAAAAAACGTTAAATAAAGATTAAGAATTCTGAGTTCACTTCTATCAAAAAATTCAAAACTAAAACTTAAACAGAAATTGAACACATACAATTACTTACTAAAACCTATTTGAACTTAAGCATCACAGATATTTGGAATTGCTAAAAAGACTCACTTTTGTTACTAATTTTGTCACTTTGTTACTAATTTAGAATATTTAAAAATGGCATGAAAGCCGTAAATTTATAACATATATATGAAATATAAATAACTTGTCATTATTATTGATGAAATTAAATTGTGGTAAGAATGTGATCTTGATAAAACCTTAAGCATTTTTTAATTAATAGTCCGTGGTATATACCCCATTTTATCGAATTATTAACATCCGCCTGAAAATTTGTAAATAGTTTCATCTCATCGTAACCTACAACTATTTTATTTACGAAAACTCTGGGGAGGTTTTTAATCTGAAGATGAACAGCGTTTGTCTATTTAATTAAGTGCTAAAAACTCGTAAATACCCATTTACTTTCTACTTGGATGGCAAGATAATTTGTTAATCGTATTTGTAATAATTTGTCTTAATGTAATGCGACCTAGAAAAGAATGGGGTCCTTTGTCCAATATAACCTCCTTATTTTGAAATTTTGGAGGTGTAGTTCACGCCAAACGGCTCAATATTTTTGAAGGTCACTTTTTTTCTCGATTTTTTGATCAAATTATCTTCCGATACAAGTAGATAGCAAGTGGGTATTTATGAGTTTTTAGTACCTAATTAAATAGATAAAGTTTGACCCCCTCCAGATTGAAAACTCCCCAATAACAACAGTTTTCATAAATAAAATAGTTGTAGGTTATGATGAAATGAAACTATTTACAAAGTTTCAGACGGATGTTAATCATTCGATAAAAAGGGATCTGTACCTCGGACTATAAATGTTAAATATAAGTTTATTAAATATCATTTTTTTTTCTTTTCATACAATCATAATATAAAGTTGATGGTATCATCTTTATCAGTAATAATTATTGTTTTTATTGATTGGTTCATAATGGATGGTATATTTTACGTGATTTGTACAATACTTTCATTTTTGTGGACCATTTAAATAGTTTTTTATTTTTATTTTCCTCCAGCCATGTGGAGATATTTAACAATATATATAAAATAAATATAAAGAATGAAAGGAGTTACACGGTTATACCTTTCATGACTCAAAAGATATTAGTTACGGCCCTATTTAGTAAATAGCAGTAGGGTGAAAATTCGTTTAGCGGTACACCCTTCAGTGTCCTAATAACAAATGTCCTTAGACAGAGGAGTCCTGCCGAAGACAAAACAACACTAAGACAGGAAGGAAGAGAAAAAAGAAAGAAAAAAAAGAGAGAGAAGAGGGAAAAGAAACGGTTATTTGATGCGTAGTGTTGAGAGAGTGTCGGTAAACTAATTGACAATGCATTATTTACTGGTGGCTATTTGTCCAAAGGGACAGGAATTGTCGCATTCCTTAGCTTCTTGGGCTGCCACTGGAGCCCTACAATTCCAGTAGGCAAAAATAACAGCCCTCCAGAAGCGAGAGATTCCTCCACACTGGGTCTTCTGTAGGGTATTACCGTTTCCAGGGTATTTGATTAAGTTGCTGAGGTTCGTATAATGAAAATGAGACTTAATTGAAATATTATATTAAATAAATAAATAAATATTAACAAGAGTACTCTTAATCTTTTAGAACACTTAATGTCCTGTAAAATTTATTCATATTAAGTTTACCTAACTTTCAATTTAAATAATTCTAAAAATATTTTTATGTGTTTTCATTCAAAGTTTTATATATTCCAACGGATGATATTTTCATGAAATATGAACACTAAAATAAACATTTTAATAACAGTTTACTCTACATGTTTTATACTATGCGGTTTATTTTATATACATGAGCAAGATCAAAAGTAGTTACCAATATAAATTTCAAATTTAACAAGTAAATAAATTATATTTTTGGAGAACTTTTGGAGTAATTTTATTGTTTTATTGTAAGTTTTCTTCTTTAACAAAGATTGAAACTTTAATTTCAATCGATTCAAGCAATCATAATTTGCTTACAATGAAGGGCCTTCTTTACTTTTAAAATGCTACTTGTGACACTTATATCATCAACAAAAGATGTTTACTGTATTCATCATAATCACTCATTATCTACCGCTCGGAAATTCTGAAGTGTAACCTAACTGTAAAATATTCAATAATTTATTTCTGTTCCACCTCTCTTAGCAAATCATTTTCTTATTTCCCCCAGGTGTGTGGGGTATCCGTTTGGATCTTTTTTTATAAACCTTAGCTTTTTCGTATCCTGTCAAGACGACTATTGTTTATTCATATAACATATCCAACTGTCCACCAAAAATAGTGTTTCTGAACAATCATTCATACATCTGTACTAATGTTGTTAATTGAATCCCATCCATTGTTTGCAAGTACTTCTATATCAACGGCGAATGCCTTCAAAGGATACCTAGTATCGATATAGCTTCTTATTTTTTTTTTTTTTTTTTGAGGCATCGATATAGCTTCTTTTTTTTTTTTTTTTTTTTTTTTTTTTTTTTTGAGGCATGGCAGAATTAACAACTATGTTGTAATAAGGTGTCGTCATGAACTTTGCTATCTCATCAATATGAAATTATAATAAACACAAGATGAATTGAAAACTTTTTGTGATAACGGTTGAATTGAAAAATAGTTAATTTTCAAGTTTTATTATCATAAAAACCTCATGTACAGTTTAATCCCATCCGGAATGGACTCAGGATTTATTTTTGCCCTCTTTTTTTTAACGATAATTACTGGAGCAATGAATACCTCTTTTTAATATATTTTTCTTAACACGTATGTACACTTAGTAACTGAAGTAAATTTCGTTATACTTTAAAAAGTAAACGTATATAAGTATTTGGCCAAGATCACTCAGAAACAATGTGGGCCAAAGAAAAAAAAAATCTACTTTGAGGGAGGGGCTTTAGCCCGAATGCCTTCCCTCCACCCCCTAAATCAACTAGTAGATATCATAATTAATCATTTATTAATATTAATTCCTATCAAACCCTTCTGATTGTCTTGATATTTAGTGAGATCAAATATTATTGTAAATTGCACGAAACACCGTAGATTCCTTGCCTTTTTCAATTCATTAGACCCTGATTACTCTTATTTTCATTAAATCTTGTTATTTCTGAAGTTTTTTTTTCTTTATATATTTATTTGTCTTATAACAGCAGCAAAAAAAAATAAAATAAAATAATTCAAGCATTTGTAATGAAGTTAGATTCCTAAGCAACAAAAGGCATTGAAGTAAGAACCAGGAACAGTAAACATTTATTGGGATGGTTAGCACAAAAACTAAATATTTAATATAATTCATTTCTGCTTGAATATTCTGGCTAATCCAATGAGGGAGGATTTCGGGATGAAGTTAGTAGATAAACAATTACTTGATACCAAAACAAGAAAAGTCCAGATTTTTATTTTTATATATGTACAATATTGTTATTAAGAATCGAGCATAACATTAATTTTATCCCCTCCACTTTAGAATATAATGTGGAAAAAATTCATCTCAACCAAAATCCAGGTATGTCCGGACTTTTTTGTCATTGTTTTTGTCATCAATGTTAATAAATGCATATTACATTTCATGCAAAAACAAGTTTCGTCCTGGCCTTGCTATTTTATTCAAAGCGTAATTACATGGCTATTTATCATTAAATAGTTCACAACAGTAGCTGATCCAGGATTTAAATTTTAGTAGCTTCAGCTCGAATGTTTTTTTATTATATATATTTGTGTGTGTACATCGATAATTACTTCGGATGAAAAAGAGAGCAAACAAAAGTATCTAAAATATTCTTCAGGCGTTATTAAAAAATAAAATAACAATGTAATTATAGGAACGATAATTCTTTTAATGATACTTTTAAAATATTTTTTTCATAATACATGGTTATATCTAGTAGCTATATACGCATTATAGTTTATAAAAACTGACGATATTGTGATTTGTGATGATAATAAATTAATAATTTTTCCATTTTGGGAGAAAGCTTCATCCCGAAAGCCTCCCTCCGTGGATTAGCCAGAATATTCAAGCAGAAATGAATTATATTAAACATTTAGATTTTGTGCTAACCATCCCAATTAATGTTTATTGTTCCTGGTTCTTACTTCAATTCCTTTTATTGCTTAGGAATCTAACTTTATTATAAATGCTTGAATTATTTTATTTTATTTATTTTTTTTTTTTTTGCTGCTGTTATAAGACAAATAAATATATAAAGAAAAAAAAAACTTCAGGAATTTTTAGCTCCTAAAAAGATTTAAAGAAAATAGGACTAATCAGGGTCTAATGTATTGAAAAAGGCAAGGAATCCTTTTCAATTCATTAGACCTATTAGACATTTAAATTTTATATGTTACGTATTATGTTTTTGTTATCTTTCTTATACTGTCCACTTAGTATAAATTTCAAGTGATAATTTTTTTAACAAAAATAAAACTAGAGGTTGAACTTGAAAGCTCTTATGAAAAAGTCCTTAAATAGTCCCTTTCCTACATATACCTATATATACCCTATCTCCTGTGCCATATAGGGTAGGGTGATAAGCCCTAATACTGGGCCGATGATAGCCCGATCCGGGAGTATAGAGCTATCGATCCGGGACTAAGAGCATCGGAAGAATTTGTTCTTGCCGTACACGGGGGGGGGAGGGGTGGAGGGGGGGAGAGGCTCCTTATTTGTATGCAGGACACAACAATTTCACGTTGGGGTCGCTCCCCCGGCTACCGGGTCTGGGGTGGTAAAAAAGTTAAGATCAATACTCCACTGTTGTAGGATCGTCTTGAGGCCAAAACATCCTGTCTGAGGAATCTCTGGCTGGAGTCCAAGGATGAGGGATCGGGGTTCGGATGATGGGTCCTGGAATATGGAAGTAATCCAAGGTGCCTCCTGGAAGAGCACATTGCAGGTGAGGTAGATATTCCTGTCTGAAAACAGGGTAAAAAAATACTTATAGATGAATGAGGATGTGTTAAATAGAAATCAGTTGCAGTAATTATTATATCCATAAAAAAATGTGAAGGTTAAGTTAATACAAAACCAAAATCAGACACATCTAAAAATTAATTTCAACTTAGAAATAAAGCTGTTAATAAGTTGTATTGGGGAGAATCAAAATTAACTCCAACAAAAGTAAATAAATATAATAAAAACTGTTCATTGCATTGGAGGATCTACGGGGAGGCTCCAATCCGAAATGCAAAATTTTTTTTTTTTCACAGGCCCCTATTTGTTACTTCATGTGATCTAAGTTCAATACATAAACAATCACATGTTCTATATATTAAATTATAATGCTAATAGAACTATTAAATATAATTTAAAAAAAAATATATTTCTAAAAGTATTGTTGTGGGCGTAACAACATTTTAGTTTCAAGAGTTATTTTTAAAAATGGATTCCAGAATAACTTCAACATAAGTTACTGCTTCTTTTTTTTATTCAATGATCTCTTCTACCTTTCGGTGTAGAGATTTTTACAGAAGAATTTCCATCCGCCTCTGTCGAGGGCTGCTCTCCTGGCTTCCTGCCATCTAATTCCTTTATCTTTAAGATTATTTTTCCAAGTAATTCTTGGTTTTCTTCTGAGTCGTTTTCTCGCTGGCTTAGTCTACATAATTTTCTTTGCTGAACGGCTGTCCATCCTCGTTGCATGACCGAACCATCGAAGCTGCCCTTTCTCTATTATCTGGTTGAAGAGTTAAATTTTGAATGTAGTTGTTTTGCGTATTATCTCTTCATCTTGCCCTCTATTTTCATCAGATTGTGGCAGATTGTTCATCAGATATCTCATTTCCGTGCTTTGGAGGTGGCTGCGATCACGTTGCTTTTGGGCTCAGGATTTGCTGCCATAAGTGAGGATAGAGACGAACGTCGAGCGATAGACGGCTGATTTTGTTTCTTTTGCCACTTCTCTCTTACTTAAAAACTTAATATAGATTGCAGAGAACATCCTTCCTGAAGTGGCAACTCTCGTATTAATTACGTCTCTGATTTTCGATCCCTCGCTGATCGCCACACCCAAATACTTGAACGTAAGTACCTGCTTTATCATCTCTTCATTACTGCGAATCCCAAAGTTCTTCTTGTTTTTGGACACCAGCACAAACTTGATCTTAGAAGTGCTAATGACCATATTTCTTTTTGCTAACATTTCTGTCCAAACATCTAAATTTTTCTGTAGCTTTTCTTTACTGTCAGCTATAAGCATAATGTCATCAGCAAATGCAAACGATGAACAGAAATGATTTGATGAACAGCAAAATATAAAATTCAATAATTTTTATATATTTTTTTTAATTGCTCATATCTACTTCTCCATTATATGTTTATCTGGTATGAATGAACACACGTAGCCTTAATATTTACTGCTCTTTAATGTGGCAGATTGTATTATTTATTATTCAAAAGAAATAGAAAAAAAAAACCCTTGCTGAATTAGCTTCTGAAACTAGGTCAGTCCGTGCCAATCTAATAAAAATCCCTTATTTATAACATATATTATTCCTTTATACGTACAATAAACTATGATTCTATTGTGTATATTTCCTAAATTTTCATCTATATTATATTTTGTACTTTGCATCTCTGAAGTATTTAATTTGTCCAAAACTTTGGCTTTCAGTGAACAAGTAGCAAATCTAGGATTGAATTTTAGGACTGCTTCAGCCCGAATGCTTTTTTTTTATAGGTGAAAGAAAAATAAAAAATAACTACCTATAATAACTTGTGTATTTATTTTTTATTTAAAAAAAAATATATATACACTTTTTTTTTTTTTTTTTGTATTAGCTCATATGTATTTCTTTCACTTATAAAAAGATCCTGTTGTTACACAATTTGCATAGTATAAGTACAACTGCATTACTCGTTATGACCATGTCATCGCTTGTACCTCAAGTACCTAGGTTTACTTTTTAATTGGCCAAGCTCCACAGTTATCCTTTGATACCATCTCGCAAAATAAAAAAAGAAAACAAACACTCGTTGCGATGCAATTAGATTTCTGTCCTAATTGGCCCGTGTCATAAATTATTGGCAATTACATGGAATTATTATTATGCTAGTAATTGACTCGTCTGGCCGGAAACGAATTACGTGATCATGTTAACCGTGGCCCGTAATTGCTACGACCGAAGAGCATCAATGACTTTCATAAGACCAGGAGGTATTTCCTTCATCATGATACTATCCAAATCGGTTCATGCATTATTAATTGAATTTTTTTTCTCAATGTCAGAAAAAAAGAAAAGTTACCTAGCATTTACAAGTTGACAAATATGGATAAAATGGAGAAATAACTTTTTAATTATCTTCTGAAACTAGAAATCCTTGCTTCACACTATTTTGTGTCCATCTTATACTATGGCAAACAGGTGTGCCTACCTCCTGCTTCCAAGAAAGAAAAGATAAATTATATATATATATATATATATATATATATATATATATATATATATATAGAGAGAGAGAGAGAGAGAGAGAGAGAGAGAGAGAGTGAGGAGGGGACTTACTATTTACTCGATAGACAACAGCTTTGGAACACAAGGCAGGTTGTCTCTATAAGGAATATTGGGATACATTTTTGGTGGAGAAACTTATCAAGTCGCGTATTGCAGCACAAGATATTTATTGATTGAGATTTAAGTAAAATGTTTGGTCATGAAAAATCTTTATTTATTATTGTACTATACGTTTTGATAGCTCAGTTGAAGGAGGTCTTAATAAATATCAATTCAATGTGTTATATTTTCTCTTTCTTTCTCTATTTCATTTTTGAGAGAGAGGAGAGAAGGAAGGGACAAGAAGAAGATAGAAGATAGAATATTAATCTCTAACGGGCCCATTCATATAAATAAATAAATAAATTTCATATTTGATACAATTCAAATCATCAACTTTTTATCCTACAGCTACAATATTTTCAATGCTGAATTATTATACATAAAATGATACAATATTACGGAATTTGATTAGTTCGAGGGATATTTTAAGCGATAAATTTAAATACAATTTGTTCATCTTATATGACTTAATGTTCCGGTTAAAAGCCAAGAAATATCTTAATTATAGAAAATAGCTTACTCAGCTTTTGAAACTGAATTAATTCAAAATATTCCCAAAACGATACAATATAACTTCACTTGTATATATATATATATATATATAAGAAAAGTAATTAAATAGGAAGTGGTGTTGTAAAAAATTACTCCGAGGCTTTTTCTGAAATAATAATTCTCTATACTAAAAGTAAGATAAAAAAAAAAAACTTGGGGAAAAGATCTTGAAACGGTGTGCCCCTGGGCTCTAAATAAAGCAAAATAACCCCTTTCGTTCTACTTCGCGCAACATTTTCTAAGAAATGAGTATTAAGACTTGTGACAGTCTGTAAAATGAGTCTTTCATGACACAAGAATTTCACTATTTCTTTCTTCATCGAAATTAGACATGATAGTTTTTCAATAAAGAGCTCCCTCATTGAACATTTCAAGATGAACAGCATACCATGAAAGCATATCAAGGTTACGACTGTACTTAGGAGTGAGAAAACATCATTTCGAATTGGCTAAATAATTTAAATTTTAAAATTTTACTAATCAATGAATGGTGAGTATGCTTCCAAAAGAGTAGATTATGAGGAAAAAAGAAAATACTTTTTGTTGTGACCTGATCCTATAAATGTCCACCTTAATTCTCTAAATGTGACCAAAATTTTTAAATAACCAATATTAGAATATTAGAGGCTAGAAACTACTCTGTATTATATAAGGAAAAGTTTAATCATTATTACTTTACATATACATCCATTTTTATTTTTGCATTCTATGAGTTCAATTATTCATCGGGTTAAAATATAATTGGATTTACAATCGATTAAAATAACAATACATTAATATGAACAAAACAAAAGTCTTACAACGATATTTATATTATCATTCATCGAAACGAATTTATATATGTAATGATGATTACAAACAATACAAAATACATTTGTACACTGGGAGCTTAGTTAAATATCATTATAAACCACCCGGCAATGAGACAAAACGGTTGATTTGACGTCAATTAACCATTAAAAAAATAAAATAATGTAGAAATTATTGTAACGACATATTAAAAATTATTAGTTAAGTCCACGATGGTTTGACTCGTATGAAGGTCTAGTGTTGAATAATTTATAGATTAAAAATGTCGAATAATTAACGAAATAATATTTTTAACCCGACTAGTCAAGTGGCGTATCATTTCCAATTGCTTTTTCCTATGATAATACCAATCAGATAATACCAAAACAATTTTCCACCTCTGAAATAAAAACACAAGTAAGAAATATCAAACAAATAATGAAATAGATATAATAATTGATTTTACCAAAAACCGGGATTTTATCTAGATTGTAATTGGATGAAAAAATTTCTACCGAAGGCATTTAAATTAGAATTGATCTAACTGCTTTTGTAAAATCGTCTATTAAGGAATAAATAAAAAATTAAAAATCAATAAAGTTTTTTTTTTATTGAACGCCCCAACTAAAGAACTTATAATTGAAATCAATACAGTGTATTTGGTTTATTTAACTATTTGTAATTTCTTAAACACTTACCAAATCATCTAGGTCCGAACAATATCTTTTTATGTTGTCATTTAATATTCTCTCATACAATGCTAACCAGGTGAATTTTAATTTTACACATTAAAATTATTTCAATGAAAAGGTTGAAATAAATAAAAAAGTGTGAACAAATTAAGTAAATACACCAAGCTTGAACAAGATTCCAATATACATTTTTTTAACTGAATAAACTTTCTTATAAAAATTAACTATATTAGCTATAAAATAAAAAAGCTGCATTATAATATTAATCAATAATTCTGTTTCAAAATGATTCAAACTGAGCCCCATAAACGTTTTAAGCACCTAGGTGAAATATTTAAAAAAAAAAAATTCCAAGATTAATTTTTTTACATTTTATTTTTTAACGTGCAATTGGTTTTTTGTTTTGTTTTTTGTATTTTTACCATGACAAACCAAACTTTATAGATGTTCATTCTGCAACCAGTTCTTTCCAAGAATCTTCTATTTGATTAGTGAAAAAGGTACTTCTGTTTTGGAGAGTTTTGCTCAATTTTGGCGCCTTAACCTATATTAGTAGTACCTTCTGGGGAACTAGATGTGTAGAGGTCGATTTTAATTGAGAAATTTTGGATATACGCTAATATTCGTTTTACAATATATCATTCAAGACCATCTAAAAAAAAAAAAAAAAAAAAAAAAAAGAAATAATTATAGCATTACGTGAATTCTTGCAGCAGTTGTTTCCGGCCGTGAACGATCAGCACCAGGACCTCAGGCAACCCGTGCCTTCACATAAATCCGTGGAGACAAGGTTTCGCCCTTAGTGGCCCCTTTTTTTAAAATCCCCCACTAACTATTTACTGCTCAATTAACGAATCAAGACGAAACACGTTAATCCAACCGGCGCAATAAACCCTAGCCTGCGACGGATTAATTTCTCACTCCGGTAAAAAGAAAGAAGGGTTTCAAGAGAAAAAAAATGAGAAAAAACGAAAGAAAAAAAAAGGAAATAGTCACCCCGCTCCATTAGGGCTTAATAAGGCGAAGGGTTAGAAACCCGTTCAATTAATGCTGAGTTGTTTATTAACCCACGGGGGGGAGGAGGTCTTGAGGAACTGATATTTTAATACGGCCCGCGGAATATCCACCTCCAAGGAAGGGGTGAAAGAGTTGTCGGCAGTTACTGCTCCAGACCTCCTGGGTAATTGGAGGGTTGTCGTGAGGGGATGGACTTCGTGGAGCGCAACGAATGAAGTCTTAAAAATAACAATGTAGCACTTTGAATGACTTCGTTTAGAAGACTTCTGGTATTGAAATTACTCCAGTGTTAGAATCAGTCTATTAATCTAGGATAGTTTGCATTTTGTGTTAGAGAAATAAAATTCTATGGTCTTAAACTAATTAAACATATCGATTTTAGAAATATAGTTAATAAAAGTTAACTATATTGTGAGACAAGGTCCCTTAAGATAAATAATTATGTACAAATTAAAAGCAATAACTAAGTACAGTATATTAAGTAACGTTATATAGATGTAGTCGAAACGTACTTAACTCCAGTAGTGGGTTGCACAAAGGAAAATCATAAAAAAAAAATAAAAAAAATTGTCTGATTTTTATTTTGTAAATTTTATTGGCTAGTTACAAATAAACAATATTTAATACATGTATTAGCATATATGTTATCGACGCCTTATTTAAATAAATGTTTGAAAACAACTCCATTGACTTCTAAACATTTTCGGCTGTCTTCGGAGGGAGATATATACCCTCCTGATTGTTTCAAATCTTCTTTTAATGACGCCTGCAGCATCTTTGATTCGTTGAATTAGTGCATCCCGAGTGTTTAGTTTTACTCTGTGTGCTTCATATTTGTACTGGCCCCACAAAAAATAACTACTATGAGCTCTGGACGTTTTGCATTCCAACTAATTGGGCCACCGCGACCAATCCACATGTTGCCTCATCTGACAAACGAAATGCACGGAAGTTCCATCATGCTGAAAGTGTATTTCCATTCAAATGTTTACAGGAACATCCACCAATAGTCATTGTAAATCATATAGTAGAAAATCTTATTAGTAGTCTCCTGTGAGGTGATTCGCTAAAATTAAATGGTCAATTAAATATTAGTCGACAACACAGTGTGAGTTGTTTACAATCACTTTTACTGAAATATACCGAAGTATAAAGATCAGAAAAACGAGATCTTTTATTCTGAGAGTGGACCATGGGTTTGGATTGTAGGAGACTGTAGATGAAGGAAGGGTGCCGGGTGTCGATCGTTTTGAATACGTAAGATAGAAGGAAGTATTGCTGGCGCAAAGAAGGAAATAGCCACTTTAACTCATCATAAACTAAGCATGACTTTAAAAAAAAAAGTCTTAATTTATATAAGAAAAAATATACTTATAAATAATTACATCAAATATTCAAAATATATAAAATCACTATATTATAAAATATTTAATAACTAGACATCTATTACTTGGCAAGTTCAGATCTATCAGGACTCGACTCACGAATTCAACTTAACTGAGACTTGGTATGTATGGCATGGCAATAGACTTAAGGTTAACTAGATTGAAACAGTATGTAATTTACTCTCAAAACATTCCAACATAGAATAGCATAGAATAGAAAAAAAAAAAAATTATTCTGGGAAAAGGACCCTTAAGAATAACAAATAAAAACAAAAACTACATCTGCCAAAAATTACGTTAATCAAAATTAAAGAATATGTACAATATCTTCAGTGCAAATATATAAAACACAAAAACTAAAACCATTTTTTTCTTTAAAACAAAACTCTCCCCATAAATTTTTATTTTCAATTTAATTATATGTTAAAATGTTATAAAAGTTAAATAGAAGCAATTATCTTGATTTCCCAATATTGGTTCAAAACATGGCCGTATGCGGCTTTAAATGAGAAACTTTTATTTATGTTATTATTGTATTTTTATAATAGATGTATATCACAAGGAAAAAAAGGTAGGAATATTCCCTCAAAATTGCAAGGACTAAGAGGGAAGGTCATATTTCTATATGGTAGTGACAATTTTTTTTTTTTTTTTTTTGAGCTATGTTTATGTTATTGACAAATACAAAAATGCTAGATAATTCAAGAAAAGAATTTTAATTTAGAATCAGCTAATTAAAAAAGAAACATTCAAACCAAAAGGGATCTAATCCGATACACTACACTAATGACAAGATGGAAAACATGTGACCTTTACACATATAATGTCATCTAAAAGTAATGGATGGAGCCAAATATACTGATCTTGAAGCTCTTATTTTGCCAGCAACTAGAAGACAATCTGTATTATCTGTGTATCCATATGATTTTATTAGTTTAGTCTTGATTTAATAGAACGATGACCGGTTCTTTAGCACAGCTTATTCTTCTTGAAATAATTAATAATAAAAACATTTTTTTTTTTTTACAAGTACATAGTTGGAAAAATACAAAGGACTACTTACTTATAATTCGATGACCCAGTAGTATGATGGTATTCGCTTACCCAAAGGCAGCACGCCCCCTAATTTGTTCATAATTGAAATGACCAAATAAAATATGAGTTGCGTGCGATTTAAGCGCGAGATACTATAAGCATAGATTGAATCTAACGAGCTCCCTAGGAAGGGGTTGTGTCGCGATAAGAGGAGCAGATCTGCGATAGTGCCCTGATTAAGTGGAACTGCTAGAGTTAAAGTGTCCCTTAGGGCGGGTTCTATCTCGCCTTTCTGTCCATCACGGCAGCTCGCGGGCTGTTTCTGTATAGTAGATTAGTAGTCATAGTGCTAGGATGTAGTCTAACTCAGTATTGATACCAACAACAATGATTCGTAATCACAATCTGTTCAAAGTCGACTTATATCCCATGAATAACTTGTTTCATAATTAATTCAGAGACTTGTATAAAAATAAAAAATCCACAATAAAGACCAGCATGATAACAAAAATCCTCAAGTTATAAAAACGATACTTCTATAAAATATAAATTCCCTGTTGTTACAATTCAACTGAAACTGGATTGTTGGAAAACAGTTTAAAACGTGATATTAAAAAATGGAATACAACTTGATAAGTATAGGAGATAAAGCATGAGATATGTACCTCATTAATGTTGTCAGAGCTAGCATAGCCGTATAACATGCAATAAAATTATCCAAATAAACTGAAGAATACAGCTAAAATAATTAATTAGACTAATGTACCAACCACTGACGGATCCAAGATTTAATTTTGGGGGGAGCTTCAGTCCGAAAGATTTTTTTTAATGTATATATTACGACAATTACATCGGAAGAAAGAAAGAAACTAAGTACCTATATGAAATGGTATTTAAGCGATTCTTTAAGTCCTATTAAATGTAATTAGACGAACAATAATACTTTTAGAGACAATTTTTTTCATAAAACATGGCTATATTTTACATTTTTGGTATGAAATCACGAAAAAAAAAAAAAAATAAAAAAAAAAAAAAAAAAAAAATAAATAAAAAAAGAAACATTGTAGTATGATATAAAAAAAATGTATTTTAATGAAACATTGCAAAATAGATAAAAAAAGATAGGAGTATGTATATTATA
This sequence comes from Nezara viridula, assembly GCA_928085145.1. Classification (NCBI taxonomy): domain Eukaryota; kingdom Metazoa; phylum Arthropoda; class Insecta; order Hemiptera; family Pentatomidae; genus Nezara; species Nezara viridula. The sequence goes on along the minus strand of OV725077.1, from coordinate 47,628,199 downwards.
TCTATTATCTAAGATTGGTAAAGATCAGTTGAGATTCCTGTTTGTCCTTAGACAAAAAATAAGAATTTCTTCTTCAAATAGGCGCCTTATCTATGGATATGATTTTTTTTTGCTTCTGTTTGATTGCCTATTCCATCATAAAAATCGAGAGAGCTTACTTTTATTCCATACAAAAGATTTTTTTTGAATTTTTTGGTGTTGGATAACTATGTAACTAAGCGTATTTAATAATAAAGGACTAAACATATGTTTTCCTAGGCCAACTTCCGCCTCCAACCCGATCCACCCGATGCAATAATGCTACATTAAATATGCAAATGCAACATCATTGAGGCAGAAAGGTTAAACCCGATCGAGAGGAAATCCGTTGAAGCGTAATAAAAGCGCCCCTCGTTCCACGCAACGCCCAGGTGGCGCATTGTGTCCGTCTATCCGTTCTCTGCCTCCATCGTCACGTTTCTGCCGTACAGTCTGCATCCGTCACATCCAGTCATCGGCAGATTATCGGAGAACCGTCTCTACCTGCAAAGAGGAAGCAAGGTGCGAGGTGTAAGGGAGAGGTGTAAGAGATATCTTTTAGACCTATTACCTAATAATTCTGTTTGGTTAGAAAAAAAAAAATAAAATAAAATAAATAAGCCACTGCTAAATGAGAAGTTAAAAGTGTATTGTAAACATTGTTGAGATTAAATACTAAATAAATGTAATTTTCATACTACACTAATCATTTATATCTGTACCCAGTGCTGGCTCTAGACATTCAGCGCCCCCCGAGAATTCATTTCTCTCTCCCTAAAAAAATAAATTTATTTCTTATAATTTTCTATCATGTGATATTTGAATTATATTTCATTCAACATTTCTCTAGAAGAGTTAATTTATTGAATGTCAAAAATTAATTATATTAATGAGTTTTTATTTTTTTTTTAATTTAGGCTGGTCGGCGCCCCCAAAGGGTCTCCCTCTAGGTCGGCAATTGCCTCCGTTGCCCCTTCCTAATGCCAAGCAATGTCTGTACCCCAGAGGTAACGACAGAGTATCTCATTTTAATAATTGTTCGGCCACCAAATTTTCCTATAGGTTTGAATTATTAAAATTATCGTCCGAGGTATAGATATATTTTTAACATAACATTTATTAACAAAATATTTAATATTTTGTGTAGATATACAAACCAATGGAGAATTAAAATTAATGCGCCTGCTAAATCTATGCTTTACGGGTTAATGAAATAACCTGTAAAATTATTTATCATGCAAATAAAAAATAAAAACTATCTATCTAGAATCGCACTACTGCTACCCCAGGTTAGGCTTTAAACATTTTGGATGCAAGATAGTTGGTATATATGACAAAAATTGTTGGGTAAAATTGATGAACTTGTCAATGATAACATAGGTGAATGTCATTCTATGCATCAACCTCAATCTCAACATCAACCTGTTCTATATTAGTAATAAGTTATCGAATATATAATGAAGAAGATTAGATATTTAATGCAAAGTTCCCACACAAGGATACTACCATTTAACATAGATATAATAGTATATAGTAAATCTTGATGAATCAGCTGATAAAGTAAATTATTCAAGAATAATATTTGATACCAATGATTGTCTATAAGTAAATATTTTCACATGTAAGGATATATAAATAAAGTTTTCATAACAAATGATACAAATAAAATAATTTTTTGTTTCAATATATTTTATTAGCAAACTAGATACAATAACCAATGCAGTGCGGGCGTAATGGATCTATTAACTTTAGCCAAGGCCCTAAAGAGGTAATTAAAATATATTTACTTACTAAGCACATGACTAATAGCAAAAAATAATAAAAAAATATAAAAACAAATATGGCAAAAATACAAGAGGTAGGCAAAGTTTATTTTACATTCATTATTTTGCATTCCATAAAGAAAATTATAGTACCCCTCACCCCGTTTCAATACACAAATATTTTAGGACATATGTTTGATGAGTAATCATTACTCAATAACACACTGCAATAAAACTAAAATCACGATTTACATGAGTATTCAAAAACAATCATACTCACTTGAACAATTGATTCTAAATAAATGGAAATGGTTACAGTAATAGATAAATAAATCACACTTATCAGTTCTATTTACTTATTTATAATAAGTAATAATTGATATTAACACGTTAGCTGCGGTTAAGGTACCTTGCATTTATCAGATGTAATGACTATTTACGCTCTTGTCTTCACTGTCTATCCAACTCCCATTCAAATATTTTTAAAAATGACCATTTTATGACTTCGTAAGATAGCTAAAATTCGAAATAAATTCGAAATCCAGACGAATATCGGAACCCGGAGACCGCAGCTAACGTGTTAATTAAAATGCTACATTAGAATTAATTAAATTTTTTTAAATATACAGATTACACCATAAAATCAATACATCAGAAAATAGTAATGATGTTTAACATTAGCTGATACAAGATCAATAATTCGGAAGCTGATAATTCCAATTGGAAACCCGGTTATTAACTTTTTATACTTTAAGATACCAATAATAGCTCGAAACTAACTAGATACACTAGATACACTCGAACTATACAATGTTATAGACATTATACTAGTAAGAATTCAGTAAAATTATGAATAGAAGCTAAGTGTCTTTCGTCGGTAATCTACATCTATTCCTCTGTGTTTTCAGTTTTGAAGAAATTCTAGACTTTATGTACAGTGAGCCATTGATATTAATAATGAATATTAAGTATCACTTCTACAAATGAATATCCTATTAATCACATTTAACGTGAGAAAATTTATTTTCATGTACGTTTAGCAATTTCTAATGATCAGTTTATTTGATAATTTAACAAGCTCTACTATAAATAGCACCACGGACTGTGAAAGGCCGGCATAACCCTCGACAAGTACCCCAGTTATCAATTAGCTCGAGTACCCCGACGGTTGTTTAGTACCTCGGCAGGTACCTCCTTAGGGGCCTTCGTTACAGTACTCTGTTATTTTCTCCTCTACTTCACGGCCGGCTTCATCGGGATTAGGCCTAATTTTTACTGCTGCCTCGGGGATCCTCTCCAGTTAGTGCTCGTAAATAATCTTCCCCTTAGTCTTAATTTGGGGTCCGCAACATGGACGCTTCTGAGGACTCGAATAGATCTTAATTTTCCTATTTCCTGTTGTTTGGTTGCTAATAGTTCCTCTCATTAAAAATCTAGAGTTATTTTGCCTCTCCTATAAAACTGTGTGTTTTACAATCACTTCATCGCTTTACCTTATGAGACATATTACTGCATATCTTGTAGCTTTACTTAATTGAGGTTTAAATCGATGTATAATCATAATATAATTTCTGTTGCCATTAGATTTCCTTTTTAACAGCAAACTCTGCTTAGTTAACGATAAGATGATGAAGACTGACTACGATGATGGTGATAAAAGGTTTTATCTGAAGAACCTATGGAATCGTTCAGCGGTTATATAGGTTTAAGGAAAGATATCGCAGAGAGTGGTTTCTTGTTATTATTTATCATTAATTATGTATTCATAAGATTCATTAATTAACCACTGTTTTGCATTCATTTTCAGATTACAACCCGTTCATTACGTTTTGAAATTCGAAATTCCTAGTCAAAATTCACTTGCCTGTAAACGCCGGACCGATTCTGTACTGCAACCGATATGACAGACAGACATGGAGATATGACGTCACTAATTGCTCCATTGTGTCACACAACAGGTGTGACGCCACACCCTGCCGCTACGCCGAGGCAAGAGAAAAAAAAATACCGAACTGTGATTCCTCTATTGTAATGTGACTTCCTGGACCCAAAGCCGGCTGCTTCTAATTTCATGTCCCACCGCTCCTTGCGACAAATGGTATCCTCCCACTTCCTTTATAGCTCACCTGGGGCTCCTTAGCTGCAATGTGACAGTCCCTCAAGACTGTCTGCGGTCTTGGTAACAGCTGCATTCGGGTTTCTGCACAGGCCAACATATTGTGACTTTACTGAAACTACGTGATCACAGATCAGATCAATGAAAAGTGTTATTATAGTGTTGATTGTTTATTGCAACTCCGTGATTTGTTTGTTTTCCATGATTTATTCAATCCTGGTCAGTTTTACTAAACTAGATCGGTGAAGATGAAGATTAGGTGTTGCAGACCATGGAATTTAGTTACCAATTGGTACACTGTTCCATTGCTACGTATATTAATCAGATCTATTATTTTTCCGTATTTTTATCTTTACTTTCCCCGTTAGTTTAGAACTGCCTTGGATTTTAATTAAACAGTTCAAGATTTTAGCTATTTTTTCTATTCTTATAAATAATTAGAGTTGCAAGGATTATTTTTCATATAGTTATTATTTTTATATTCCTCATCATTATTATTCGGTGGCTCATTGGTCCTTGCAGGAGTTTAGTCTTAGTTTCAAACCGACTTGTCTTCGGCTGATCCTCTCTATCATAGGATACCAAGTCTCTGAAGAGTGTTCCAGACAACATTCAGCCAATGGAGTCTAGGCCGACTTCTTTCACCTTAACTTTTTTTTATGGTAGATATAAAATTTGGTACGTTACATAGATTCTTCAGGATTTCATAAGTCTTCATCCGCCAAAGATTTACTTCCTTGAATGAACCATAGATTGACACTATGGCAAAGGATTTTTCTTTCCCATGTGTTAAACAACCCTTGTTCAAGGAGTGTGTTTATTTTCTACCTCCTCAAATCGGAATGTAGCTACTAAGTTGCGAATCAGTAACAGGATACTCTCTAAGACTCAAATGTATCATTGGTAGACGATGATGAAATATTGATTCTTTTCTTTTAGCATGTCATCTGACTCAAGCAGTGAGTTCTGATTATTTTGAGTCGACCCAAGTCCATGAATATCGCCTATATGCTTTGTCAATTTAAAAATTGACAAAAAAATTTAATGAATCTCAGCAAGGAATTGTGTTTTACTTGTTATAAGACAGATAACATTACAATTGAATTCATTATGTTACATGCGTATGTAAATTTTTGGTATGAGTGAATATTTGAAAATAGAAAAGTTTCTTATGCTTACAAAATTTAGGCATTGGAAATGATATAACAATTTTTTTTTATTATTAATTTTAAGAAATTTAAAATCGATCATAGTGGGGATTAGTGTTGCCCAAAATCGGTCTTGGTCTTTGCACATTGCAAGACCAAGACCAAGGCCGCCTAACTGTTGCAAGACCAAGACCAGAACTGGTAAAAAAAATCGACTTTTTAAATAAAAATAGTTACTAATAGTCGACAATTTTAGTTTCTATATATTAATAAGTGGTATAACCAATATAGTTTTGCACTTAACTCCTCTAATTTCTCATTCGGTGTTAATTAGGTTTGCTCTATCTAAAAAAATACAGTAATATCTCTATAGTAATAAGCTAATAAGTAACTGCAAGACCGTTGCGAGACTCTTGCTCAAGACGAAGACCATGGCCAAGACTGAGTTTGCAAGACCGAGACTCGTCTCGGGTCTCGCATTTGGGCAACACTAGTGGGGATCCATTTTATCATTAAAGTAAGGTTAGTTGCAATAAAATAATTCTTCATATTTTACAGTTGCTATTTTTACTTAACACTAAATACACACACCCAAATACATATTAAACATAATTTCCATTTAGTCGTTAAATAAATAAATCTTAATTAATTCTAACACTTCATTAATAAATATCGTCCAAAAATGTTTGGAGGTCGTCGTTCCTCACCCATGGCATAGATAATGATGGCTTTGATCCCAGTACGCTTCTTATTATCAATTTTGTATATGGTGCAAATCTATTAATTACGGACGATAACTGTTATCTTTGGTGGAATCGGTTACTTAACTATATAATGTATCAATGTGAAAACACTGCAGAGTGTTGCAAACCTGAACGGATACTATTTCCAGCTGCAGCCTCGGACTACCACCACCTACACCAGTAGAGCCCAGATGAACCCGAGATAGGATGCAGTCCACCCACAGCTACTGAAACTGCAGCATAAGGCATCAGTTAGCCGACTTTACTACCGAGATAAGAAGGGCACTTTCCAATATCCGACTATATTTCACAGTTCCTTATTCAAATTAGCATCTGCCAAGCGGGCTGTGCATTCCCAGTTCATGTTCTTTTTCCAATATAATGCCGATATATGGCACTTACAGGAGCTCTCGCCTTTGAGTTTATGTGGACTTGGGACTGTTATTGTCTCTTTGTAGCTGAAGGAGCGAATTATTGCACTTAGTTGATTTTATACTGTTTTCTTTAAGGTGACGTCTCTTTATTTATAAATGGACGTTCAAAAGCTTATGTGTTTATTACTATAACATTTATACGAGTGATTCTGGTAGTCTGAAAAATGTATATTTTTAGCCTGCCTAAGGATTTTACTAGAACTTCTAGAACAATTTTGTGGCTCAGGAATTAATTTTTACGTGATTCTTAATCTTAGATAACTCCTGTTTAGTAAATAAATAAACTAATGTAGCCCATGAAACCAATGTGGGAGGTAATTTTTTTGTTGATTAACAGATTAATATCAGTTCAGATAAATAAAAATTGGAAGTGGGGTTACTCAGTAAAGTGCTGGGCGAAAATGCTCAATGTTCCAGGCTCGTGTCTGAGTTTGGCAGGTATTTATTTATTCAATTACCTCTGCCGTGGATCAACTTTGAGATCAGGAGACCCTCATGGGCCACTCCAGCCTTTGTATGGTGGATATTCTTGATTAAAGAACTTATTAATCAGTGATTAAATGAAAAAAAAATAATGCAATAAATATGTCAAAAAATATGTCAAAAAATGAAGAAACCAATTTTTATATTTTCGGTAATTTTAATTGACTAAGAAAATGAAAATCCAAATTACAATAAGCTGTGTCATTTCTAATAACAGTCTTATCGGATGATTTATTTTAGTTGCTCACTACCGAAGGGAAGCTTTTTTTCTTTTGTAGGGAATTTAGGCTTCTTTTCAATAATCATTTAAATCGTCATTAAATAAAAATCTTCATTTCTAATATGTTTACAAGGGTCTAGTTTATGTCATTTTTTTTGGTTTATGTGGTCTCCAATTCTTGTAAATTTTCGTGTGGAGAAGTGTACTCATTTTGAAGTTATTCTACTTTTTACGATTTTCAAAAAAAAAAATCGTAATAAGAACTAAATGTTCCAAATTATGGCTCAATCTTCGGATTTAATGGAGAATTATCGAAGATGTGGCTTACGGATAAAAAAAAATACCTTTGATAAATAATATAAACTTCTTCTATCTCGATCATAGGGACATGAGACACCTATCCCATGACAGCACTACAATTAACCTGAGGGTGTGTGGCTGCGAAGGCTTCATCTTGCATAATATCGAAAATGGTTATCTTTAAAACGCAGGAACCGGTAGTTCCGAAGGAATCTACCGAGTTTCGATGTCCACATCAAAATCTTCATAACCCAATTTGTCCCCGGATCGATCCACCGACTTATCACCGTCCCAACATTGAAATCTAGCGAAGTATTTATATCGACTTCATTTATTTTAATAATAAATATTATTTTAATAATATTTTACTGTAAAACAAAAAAGGAGAGTACGATTCGCCGTGAAATTCTGAATCCAATGGTAACCCATCCATAGCATTTGACCCTGGCAGAAGCTTATGTTGTGTACAAACCCGATTTCGACCATTTGTTAATGCATCATAATAGATGTGAGGATAAAATTATTCTTGATTATATGGCTCTATGATATACAGATATGTATATATTCCATCTATGTTTACAATTTAAATTAAATAATTTCAGATCGTGGCTTTATTTCTCAGGTACTGTATGAAGCATAAATTGCGGAACTTGCAGTGGTCGGCACATTCAACTCTTGCGTTTTTTTCTAAGGAAACATGTATATAAATCCATCTGTGAATAAAATGATGTGTACGACCCTCTGCTATTTTTTTTTAGTCTCATATCAAACACCCAAAGCTGAATCGAAAATATAGAAGAAAAGATCTGTAAGAAAGTTTTTTTCTCGTATAAATGGGAAATAGTTGGTGATAGGGGATAGATGAAACAAACTTAAGGAAGAACAATGTCCAGTGGTAACTCTTCCCTTTCATTGTTCTACTTAAGAGATTAATGGAGATCTCTCATCTTCATCCTTTTCAATCTCTTTTCTTTTTTCTCCAACACTTCCCATTGTTTTTTCTCGTCGATGATTGTTTCCACGTATTTTTCAGGAGCAGTCTTAATGTGCCCATTCGTTTGGAAAAGCGATTAAGTAAATGATGCGCTAGTGTGATAATTCCAAAGTTATTTGGATGGAATAGGTATAATTCTTAGTATCATCATTATTAGTATTATTCAATGTAAAATTACGTTTGTATGGCACCCAATTATGAATTCCGGAAAGAGATTACCGGGGTAGGCGGTCTTCAGCAAAACTTAAAATAATTATAACTATCTTATTAACCCTACGTTTTGATATAGCTATTCAATACTTTATCAGGAGTGTGGTCAGGTATCGCAGAAATAGACAGTCATCACTTTCTTCAATATACAGCGGTCAACTATTGAGTATTCAATTATGAAATTAATTTGGTGTAACCAGGAAGCCAAAGTTAATTTTTAAATTGTTATATAAATATTACGGAAATCAATTAAAGTTTTTCTTTTGAAATCCAGAGATTTGTTTTCATTCATTTTTGTTTTACGAAAACAATAGTCCGGCACTATGTCAACCAGGGAATATGAGATATGAGATATGACAGAGAAAATGAAAATAAAGTAATTTATAATTCCATTGATAATATACATTTTTTGCCAAGGTATTCGTGTGTTATAAATTGATATTAAAGGACAAGTTTAAGTTGAAATCAAATGTTCAAGAATTATTCACAATGTTATAATAAATATTTCATAATTAGTACCAAGCGATGAGGTTTTTAAGCTATGTGATATATGTGAAGAATGTGTAGAATACTGATGCCTTTTCATAATTAAAGTGTTGTTGCATATGTGCTTATTTTCACGACATTACCCAATGTTTAAAATCATCTATAAATGCACCTGTTGTACCAGTCATTCTGCATGGTTGAGTTATTCAGTTGTATTTTTGATTATTCGTGAATGTAAGGTCGGGCAAACACGTTACGATATACCTGTCAGGTAAACGGTAAAAATGCACAATCAAACCGGAAAGTTATATCTAAGCAGAGTAGAGCACATAGTCGCTCCGGTAAACCGGAAGATTTCAACTCAGTCGGGAGATGGCGAGCAAACACGAAGTCGACGCGATTGATTTACTTGATTAAAAGCTGTACTAATTAACCTAAAAGCTGTTCAAGTATACCGGAGTGACTCACAGACATCTTCAGGTCTACATGCTAGGGCGGGTATAAAATAATAAAGTTTGATTCTTTCCCGGTCTCTTGCATAGGTCGTTAAGCCTGTGCAGTTTGGTCTGCATCGGTTGGCACACACGCTCCAGTTTACCTGTACAAGTAAATCACACTTTTATACCAGGACGTATTCGCCCGGCCTAAAATGGAATCCGTTAAAATTGTGTGTAGGTCATTTTATAGTCAAAAAACAGAACAGAACATTCTGAATAAATTTCGTTAAAGTATGGATTGTTATTGTTATTTAATGCTTAGAGGCGTAAAACTCCGAGGTCATCTACACCTATGTAATTTCCATTTCAATTATTTCAATAATAAATTATTGTGGAAAAAAACAAACGCAAATTTAAATTTTGTTTAGTAAATAATTGACTATAAGAAAATTTACCACCAACCTTACTTTAACTTCATTATTATTTAAAACAACTGATAATTTTGGTATGAGTCCTTATTTGGTTGATATTTAATAAGAACAATGTTGGCGAATATGGCTGACTGTGAGAATATTGTAGCAGTGTTGTCATTTTGTTGCAAGCTGTTCGGTTATAAGAAAAGAATGTGTAAGTTTCGTATGTCCTATCCTTAGTCTAGTTAAGGCAACTTCCTCTCTACGAATTAGGCGGTTCTAGGTGGACAATAGACAGATTGCTTGATTTCCTTCAATTTGCTCTGCGTGCTCTTGTTTCTCATGGATTGCTAGCTAAAAGCTATTTCCTCTTTCAGGAGAAGGCTTGTGTCATTTGATGTTAAAATGGCACTTTCATTTGCATTCATAAGGTTTCACGCAACTCTGCAGTCTATTCTAATTAAATCATATGATTGAAAATTATATTTGTAAATAGGTTGTTGTCAGAAAAGTCTTTGGGGTTGTTCACATATGCCAAATTTATATTTCCTAATAGATCAATTATATTATTTCCTTATTTATATTGTAAACGGCATAAAATTACATAAATATCTAATGAATATGAATAATTAATTACATTTCTAATGAGATTTTGATACAAAGTAAATTTAATATATTAAGTTTATATTTAACTTTCGTTTTTTTTTTTTTTTTATTTGAAACATGTGGATGTATATTTTTTCACAATAAGCCCTTATATTAATTTGTCTACTCTTGTTTTATCTCCTGAATGGTTTTGTATGAATTATTGATGTATAACAAGTTTCCTTTCGAGGACAAAGCATTATTATTATGTTGAAGGAAAATGTATCAGAACTAGGATAAGACCTAAGGCCATGGAAAAGGAAAAAAAAATCACTACCTCCTATAAAGATTTTTTTTAAGTGCTCGTCATTTTTTTTTTCAGAATGGACTCTATCATTGAAGACATAAACGGAACGATAAATCTAGTTTTACGGCTTGTCGAATGATTGAGAAATCAAATTCACTCTCAGGCTAGTAAAATAATAAATATTGGTGACGTTAATCGATTAATCGTTTTTATTAGCAAAGAAACATACAAGGATGTTTTTATGAACTAGACTAAGTCTATATACATATATTTATATTTTACAAATTATTGATACCCTGTTTTTTTTTTTGTTTTTTTTATTCTCTAAGGCAAATCGGATAAAGGGTTGATATTCAGAGTAATAACAGAACTAATTTTGAAAGAACAGCTTTACTTCACAGGGTGGATTTTAAGAGTTATTTGAGAAATAGTGATCGATATGGATTATTGAAATTGAGTATGTGTGATTAGTATTGGGGCTCATATTGTTTTTTCGATTTAGCTCCAGTAAGTTAGTTATCCTCAGTGTAGTCTGAGGGTGTATTTGTGCGTGTAATTTCTGAGGCCGTTGTATTGGAGTAAGATTTAAATATTAGAGGCTATCAAAATTTACTGAAATGGAATTTTAGGACTTTTCTTAGTTATTGATTCCTTAACGTAACCATCCTTTCGTGCATAAATGATCTTATTTCCTGAAATATTAAGATTGAATTCTTCTTGGAATCAGTAGCAAACGTTATAAATTGGGTATATATATTTATGTGTATTAATAAATTAATTCAAATGTATAAAATCTATAAAAAATGTATGAAATTATATACATATAGATATATTTGTGTGTGTGTGTGTATAAATATATAGATGGAATAGTAAATAGATATTAGTAATATAAAAATATTTTAACTTCATTTTTCACCCTCACCTGCCAGAAATACTGACAATCAACGATTCTATTGTCAGGAAGAATACTAATAGTGGTTTGAGTGATAGGAGTGCCCAGCGGCAAAGCTTCCTGTCTTGATTTTAGTATATTTTTAAGCAAGGCAATTCATCATCCAGTTTCTTTGACCCTTCTTAGCTTATTTTCGGGCATGTTGTTGCATGGGCGTGTAAATTATCGTAAAAATCTTTTGTTGTGTGTTAGAATATATTCGCAGTTTTATTTGCAAGATATCTGGATTCATTTTTTGAAATATAATTTTAGAAAAATAATAATTCATCCTTTTTTTTTTTTTTTTTTTTACTCACTCCTGTCAGAAGTCCTGAAAATTAGTGAATCTACTGTCTGGAAAATACAAATAATGGCTTAGTCGGCGCGAGGGAAAGGAGTGCCCAGCGGCATTCCTTTTTGACTTGAATTCAGTATATTTTTGGTTGCGGAAATCTTTCATCCAGCTTCTTTTGAGCCTTCGAACTGTGTTTTCGGGCATGTTAATCGAGGCCAAGTCTTGTATCAGTGTGTTAATATGTCCATGTAAGTTATTGTGAAATTTTTTGTAGTGTTTCCGTATGTGGTCGTTAACTGTTTACATGTTTAGATCTTTATGCAAAGTAATGCTTGTGACGTACCATGGAGCTTTAGTTATAGTCCTGAAAGATTTTGACTGAAAAGTTCGTAGCTTTCGCATGTGAATCGTTTTGGCTGTTCCTTATTTTACTTCATCTTCGTTCTTCAGAGACATTGGAATAAAGAACGTTCCGTTTAGCTTATCTTTATCGATAAATCTTCCAACAAGAGATGGTCATTTCATTGTAGTACATTACACATCATACTTTACTAAGCTGAGAAGAGAATGATCAGAATAAAGATCGGAGCTTGCATTTATAACATGCACTACAGTTCTTAGTCCTTTAGTGACGAAAAAATCAAGTAGGTCTGGTTTTTTCTGTCTTGATGTTGGCCAGTAATTAGGTGTATCAGATTGATCGTGTATAATGAAAGCAGACGGATAAAAGACTTTAGATTTCTTCCTCTAGGAGTACAAAGTCGTGATCCCCAGGACTGATATTTGGCATTTTAATCATCTCCTGCAATAAAATACACCAATGAAGTGATTGAAGAAATTGAAAAACATCGCAAGTATGAGCACCTACTTCGGAGAAGAACGAATATGGAACCTACAGTCAACTGATTGGTGACCATAACCAGAGGATAATACCTGGGTAACATGTGAAAGTTCTTGGAAAGGAGGATGAAAAGGGACTGAATAAGGTTATTCAACCCACTTACTAAATTGAGCAGCTGAGACACTGCAGAACGAATGTCAGCGATAGGTGTACGGTACGGTTTTCCCTAACTCATTCCTGAAAATTGCAGCTGCTGGTTAGGACTTGGTGCTGCTTCAGGTGCTGTTCGGAGAGGCTTGGGATCCTGAAAATTCAATGTTAAGGAAGCTGAGTGAGACTGCTGAGGTTCAGGTAGAGGCAGGAATTCATGGATTGCTAGAATTATAGTAATTTGTGTTTTGGAAAGGTTTTTAGGAGTTTTCTGGCTTCCTTAAATTCTTTTAATGTCCTACATCCTCAGTAATTAGCTGGATGTGAATCTAAGCAATGAGCATACGTCGCAGCTCTCTCTCATGGCACCGTCCAAGTACTGCTGTCATGGCCTAAGCCACATCTCAAGCATTTCGGTGAGTGATTGTAGTACGTTTTATTATGTCCGTACTTTTGACATAGAATGCATTGTTTATTTTAAAATTACAGACTTTCACTTTATTAAAATATTTTAGTCTTAAAATTGTTTATTTTATTACTGTAAAAACTACCAATCTAAAAAGACAATAAAACAATGCTATAAAAGTGGATTGATAAGCGTAATGTGACATTATTATTGACATTATGATATTATAAAAAATGTCAATTTAAGAAAAAAATACATAAAACAAGAACTGTGTTTATTATAGATAAAATTGACTGGTTTATTTTACTGACAAAAAAATATTACAGTAAAATATAAATAAAACGTGCTGAAGAAACTTGTATAATGTTATATTATCTTTTCATGAATTAATGTGATTTTTTTTCAATTTTATGTCAACCAAGAACTTTTGCTTATTTGTTTTGAATGTTTTGCTTATTTTCAAATCCCAAAAACACCAACTTTTTGTAAAAAAAATTAAAGTTAAAAAAACCACTGAAGTTTTTACTCTCTGCTCATTCAGTAATATGTATATTTCATAGATTTTTTTTATTTTTCATAAGATCTTTACTTTTAATTATAAAAAGCCGTAAATTTAGTCTATTTTTAATTTAATCTAGCAAATATGTCATTTAGATTGCTTCTAAATGTTAATTATCGTAAAATAGTTACAGGACTTTATTTATATTGACAATTCTATAGAGAGAAAGGGAAAATATTCTTTACATTACATTTAGTATTTATTTTAAAAACTAGGTATAATTACTTTGTTTTTAAGTATTATTAAAAATGAGAATGCTGTCTCAATTTATCTTAAAAATAAAATAATTGAAATAGAAACAAATAGAATCGAAAATAACGTAAGAGACATGTACAAAGGTATAAACAGATCACGAAAATGTGTAGGGCCCATAACGTCTGGAATTAGGGATGATAATAACAATATTCTAACCGATCCGGTTGACATATTGAATAAGTTTAAGGACCACTTTGACAATATTTTAAATACGGGAAATTATGATCTGTGTCCTCCTTCTGAGTACCAGAGTGCTGAACCGTTAATAGAAGGACCAAGTAAAGAGGAAGTTGAAGTAGCTATCGGAAAATTAAAGCAGCGGGAACCGATAATATTCCTATTGAACTAATTAAGACATGCGTGGAAGCTAGAGTTTCTAAAATACATCGTTTGGTTAAAAAGATCTGGGTAAATGAGAAATTACCTAAGGAATGGAAAGAATCTATTCTTATTCCTATTCACAAAAAGGGCCCGAGGACGGATTGTAATAACTATCGAGGAATTTCAGTTCTTCCGGTATGTTATAAAATATTTACTTTAATCCTAACCAGTCGAATCACGGAATATGCCGAGGAAATTATCGGAGACTACCAATGCGGATTCAGACGGAATCGTTCAACTATTGATCAAATATTTTCTTTACGGCAAATATTAGAGAAAAAAATGGAGCACAACGGTATTGTTCACCAGCTGTATATAGATTTTAAAAAAGGCTTACGATTCTATTGACCGCCAGAAACTGTATAATATTCTAATCGAGCAGGGAATTCCAAAAAAACTAGTAAATCTAGTCAGGATGTGCTTCACGGAGACACTCAATAAACTTAGAATCAGTAATAATCTGTCGGAAAAATTTGAGGTTCGCTCGGGCTTAAAACAGGGGGATTTCCTTTCGCCTGTACTGTTCAATTTGGCATTAGAACATGCCATTAGGGAGGTAATGCGTACCGAGAAAGGGTTGGACCTGGGTGGGACAAAATCCGTGCTGGGCTATGCTGTTGATCTGGTACTGTTAAGCTAAATAAACCTAAATACGACAACGTTAATGAAAGCCGGTAAAAAACTAGGACTCGAAATAAACGTGGACAAAACAAAATATATGGTTAGCTGCAAAAATGGCAATACTACTGGTGGTATCGATAAAAATGGTAATATGTTTGAACAGGTAGATAAATTTAGGTATCTAGGTTCTACGATAACTAGAAAACACGAAATTGAAGAAGAGATTAAGGTTAGACTGAAGGCGGGAATGCTTGTTATTTTCTGTGACAAAACTACTAGTTCGCGCCTCTTGTCCCGGAACTTAAAAATTAGAATCTATAAAACAATTATCTTGCCTACAGTTCTTTATGGATGCGAAACTTGGCCGCTTACATTAAGGGATGAGCAGCGTCTTAAAGTTTTTGAAAATAAAGTATTGCGTAGAATATTCGGACCGAAGAAAGATGAGTTAACCGGAGAGTTCAGACGGTTTCACAACGTCGAATTGCGTGAACTGTATCCTGGTAATATAATTGAGGTAATTTCGTCGCGGCGAATCAAATGAGCTTGTAAAGTTGTTGGGATTAGTAACGAGAGAACTCCTAAAAGGTTAATATTTGCTGTGCCGAATGGTAAACGTCCGAGGGGTAGACCGAAGCAAAGGTGATAAGACTGCATTAAAGCCGATCTGAAGGAACTGTGTTTGGACGGCGAACTGTGGAAGGAGGTGTGTAATAAGCGATTGGTGGTGTCGGCATCGAACCTTCGGGTTTGCTAAGCCTTTTATTATTATTATTATGCTGTCTCAATTAGTCACTTAACACAATTGAGTATCCTTACAGTTTTATAAGTTATTTGTGTTTAAAGCTCAATAGAAACTGATTGTCTTCCATTGGTTCAAAACCGATAAATCTTCATCTGGATATTGTGTTTATAAAAAAGTTTTATATTTATAACAATGAATATAAAAAACACACACCATATAAGTTAATGTAGCAATTGTTGAAATTCAGTCATATTCTTATATTCATGACAACTGTAAACTTACAAATCCTTAAAATGTTTTAGCAATACATCATTATAATCATAAAAGAACTGATAATTTTTAAGATAAAGGCAATTAGTTGTATTTGAATTTATTTATATTTTTCTCTAAAATGTACCTATTAAATTTTATTTGTATTTATTTTCATTTTAAGCTTTGATCAACTTTTTTTATTGTAATATATTTTAGAATACTGCATGATTTTCGTATGTTAAGATTTTTACATAAATGTTACTATGATATGAAAGTACAAATATAAATAAATATTCCATATATTATTTCCAAATCATATGTTTCTCCAGTATGACTTATGGAATATTAATAAATAAATAGTTTTAATAAATAGTTTCTTTATTTGCCAGTATTATTTGAGGAAATAATTGTTTTTTTTCGACTTTTTAGAAATAAATTCCTCTAATACTTCCTTATCCTAACTAACCTTAAGGTCTTGCAGTCAATTTGAGATTTCTTTAATTTGTAAGACTTAAAAAATTAGAGAAAATAATAATTAAAATCAGGCTCTGTAAATGAGGTTCGTCCATTAGTTTCGAGCCTTTTTTGACGATTTTTTTTTCTAGATCATTAATTTCATAACATTAAGCTAAATGATTAATATCTGATTAACATCCAAATGATATGTTATCGATAAGTGATTATTAAAAACTGCTAGAGATAATACCATATAATTAAGCAGATTAATTGGAATTAATTTCCCCGTTGACATTCCTAATACAGTCATATTGCATGATATCCGATTAAAGCGAAAATTATAGAATGTTATAGAGTTAATTAGCCCAAAGTCTTTAAGGAGGAACATACTTAAACAGAATTTATAATCTATTCAGGATCTCCAAAACATTTTTTTTATAAACCTATTATTAAGAATTTTTTTTTGATCTGTTAGCTGTATTAGGTGATTTTATAAAAAATATTTAATTATATTTAAATAATATAGACAGAAGAAATAGTCATATATTTAGAAGTCATTTGTCAAAGCATGCATTTGCTTTATTACAATTACTTATACATGGAGCTATATATTCCATGTAAGAGAAATATAGGGATAGAGTAAAATTTTAAATCTGAGTTTTCAACAGAAATACGTGTTTTGAGGTTTCCAACAACTAGGCAACCAAATCTTGCAATATGGTCTCTGTCTAGATCAAAAACGAAAATTTGTACCAAACTGAAATTATGTATATAAGATATGTTACTCATTATGCATAGGCTTGGCATGTCACTCTACCATTTTAACTGAAATCGACTAAACCGTAATGGACACATTATGTAACCGATTTTATTTAAGTTTAAATATTTCTATTTAAGTTCTCGTCTCTAGAAATAAAGTTGATGATTGAGGATATGTTCCTCCATGTAACATACTTCACCAAAAAGCTGGAAAAAAAGAGAAGAGGAATGTAAAATTAGAACTTCAGATAACTCAAAAAGTATAAACCTTATAATTATTCTTATACTATTGATGAAATATATCAAAGGAATTAAAATTTCCTAAAAAAGGAAAAAAAAAGATACTTCGAATTTTCAATAATGAACTTTTGTAATTGAATATTTATAACTATTGTGTTATAATTTGCAACGTTTTGCGTTTATGCTACAATTAATTTTTAGAGATGAGTAATCCTTGCATGATAGTTTTTTGTAACACACAAACATATGTATATAATTTGGATAATATATCGATGAAGCTCTAAAATTTGAATTTATTAACAGTATTATGTTTATGTCGTAGTAGAGAATAGCTGTTAATGTTATAAAGAGATTGGGTTTAATTAGACACTTCTTTCTTCATTATGATGAATTTCTAGTATTTGTGTCAGACTCCATAGAGACTCCAGAAGGGTTGCTAGAGGAACAATAGCCGCCTCCAGATCTCATCTCATGTGATTTATGTCAGGATTCTCCTCCAGCCCTCACCCACTCAGGTAGTTCTTCAGTGTCTTCGACTTCCATGATGTACTCGTGTTCTCAACATGTAGCTTTAAAGGAAATGCTATTAATCTATCTAAAATCTTAGGAAAGAGCATAACTACAATTTATTGGTTGGGTTGCGACATAAGAAATGACAGTTCCTGTCTACTGGTTGCAAATGAAAGAAAAACAGACTTTAACTATATTAATTTCATTAAACATAGGTTCCTTTATCAATAACACATTTCTCTCAACGTCCAAAAACTTCCAATTTTTTGTATTCCTTGTTTGCAAAACCTTTTAGTTTATTATTTTCAATAATGAACCATTGTAATCGACCATCAAATTCAGTCCAATCGACCATCAAATTGACAATCAAAAACTTAACCTCCCTTCGATATTTGAGGTTTTATGTTTCAGGATACGTAGAATTCAAAAATCGTAACAAATATGTTTGTCCTTCCGCCGTCCGGGCAATTTCTCCGGAACTAATAGACCGATTTTTTTTTTCTTCAAATTTGGATCTAAAGTCAGAGGTAACCTTTCCTTTAAAGATGGCTGCAGAAAAATCTATGTTGCTACAGACTGTAGCGCCTAACCGAATGTGCCGATTTCAATGAAACTTGTATAAAGTCTTCTTCGCATGCCCTTTAAATGTATCTATATAACACACTTCAACGAAAAGTAGCTGGAAAAATAGTTACGAGGCATGGTAAAATTAGACTCCGAATAACTCAAAAAGTAAACACTTCTTTATTGATAGTTATTTAAAATTTTCCGAAATTTCATAAAAAAAAAAAAAAAAATCGTTTTTGGAGCAAAGATCTGGTATCTACATGTTTTTTGTATATACTAGTGCAAAGGGCCTTTGTTTTTGTTTTTTGATTTTTAAAGTATTACTGAAGTAATGCTACTTCTTTTTATAAAATTACTAATGACGGAAAAAAAAGTTGTTTAAGCCAATAAGAGGAATCATCTTTTATTTATTTTTATTTTTTACAAGGAAGGCAATGTTACTTTAGTTGTATATTTGTTTGAAAACCATAAACCATTGTGAAATAATTTGCAGCGTTTTTACATTTAATTCATAAAATTATAGAATATTAACTCCTCTTATTTTTGTTTTTTTAGTGAAATTTTATGAAAAATAGTGATTAGTCAGGTTGGTGGTGGATGTGGTAAAACTGTAAATTTCAGATCAAATAATGCTTTAAAAGCAAACAGACTACATAAACATGTTAAAATGGCAAGACATTTAAGGGATCTTTCTTTTTTACAAATATATTTATTTTCTACGCAACAAATTTGCTTACTTTTAGGAAATAATTGCCAGAACTCCAAGATATATACTACAAAAGATCTCTGGACCACTGCCACTTCAACCTTCGAGAAGGATAGTAGGGATGAGTGGAACTAGATAGAGATTGGGCTAGGAGATTTGGATGATTTATAAGGTTCTGATAGAATTTGGAAATTTTGTCAGGGATAAGGTCAAGGAGAGATGTGATATTAAGGTTATGATGTAGGGTTTTGTTGGTTACATAGAACGGAGCATCGACTATTGTTCAGAGGACTTTGGACTGAAAGGATTGGATGCGTTTGATGTTAGAAAATTTTGTTGTCTCCTAAAGTTCAGTCTGTAGGCCGAAATAAGTTTCAGGATTGTCTTGTAGATGAGTAATCTATTGTCAATTGAAAGTTGAGATTTCTAATCAGTAGTCGGTATAATTGGCCGTATCGTCGGTTAAGTTCTTGTCTTTTAAGTCTAGTATGTGGATTCCACGTTAGTCTTCGGTCTAAGAAAAAACCAAGATACCGGACTGTGCCTGAAAAAAGAAGCTGGATGGTATTAAAGTGAACTGGTAGCCAGGATCTGCGCCGGAGGGTGAAGGAAATGTGTTTGCATTTGGCCTCGTTTACTTTGATGCGCCATTTATTACACCAGTGCTCAATCAGGTAGAGGTGTCTTTGCAGATTTAAAGATGCTATTTCGGGATCTAAGTTGGATGATAGGATGGCGGTGTCGTCAGCAAAAGTTGCTAAGAAGGTATCGGGATGGACAGGGATATCAGCGGTAAAAAGGATATAAAGGACGCTAGCTTGAGGAACCGGCTTCAACTGGGTAGCAATTGGAAAATTCTGTACCACAACGAACTTGAAAGGTTCGATCAGAGAGGTAGGAGCGGAGGATTAGGTACAAGGACTGGGGTAGATGGGTTTTCAGCTTGGAAAGAAATCCGGCTTGCCATACCCGTTCAAAAGCTATGTCCAGAAATGCACCCGATATGCAAGGTTTTCGCATAAGGTTAAAACAGAACAATTTAACAACGTTATGATAACCAGAATATGAAAGAAAACTTATATAGATAAATGATGCTAATTATATTAAAAATATTATTGTACTTCATTTATTTAAAAGATTATAATTGTACCGTATTAGGTGACCACCTAAAAATACTCCAGTCTACCCCATTACTTCGTATAAAGCCATTACTACCATTACTTTGAGAATATTAGAAATATATTTTTCATTTTTTCTTAAGAGTAACTCCCGTGGCATCGATTAGGCGGAGAGGGAGGCCTACCTGAACACTGACAGAGCAGCGACGAAGCAGATTAAGCCATTGACAGGATTAGAAATCTTGTTTACCAACGTCCCTCAGGACTAAGGACGATATGCAAATGTTCTTTATTGACGTCCTCCAGAATATCGACGTTTTATCGAAATCGAATTAGGTTCCCTCTTGCCAATTAATGTGCTAGCCCCACCAGAGGCCGTGGCCTGGGCCCCTTGGTTGTCTGTGTTCAAATAGCTTTGTGCTAGGTCTGCGCTGATAGGACAAAACAAAAACCTCTGTTGAATAAACGAGTAGAAAAATAAATGTCTTACATAAGTAGTTAATTGAATTTGAATAAAATGACTTAAAATACAATTTAACAAATGGTTTAATTTAGTTTTCTTTTTATCTAAAAAAAAAAATAAAATTGTACGTGGTGTCAATAACACTGTTCTAAAAAAAAAAAAAATTATTCACATCCTTTAAGAATTTTTAATTGACTTTTATATTTTCCACCATATTTGAGAAATTAAGCTTGTTTTTGAAAAAAAGAAAAGAAAAGAAATTGAAAAAAACATGATTCTTCGGTATTAGGGATTTAGTTTGGAAGTAGAGTCGCAATTCCTGTTTCAACGGCAAGCTAATTGGAAAAGCAAGGTGTTGAAAGAAATGAAATACAAACTATGGCGGAGTCCATTATTTTGGACTCACTAGGAGTCCTGCACCATCACCTCTATTAAATCAGGTCATTGCTTTATGGATCCGGGTGACAGAATTGAGAAGAATGAGGGTGAGAAATGGAAGGAAACAACAAATGACATTTTTATATATCAAGTATATGAAACTGAATACTTAAATATTGTCAATAAGATAGATTAGTAAGCTGTATCAGTTAGCAACTCAACAAAGTTGAGTAGCATTATTATTGTGTTATAGTTCTCTCTTCCTTGTGAATAATAATATACAAAAAAAAAAAAAAAACCTGTACCACTACAACCCATGAAGGGTCTGGGGTTCAGTACTATTTAGGGAAAGCACTGTTTCTAGGTCAACGGTTGTGCAAGGAGGTGATTTGACCGAGATCACGCTCAACCGCCAGGTTTCCCCCCTTAATCAATTATTTAATTAAGGGTACCCACTTTATAGAGGCTGGGTGTGCCCCAGGAGGGACTTCCTACCCAGGGTCGCCCCACGGGCCATGAAACAGATAAATAAATTTTCTGCCATGAACCGGGAATAATAATATATAAAATCTTTAATCTTGAACGTAATATAACGTTATGCCTAGTCAATGTGTATATGTTTTCCTCTAATAGTGTTCATCAGCTGGCTCCCTTTGCAGTCAGCAAAGGCATCTTCTCGTTGCAATTACCGCTTAACCTCTTCTCCATTTGAGCTACATCTTGTTGAAATCTTTTTCCTTGATCGTCTTAAACTGGTTCCTAGTTGAAAGGGAAGAAATTTATGTGAGAACGCCATAAGCGTTTTTTAATGAATTGTTTGTTATATGTAATCCATGTCCTTATGTGATAAAAAGCCATTATTTAACAATGTATTCGTAATTTGTAGCCCTTTTGTTTTCTAAAATATGTTGGCAATCGTTTCCAAACGTAGGCTAAGCTATTTTTTAGTTCCATTTTATTTTTTCCTGAATTCCAATTCCTTAAATAGAAGGAGATATTTGGCCAAAAACATTCTTGAAGCCTAACACTTCAGCTCTCTGAATTTGATGCATGTTATAATATATATTGTAGTAGCTGCAAAATATATATTTTTTTTTTCATTTTTTCAATGATAAAAAAAATGTCGAAAAATACCTCAGTTTTTGATCTACAACACAAATTTGACATGAAATGATGCCTGATAGAGATTGATGCCTTTGCGTGTTCAGTACACCTCGAAACATAAAAAAACATTTATGACAAAGGAAGGATTTTGATGCAGATCAGTATAATAAATTAATTAAACTCAGTACTATTCAGGTTTCTGATTACTATTTTAATCAGGTTATCAAGTTATGGTATTACATTTTCTCTATATTTTATGAAGTATAAAATTGGCGCGGTTAGCATAGTTTTATATTCAATGGTAATCTTAAAATCATAGATTAAGATTTTGTTCATCTATCCTAACAGCATTTAATTAATTATTATAAAAAAACTATAAAAGTATAAACTATAAATAAAAACATATAAGAAATAATCAAATAACGACAAAAGTATGTATATTTAAAAAATATTCACTTCTACGTTTTAAAAGCATTTGTTTCTATTAAAAATTTTGTTAAAATTGTAATTATAAAATAAAATAAATTTTAAAAACAATATTAGTATTTTTGTGAAGGAAAAAATGTTAGGACACTGTATTTATAAAAAAACACCTTTTTCATCTTTACCGACCCTCCAAATTTGGTCCGAATAAATCAAAGGATTTCTGAATAATGGGAGGTATTTTTTTTTCCAATCACCAAAAATCCTTTAGCTTAGATCGGTAAAGGAATTATTCAGCAACATAAAAGAATCTATTTCTAATGGAGGAATTGATAGATATATTGTAACCAATTTAATAAGAAATAAATTTATGATGATAAAACGAAATACACAAGATCCAATATTAAGGTCCAAGTAAGTTAACAAGTATCCATCTATTTCAAATCCCCTGTAACCCTATAACCCCTATACAAATTTCGAGTTTGCTTCCTCCATTACTAATTTGTTTCTCTCAATAATGCAATCCACTCTGACTATATAATATAATTGAGTGACGTTGGATGTAACTTGCAAGTATGGATTCTACTTTCTGTTTAAATTTTTAAAAATAAATAAATAAAAACGGTTAAGAAATACTTAAAATTAGATTATCCACAGTTCACGATTTGACATCCTTTTGAAAACGTCAGTAGGATCAAAAACATAAACATTTTGAGCATATTTATGCCAACAAAAGCTTATTGAAGAAGACACCCTTTGAAGTAGAAGTGGCAGGTTGGGATCCGCTACTCCATTGTCTACACTGACAGCGGCCGTTGGATCTGAGGACAGGCACTGACCCGGAACACGGTACTGACAGACGTCCAGTGGGAGATTGCTACAGGGGTCAGCCAAGGAGAGTTGTTGGATAAGGTTTGGAGAGGTCCTGAGTAACAATAGAGGCATGGAAAATATTAATAAAAATACAGTTAGAAATTACGAAGAATATCATCGTAGATTACTAATGTTTCTGATGATCCTTCAAATAAATTATCAATCCAATATATAAAGTTTATCATACAAACAATTTTTATAAAAAATATTTGCGTTCTTAACAATCCTAAACTAATTCCATCATATTTCCAAATATTAATCGAGTAAAATTCAATATTTCAGGAAAACTAGAAGAATTTTAAAAAAAATGTGAAAACTGAATTTACGCTAGAAATTGTAAATTATTTTTTTTTTTTGTTACAGACTGATAAGAACTAAAACTTATGAAAACAAAAATGCAATTCTTACCATACCGTAGAATAAATTCTAACACTGGCTAACTCAATTCTTACAGGCTTATCAATGAGGAGAGATAGGACTTTCAAGCTGAAGTCCCCCCATCCCAAATGGTGAAATAAAACCATGTTTTATAGAAAAAATTATTAAAACCTATCTCTTTAAGTATTATTGTTCGTGTAATACGATAACATTTAAAATTAAATAACATTTAGTAAGACATCACTTAAATACCATGTCATATAGCTAGTTAGTTTCTTTCTTCTTTTTTTTCAAATTAAATATGGTTATATATATTTTTAAAAACGTTTTAGGGCTGAAGCCCTCCCCCCAAAAAAATTAAATCCTGGATCCGCTCTTGCAGGTTTATAAGAGCTTACGGGTTAGGACCTTCACTTGTGACAGCAATTTAAATTTTTTCATGCGAATAATTAATGATCACCCTAAATACACCAGAATAATAAAAATGCTGAGAGATTTAAAAAAATCAGTTGAGATTCAAACAAATTAGAAAACTTACCATACGCAGACTCATAATTCTTTCCTTTGTTAAAACAATTTTGAAAACAACATCATTTAAACAACAGGCAATCACAATAAATAAGCTTCACAAATAAATAAATACAAGTACAAAACACATTCTATTCAACAGTTAATAACTAGATAATCATCACCGATAATGTAATAGTGAGGGATCGAAAATATGAGTTAATTCTATTTTTAAAAAGCTTAAGGTTAAACGTATCCTTTTTTTCTTATCTTACATGAAGTATTTATTGAACTTCAACTTTTTCATTATGATAACTTTTTGATGGAGCTATTTTAATACTTTTATGCAAATAATCTTTTTAATAAAAGTTCACAACAAACAGTTATTCTAAAACTTATTTGCAAAAGATTTTATGACAAAAAACGTAATTTTTGAAATATATTTTATACAATGATACAGAATAATGTAATTACAGAAATTCCAAAATTGAAAATTCATTATTGTTATAATGTCATGCTGAAATCATCAAAATAAACACCAGTATGTGCAAACATTCACTCACTCGTGTCCTATTATCACAAATTTCACAATCTCAACCAATAGCAAAAAAGTTGCTAAACTTATTTTTATAGTAGTTGTTAAAAAAAAATTGAATCGCCCTTGAACTTTTTGAAGAAACATTTTTATCATTAAGGTATAAAAATAACTTTTACTGGGCGAAATTTTTCTGCTTAATAATAATTGAAGCTTGATGTTAAGTTTGCTAAATACACTTTTAAAAAATATATGTATTATGTTTTACGTGATGTGTGTACATTCTATTATCTACAATCTGTTCATAACTTATTTCTATTTAGTAAGTATTTATTATATTAATATTGAGGATTGATTTTGTTTTTTTTTTTTCTTCAGCTAAAGACTAATTTTCCCTCTAGCTTTAACAACCCAATTTATTTCGCAAATTTTATAGTGAAATGTCACCAAATCATGAAAAATAGTTCATTTACAAAATTGTAAATTTATTAAACATTGAATTAAGGTTTATTATGTTTTTATTTTTTAAAATCTAATAAATAGCATATTAAAATATCGAAAAATCTCGGAGAACATATAATTGAAATTAAATTGTGCTTGAAGAAACTGATGCAGTTTTATTAAAAAATAATTTAGGCGATGTTAAGATAGATATGATTATATATTATGGTGATCTTCTATTTCCACATCTACCAAGTGGAAAAAGGCGAAATGAGGTTTGTATTAGGATTCGGTCTATATTTTGATGAGAAAAAAAAATCATACTGATTCAAACATAAAATAGCTCCTGCAGGATATTGAAGAATGATTATAATTTATTCAACTCTAAGAAATTTAAATAAGAGTCAGGAATGAATCCTTTTTACAACACTTCATTCACGAACTGGCTATTAGTCGGGCTCGGTGCATACCGGACATTTCCGAGCGTGCCTCGGATGTTTTGAAAGATCGGTTCCAATTTTTTTGTTTTTTTTTTTACTTCACTATCTGATATGCGTCTCTTAAATATTTCCGATTCTCCAGGATGATTGAGATATCTATACTTTATCAAACGACGTGTTGAAAAACATTTCGGATGTCTGCCAATGATTCAGTTAATTGATCGTAAAATAAAATCGGTCTAAAAAACATCAGGACATTTTAAAATCAATAAATACTTTTAAGTATCTGAAAATAATGTCGTTAACCTACGAAACCAGTTGTTGAAGAAAGTAATAAGAAGAGATGGTATGTGTCAGTGTCAGTGGACAGCATCTCGTTTTCTTATTAAGTCTAATATTGAGCTAAAAAATCTTTCTGAAAAAAAAAAATCACATTAAATGAATGATTTCAGTATTTGCGTGTTCATAGGTATATTTTTTATACTATTTAAAGAAAAATATTTATAGTTACGCGAGAACATTCCTCATCCACCTTCTTTTGAGCCTCTTAAGGATGTTATCGGGTATGTTGTTTTTGGACATGCCTTGAATCTGTGAGTTCCTATATTTCTGTAAGCTATTGCGAAATAATTTGTAATATGTTCTTTTGTAGACATTAATTCTTGGTTTATGTAAATCATTTTTTAAAGTTATGTGGCAGACTTACCAGAGATCCTTAGTTTTTTTATGGAAACTAGAGAAGATAGAAAGCCCAGAGAGTTTTTGAATGAAAAGTTTGTATTTTACGTATTTTTTATCTATCACGTATATCTGTGAAGCGTAGGTGCAAAGAGGGCGAAAATAAGAAGGAGTAAGCGTTCAATTTGTGTCTAAGTTTTAATTTCGAACGTCTTGAATATAATAGTATAATAAATCTGACGGCAATATAATAATACTGAATAAGCAGTGAATATAATATTCATAAGCTTCAGCTATGACAAGCCCCCCTAACCACCCCTCGGAAATCCGCCTGTGGTATACACGAATAAATAGGTTTCGCTGATATAGCTTATAAGTCGAACGAGTTAGGGAAAAAGATACCTGTTTAGATGTGAGGGTTCTGATTGGGATGTTCTACTTGACTCATACTTTTGAACAAAATAATGCAAATAAGAAAAATATGCGTTTGCGAGTAAATGCAGCCTTATTTGTCTATATTTTTATAAACGAATACCTTCAGTTGGGTAACTTTGGGATAGCGGATACAATTTAGTTTGTGTTGATTCCGTGGTGGATACACTGCGTCTTTTTGTATATCTGAGCAAACCTGTGCTTTATTTAGGCACGTACTATGCTGCTACCTTGCGACTCTGGTAGTTCGCTACACTCGTTTTGCAGTTAGGTTTTTATTTATTTTCATAGCTTTTTTTTTTTTCAAAATTATTGCGGCACACTAATCTTGAGGCATAGGCAAAAGTTTTATGAATACAAGAATTCTGAAGAAAAAAAGCAATAAATAAAACCTTACTGAAGAACTAGTGTAGTCAACTAAGGTTCTGAAACTGCTGCAAGGTAGTAAAGCAGTACATGGCTACACAAAGCCAGCTTTTGTAGACTGAATCAGCACGGTGTATCCACCACGGAATCACCACAAACTAATTTTGCCAGCTGTTCTAATGTTGCCCACCTAGTCTCAAAGTTACCCCATCTTACGGTATAAATTCTCTTGTATGTTAAAAAGTAATGAGAGCCTCTACTAGCTTTAATGCGTTAGGAATATTATTAAATACGTTCAGACAGGCTCAACACCCCTTTCTTAATAATAAATCTGATGGCAATTCCTTGTAGTTTAGCTAATATGGCGACTGTCACAACCGTAACTAGTCTCTCCTCTACATCGAATGTACCCAGGCCAATTAATAAACATTGGGTCCTAACATTAACTCTTTCATATAGCTCCTCTTACATCCAATGTATAGTTCTATACAATTTTTAAATGTTTGTTGGAATGATTATATTGTAATATAATTTTTAGATATAGATATTCATAGTATTTTATTCTAGATTATGGAGAACCAACACGTAGCAACCGTTATGCCCATAGGGATCGGCATCCCATAGTTGCCGTACTCCTGGCTCTCCACCGCGAACGGAGATCTCGAAGGCACTTCTTCTGGAAGGAGGCCCGGGGAGTGCTCCATATAGGGACGGTTCCCACAGCTCTCCCACCATTAGCACCGACCGTGGGAGCACAGGAATCTCCTCGCCTCTCAGAGCCGTTTATTGGGAAGTAGCGGGAAACTTTGTCTCGGTGTACCTTGCGCATCTCTTGTCTTCTAAGGGAACTAGCTAAGAAATGGGAATGGTGGAAAAGAAGGGAAGAAAAAAAGGGACAAGAAAGAGGAGATCCAAGATCTCGGAATAAATTCTTCGAATGCAATAATTACAACGTGTTAAACAATTTGTACAATTATTATGAGTCCCAATGCGATGATCTTTTATTGTATTATAAAATATATGTAACAAATTTTAAATTATAAAAACAAAACTATCTTTACGTTAAAAAGATTATTTCTTATTTTAATCCTATATAGTCTCCTAAATTGAATAATATTTTAGAATTGAGACCATATTAATTTTGAAGATTCAGTTCGATTTCGGGCCATTCCTGAGTATCTCGGCTGAATTTTCTTAATATTTTTATTTTATGAAAATAAAATTGTCTCGGAAAGTAATTTTAGTAACAAGAAATTAAAAATCTTTATGTCCGTCTTATTAACAGGTCACGTGATATACTGAACAGTAATTATGCTACGTTTTCAAGTAATCTGTTTTAGCAACATTACTTCGGTAAGGGAAGAGTGTCATCGTGCTAATGTTTGGATATAAAGAAGTTATAAAAATGAAAATTAAGAAACCTTCAAACTACGAAAATTGTTATAAAAAATTTAGTTCAAACTAAGAGTTACTAAAATATAAAACATACCTTATTGGGTACATAAAGAAAACATGATTTAAAAGTGAATATAAGAACAAGAAAAATGACAACAAAGTTATTTCCCATAAGAAACGAAGAAAGTTTTAAACATGATATTATTGAAAATGGTACAATGAGCCGAAAGGCTTTCATAATCCAATAACGGGTTGAAATAAAAGTAATATTGGTGTACAAATGGCTTTTTAATCAACCAGTGAAAAAATATATGACACTGAAAGAAGATAAAATTATATTAAAAATGTGCACGTTTTATTTTGAATTAATTCATAACATCAGAAAAAAAACAATATGTATATATATACTATATAAATACTAGATATTCTTAAATATATTTTTAATTAAACGTGCTAGTATGTATTAAAATTTATACAAGTCTGGCAAGTGATGTCTCAACCCATTCTTGCGGATATTCTTCTTCTGATATCTGTTCCCATTTTAATATTACAGGTAACTTAAGACCCCAGATTTAACTTGAGACCCACTGATTGCCCTTTGTAAGACGGGTGCCCGGAAAAATAATGAATAATTACAATTGGGCTTCTGCGAGTATGTTATGTTGATCAACATGCATGGAACTATATCTATAACCTAAATTACATGCAAAGTTAATAAATATAATCTACTAAAATACTAACTACAATAAATGTATTAACATTCACCATAAATAGAAACTCACTTATAAAAACATCTATCAAAATAACAATGTGCATATAAAAATCTAAAAAGGCTCGAGAAATAAATATGGTAAAATAATATTACAGGCAAAAATGGTCCAACTCCCAACCAGACGTCAACCTCCAGAAGGTATCGTATCCTTTGACGTCCTAGCAAGATATCGCCACTGAAAAGAAACAACTATATAATTTTTCTATGTCAACCGATTTTTAAGGTTGATAGGAAATTGATAATGATAACGAAACCTCATTACTGAACTACACAAGGTAGTTTGCATGCGAAATGTATCAGTAAATGTGTTACCTGCTCGTGGGGATTTATTCTAACAATGGTGTATTCTTCTGTTGGCTTCTATATAACAGATTGTAGTGTTAACATGGGAGACATAGTTCCTTCACCATTTTATTCGAACCTTCCTACTGTTTCCTCAACTCAGTGTAGCCAATGGTGATAGTTCGCCGCTCCAATTCTCCAATATAGGCCCCCCTCACATCTTTTAACCAAAATTATTTTGCTATTGTTTATTAGAAAAACAAATTAACCACTTCTTTTTAAATTAATTTTTTTTTTTATTTTTAATATTTAGTATTTACCACGTATGCCGATGATACATGTGTCCTATCAGTTAATAACGACCCAACCATTGCATCCCAAACCCTTCAATCACACATCACAAACCTTTAAGAATGGTGTCAAAACTGGAGAATAAAAATTAATTCCAATAAATCCCATCAAATCACCTGTACCCTTCGTCGTAAACCTATGTCCTCTTATCCTACAGTATCCTTTAATAATACCCCACTTATCCCTGTTGAACAACTTCGATACCTTGGACTCCACTTAGACAAACGTCTAACTTGGAATCCTCATACCAGACTGAAACGACAAGAAAAAGCTCGACGTTTCCGACTACTCCAGCACTTACTAGGCAAACGCTCTAACCTCCCAGTCAATTACAAAAGACTCATATACATGACTATAATAAGACCTATTTGGACTTACGGAGTTGAACTCTGGGGCTCCACTAAGTCATCGAATTCCTCTCGTATCCAATCCTTACAATCCAAAATCCTTCCTAAAATCCTCAATGCTCTTTACTCTGTCACAAACAAAATCATCCATAACGACCTTAATGTTCCTTATGTTTCTGACCTGGCCCAATCCAGATGCCTATCCTTCCATAACAAACTTCAGAATCATCCAAACCCTCTCGTTTCTAACCTTGCTTCCTCTTCGATCCCTGACAACCCTCAGAGGCGTCTGAAAAGAAGATCTCCTTTTGTAAATACATTTTTAGAGTGCTACCAATGGGTAGTTTCTTAACATGTGATTTCATGCTATTTTATTCCTTTGTTCACATTTACTGAATGTATTTTTACTTGTAATACAGTTGTAAATATCATCAATAAAAAAAAATATATATATATTTAGTATTATTATTTTACATATACTTGCAATCTGCCATCTCATAAAGATGCCAGACCAGAAGGCTAAGTGTGAGAAGGCAAATTTAGTGAGCGGTGAAAGAGCCCCCTGGCTGCTGAGGAAGTATCTATCCTAGGATCTGAGGACGTGTGGAGATGTCGCTGAGGTTGATAGTGGTCATACTGCCTCTAGCCTCTACATGACGATCCTCCATCAGTGCTTTGCCATATATACGGTTTGCTATATTAGCCTTGTAGTGAATGTAATTGTAATAGTATTGTATTCCGATTACTTGACCAATTGCCGCTTACAATATATATAATAGTAAAAAAAATGTTTGAAATTTTTTAGAGGGCTTATGGAAGTCAAGGTTTTGCAGTAGTCATAATAAAAACATTGTTATTCCGCTATCCACACAACTAAACCGGCCACCACCGATCCATTAAAAATTTTTAAGTGTTTAATTTTCATTTGTGATGAAGCGAGGAGATTGTGGAGTCGATTGAAATAATAAAAAATATGTTGATTTAAAATTGAAAATCTATATGTGAAACAAAATTTTACTTTCTTGACTGACAATGAATATGAGAGTGGAGCTAATGAGTGAACAATTTTAGTCGAAATTTTGGCCATTAAAAAATAAATTAGAGAAAGAATTAAAGATTAAATAAAATGTATTTAATGGTTTTTACTTCTTTCATAGATTGACCATTCTGTTCTGGATTCTCAGACACTTTGCTACTATTGGTTATAGTTTGCTACTATTGGAAGGCATTATATATATATATATATATATATATATATATATATATATATATATATATATATATATATATATATATATATATATATATATCAAGGGTGCACATCATTAGTTCTATTATTGGTAGAACATTCCAAAACTAACTAATATATTTCTGTACCCTCCTTCTGGCTCAATTATATTCTTGCTAGTGTCATTTATTCTCTAAAAAGTAGAAAATATCCGAACTCAATACAATTATTAGTAATATTATTCATTTTAGAATTCCACAAGGCAATTTCGGTTCAAAATATATATTTTTTTCAGATATCTATATTTGTCTTATCAGCTTTGCACATCTTTGGTCATCTGAACCAGCGTTCTCTAATTTTATCTATCTAAGGAAATTGCTTTCCAGTTTGTTTTATGCAGCTTCTTAGCATTTTTATTGGTTCGAACTATCCACCTGAATTTTAGCTCCCCCCCCCCACTTCGGATTTTGGTCTCTTGCCAACTATTGTGGGTTTCGTTGTTGTATAGATGGTTTCTGATAGAGGCTTTGAGCTACCTCATCTCAACCTCCTCGCCTGCATTTAATGTGGTAGATATTATTTAAAAAAAAAAAAATTAAATGATACCTGTTTATCATATTATATTTTTGAATAAATTACAAAAGGCACAAGCAGATTCGACCGTCTGACAAATTGCAAAGGCGAAGCCTCGATCTGATTGGTACGGTAACCGGAAGTGGAGAGGACGTCCGTCAACCAAGAGGACGCCAGTCGGCAAAAGTGTCATTTGCATGCGCGCGCCATTGTTGTGGCCAGCATAACTCACCCGCCTCAGGAAACACATGTCCCGCCCCCGCCAGATTTACTGACTCGATGTATCGATATAAATCATACTCTTCCGATCCGGATCGAGGATCATTAAGTTTGATAACTTCCCGCTCTCTTGGTAAATCCCCCACCGCCTAACCACACAACGAAAAAAAAAAATTAAAATAAAAAGGGCGAGGGAAAAGCTGGCCTATGATGTATTGTCTTAGTTGTTCAGACAAGCTTCCCCCCCCCCCCCTTCGCCCCTCCTCTTCCCCACTAAACCCCAATTTAATTTCACTTTTCTCGAGATAACTCTAATAAATAAAGAGAAGAACCTGAAGGAAAAGCGAATTGTATTAAAGCATCGCCAGCTCCAATTTATCGCCCCTTCTTATTCTTTCTCATTTATTTTTTAATTATTCTATCCTCCCTCCTTCGCCTTTTCGTCGCTTTGATAACTTTATTAATTGTTGATGTCTTCTTAAGCTTCTTTATTCTTCAAAATATCTAATGATAAAAAAAAAATCGCGTTTTTGAAAAGAAAAATGCTTCATCGTGCTTCATTTATTTGGAACAATAGGGGGGAAAATATATATAAATATATATTAAAACAAGTTTATTGAATAATATTACAATCTGCCACTTTTTAGCGTAAAAAATTATTAGTGCTGCAAGTGTTCCTTAATATAATATAAAAATACAAAAGGGAAATAAATATACATAATTTAATACAAAGAAAAAATAATAATATATAAATACAATAAAAAAATAAAATAATTTATTGAACACGGTATGCACAGTATTTATATTCGTATAGGAGACTCCGAGCCAAGTTTTGTACTCCACATATGGAAGGCAAAGCAGGACTTCAGTTGATCCCAGTGCTTCTCTCGCAGCCAAACCGCCGCTATTTGAAGCCAGTGGAGATAGAAATAGTTCATTTGTAGTTCAAAATAGTTATATAGATGAAGTTATTTTTAAATACTGCTTTTAACAATTTTACTTATAGGCTTTAACAGATAGATTTTTGAAATGTATTTGTCAACAAGAAGTACTAATTTATACTGATTCGATTGTTTTAGATAATTAAAGTTTCCACTCTTCAGTTGGTGAAAAATAATTTGAATATATGAGCCCTTCAGTTGACAGAATGATGCACTGCAATTTCAACAGTTTTGATTATTAATTTTAGTGATATTTCTAGTGAGAAAATGTATACCTTTATTCACAGAGCTATATTTCAACACTGCAATTACCTCCTCTGGAATCAACTTATTCACTGTCTGTATAGACATTATAAATTTTCCAACTAGAAATATTACTAAAATGACTTTACTGAAAAATGAAAAATAAACCAGAAGAGAACATGATTGGCAATTTAAATGATCATTGACAAATTAAATTTACCTTTATATATATATATATATATATATATATATATATATATATATATATATATATATATATATATATATTGTTTCATCATAAGAAACATCGCAGGTAAAATAATGTTCACAGAAATAAATACGGATTTTAAAAAATTTAAATTAGCAAATAAATATTTATAAATTAAGTATACTAAAATGTTAACAGAATTAATATAATTTAGTACTTAAAATAAGTATAAATAATTAGAATAATATTCATAATAAGCGCAATGCGAAGTAAATGAAGAAAATTCAAGAAAAAAAAAGAAAGAAATGACTTAATACACTTAGAATTATTTAGGCAGGTATTTAGTAACTTGTTCGTTTGTTGGGATTCTGAAGATGTAAAGGTATTTAATAACTTCATGATCGAATAATTATTAATTATCATTGTTTTTTACGTTTAATGTTTTTTGTAATATTATATCTGGTTCATTAGTAAATGTAAAATAAAATACTATGAAACAAAAAATTAATATTTCCAAAGACTAAAAACAGATGACCGAAAATAAAAATAGTGCCAAAGACATATTACTTAGGAAAGCTAACGAATCTAGAAAAATTAATAAATAAAATATTCAGTAGAACAAGATATTGGAAATTGACAAAATCCATACGTTTCCCTAATTAGACTCGACTGGAGACGTAAAGTAATGGACAGGCACCACATTAGATTTTTAGAGTGTTCTCATGTCACTGTAATGCTATTCATCACATTTGCTAGATGTATATTTGTTTTTATACAGTAGTAAATTTCATAAATAAATAAATAAAAATAATGAATTTTATGTTTTGAATTTATTTAATTATTAATTATTCGCCAATGATGATGATGAGAAAGATACTATATAAGAAGTGTGAGTATGGAATTAGGCCTACGTAGTCTCCATCATCTATTTCTTATTCTTAATTAATCTAAATTTTCGCCAATCCAGACATCAGTGTATAAGTTAATCTTCAATTCTTTTACTTCCCAGGTAGGTTAGATTCTTGTTCTTTAAAAATAGTAGATTTGCAATGCTGAACACCGGTGTTCAAAGAGTATGTTTCAGTCTATTAATATATATTTTTGCTTGGTATAACTGATTATTTTTCTGTTATAATTATGTTTTATTTTCGTATTGAATTTTGTTAGTAGCTCTCTAGGAATTTATTTTTTTCTGATATATGTTGCACATAAACAATAACTTATGTACTGGATGCCCTATGATACCTGAATTGAAGAAAATTTCGATGAATTAAAAAATAGTGCTATAGAGACTACTGAAGCATAATTCCTTACTTACATGATTAATTATTTTACTTTTTTTATTATTACGTAAGGTACTACGTATATCAGAAAACTATGATCTGATCTCCATCATTATATGTTTCTATTGCTCAGCCCTTTCTATATACCTTATATTTTTAAGTAATAAATATCACTTCCAAATTGTAGGAAATAAGCTATTATTGACTAACAAATGTATGTTGTCTTATCCTATCTCAAAACGTTGAAATTGTAAAATGTTTGTTACCTTACACATCTATCAATTTATATACAATTAAAATCATTCAGGCTATGTTTTGTTGTTGATCTCACAATTATTATGGTTAGTGGATATAAAGTTTAAGTGTGCTCAGTAGTGGAGTCAGGATTTCATTTTTTTTTTCTTTTCTTTTTTTTATTGTAATTATTATGGAAGAAAAAGGAAAAAGGCTTGGTAAAAGGGAAAAAAAAGTAATTATAGAAACAATAGTATTGTAAGTGTAAAATGCCTAGGCCCTATCCTTTATACAGTTTATATAGCTGACATCCCTACCTATTCCAACACTGTCATCACCACATATGCCGATGACACATGTATCCTATCAGTGAATAATGACCCAGCAATTGCATCCCAAATGCTTCAATCACACATCATAAATCTAGAAGAATGGTGTCAAAACTGGAGAATTAAAATAAACTCCAATAAATCCCACCAGATTACCCTTCGTCGTAAACCAACAACTTCCTGTCCTACAGTTTTCTTTAACAATACTCCAGTTATCCCTGTTGAGCAAATTCGATACATAGGACTCCACCTGGACCAACGACTAACTTGGAATCGTCATACTAGACTGAAACGACAAGAAACTTCCAATTAATTACAAAAGACTCATATACTTGACTATAATAAGGCCTATTTGGACTTACTGAGTTGAGCTATGGGGCTCCACTAAACCATCGAATTCCTTTCGTATCCAATCCTTACAATCCAAAATCCTTCGTAAAATCCTCAATGCTCCCTACTTTGTTACAAATAAAACCATCCATAATGACCTTAATGTTTCTTTTGTTTCAGATCTGGTCCAATCCTATCCTTACCTATCCTTCCATAATAAACTTCAGAATCATCCCAACCCTCTCGTTTCTAATCTTGCTTCCTCTTCAATTCCTGATAACCCTCCGAGGCGTCTGAAAAGAAGATGGCCCCGTGATCTCCTAATGTAAACATATCATTAGAGTGCTACCATTGGGTAGTTACTCAGCAAGTGCTTTTCATGTCATTATATACATTATGTTCAAATTTACTAGATATATTTATTTAATACAGTTGTAAATGTCTATAAGAAATAAAAAAAAAAAGTGTAAAATGTGCATGTGTTAATAGTTAGTATCTGTATGTGTATTTCAATTTTAAAATTGGGTATAACTTTATTGCTTATTATTTTATTAATTTTATTTTTTTTTTAAATTATTTTTCTGTTTCGGGGTCTTCAGTCAGAAAGTCTGATCAACTCCACCTCGTAGATCCATAAGTGAGTAAATTTAAAAATCTTGATTCCAAGACTTTTTGGCACTAAATTGCCTTAACAACATATGTGAAATTTGGCATTAAATGTTTTTTCTTCCCAAATGTGATTGTGACTATAGGTAAATAAGGACATATCGACAGGAGTTCCCCGAAGGAGGCAGCGGAAGGACACAGGTATACTAATCCTGACTAATGTCCTGGCCACAATGGACACACTAACCGTGGCAGCGGTGGATATGTCACGTACTCTGTCGTACCAGCCACTTTCACCAATGCCTTTTTTATCACCCTCGCGGAATTCGGTTGGGCCAGGGTCTGACTTCTTTTGGTCCAAGAGTCGTCGAAATCAGCGGGGTTCTCTTCCACCCCTTAAAGAAAATAATATGGGTCGTGTCTGAGGAATAGAGACAAATTCCTGGTGACTTACAGTGTAGTTGCTATTTAAAATGAAATCCCTGTTCTTATAGTTGTGTATTATATTATGACCGGATAGAAGATAACTACACAATTAGGCCGTAATACAGACTCACTTTTATCGAATTGTTAAAACCCGCCTGAAACTCTGTAAATAGTTTCATCCCATCGTAACCTACAACTATTTTATTTACGAAAACTCTTGGAATTCGGATGTCCTCAATCTGGAGGAGGGCAAACATTGTCTATTTAATTATGTACTAAAAAATCGTAAATACCCATTTGCTTTCTACGTGGATAGTAAGATAATTTGATCACAAAATCGAGAAATAATATGGCCTTCAAAAATATTGAGCCATTTTACGTGACCTACACCCCCAAATTTTCAAAATAACGAGGTTATAACGGACAAACGGCCCAATATTTTTGAAGGCCACATTTTTATTCGATTTTTTGTTCAAATTATCTTACGATCCAACTAGAAAGCAAATGGATATTCACGAGTTTTTAGTACCTAATTAAATAAAATAAGTTTGCCCCTCTCCAGATTGAAAACACCGAATTTCTAGTGTTGTCATAAATAAAATAGTTGTAGGTTACGATGAGATGAAACTATTTACGAAGTTTCAGGGGGACGTTAATAATTCGATAAAAAGGGGTCTGTACCACGGAGTAAATCGCTAAGATTAAGTACTCCTATTTACTTATTCACCTTCTATATGTCCTCATTCACCTATAGCGACAATCCTATTTCAGGTATAAGTGCCAATTTGGTTAATTTACAATTAAACATGAATCTTGTCCACAAGTATTTTTCTCTAGTATTCTCATATTTTTTTTTTATTGAGTATTACAACATTTTGTCTCTTGGACATTGGTTTCACACATCATCACATTCACACTATATTTACAAGAAAATATAACATAAACAGAAGCAAAATAACAAATAATAATAATCAAAAAGTATATACAATAAATAAAAAAATAACAAAATAAGGAAATTAAAAAAACAAAAACTACATATTCATACCTATTTATACTATTTGCAATCAGCCAAGCTTGTCCCTCCAACTGTGGAGGGAAAAACAGGACTCCAGGAGATCCCTGCGCTACTCTCTCATTCGCATCATTGGTACTAAAGCCAGGGGAGATCGATCGAGAGCGCTTTTAACCAAATGTGTAAGCAATTTTTAGCCGATTCACTAAAAAGATATGCAACGATTTTTTAAGTTAATTGGTTGAAATGACTTGATGAAATCTCGTGAATGTTTTGAAACAATTTGAGCTTAAAATACTAAAAAAGATATTTTATTATATTGTTTATCAAATTTATATCGGCATTATATCATATCATGTGTGAGATCATGATTGTGTGTGTCGATTATAAATTTTCAATTCTTGACAACAAAAAGAAAGATTAAAATTTAAAAAAAAAATTGAAAGCCCAAACATTGAAATAGGGGAATTCTTCTAAAGGAATGTTCTCCCATATCTAATTAATTACATTGGTTGAATGTTAGGAAAACTTACATATAGTAATATTTATACTGATGTAGTTAGATGCTACTCCATACGAAACATAAGATTCCTTCGGATGATGATATTCATCAATACTTGGGACGTAGTGAAATGTACCCAACAAACCACACCAAATTTAAATAGTCTTAGACGTCAAATCTCCTAAAAATCTACTAAGATGTTCGAAGAACATTCCGTTAGTATAGATGGCGGGATTTTGGTAGTTGGATTTTTTTATTTAATTCGAATTTTTTTTTTCAGTTGTACTTTTGAAATTTATATTAATTAATAAAAAGGTTTTGTCTTAATAAACCTTGGAATGAGGTAAATTCCCCATTTTAAGTAACAGTTACCCAAGCGATATTTTATAATGGCTAGTAGCTTCCTTATAGAGATAGTTCAATTAAATAGGACCATCGGCGGCCTATAGAGAACAGAAGCGGATGGTATAGACAAAGAGATTAAATAAACAGAGAAACAAATAAAGGAAACAAGAAGAGAAGCTATAGGAAGGCAAGGGGTAGCGAGACAACTGGGAGAATTGTATGCAAATCCGACTGAGTTAGACCCCGGCT
Organism: Nezara viridula; assembly: GCA_928085145.1. Lineage (NCBI taxonomy): Eukaryota > Metazoa > Arthropoda > Insecta > Hemiptera > Pentatomidae > Nezara > Nezara viridula. The sequence goes on along the minus strand of OV725077.1, from coordinate 47,588,857 downwards.
CAGTTTTGGCTTTTTTTTACTCTCGGCCATCTTCAGTGTTTAGCCACTGAGTCCCGCTTTTATTGCCCCCGTCTCCTAGTGGACGTCTTCTAATTAGGATGTCCCGACGTCTGTCCACTCTTATGGGTCGCCAGCATAATGCCATGTCTCTCATTTACAAGGAAATAATATTACCCTTAAATAAAAGTAAAAAAAAAAAAAGTACTTATTATATACCTTATCATGAAGAGGGCATTGCTTTTTAAGACGTTTCGGATTATACGCCCCCATGAGGAAATTGGGAGATGCTATCACCGGTAATAACAGACTCGGCTGTCCTTGTTTGCGCATTAGTTCCACATGATGCTCTCGGCTTGGTGGAGGGCCTTTGGCTTTATGTTCCCAGAAGTATAAGGAGTTCCCTTGCACACTCTGCTGGATATGGGAGGCGCCCGTTAAATCTTGCCATCCGGATATTCCTTAGACTCAAGAGTGAATCCACAAGGAGGTTTCTGGATGACACCACACAAATGGAATTTGTTTTTCCTTGATTGATACTAGTTTATTTGAGTGATCGGAGCTAAATGAAAGGATATTCAAGAAGTAAATGTAATTATTTTTTTAAGTCAGAAATTCAATGAACAATTAAACATTATTTCATGTACACAGTTTCCTTCAATTCCTTCCAGAGTAATATCTTCAATAAAAAAAAAATACAAAGCACTACCAAAATCTTTTTAGAAACTGGAACAAAATCTTTTATTCAAGATATTTACAACTGTATCACAATATAAATGGAGTGGTGTAGCTCAGTGGTAGGGTACTGAGCTTCCAAAGCTAAAGGTCCCAGGTTCGAACCCCGGCTCATGGCAGAAAAGTTATTTATCTGTTTCATTGGCTGTGAGGTGACCCTGGGTCGGGAGACCCTCCTAAGGCACATCCAGCCTCTATAAAGTCGGTACGCTTAATTAAATAATTGATTAAGGGGGAAAACCTGGCGGTTGAGCTTGATCTAGGTCAAATCACCACCTTGCACAACCGTTGACCTAGAAATAGTGCTTTTCCTAAATAGTACTGAAGACCCTTCATAGGTTATAGTATTACAGGTTTTTTTTTTTTTTTTTTTTTTTTTTACAATATAAATACATCAAGTAAATGTGTACACAGGAATATAATCACATGAAAACGCTTGTTGAGAAACCACCCACTGGTAGCACTCCAATAATATGTCTATTATTATTATATACGAGACCATCTTCTTTTCAGACGCCTGGGAGGGTTATCAGGAATCGAAGAGGAAGCAAGGTTAGATATTAGAGGATTCGGATGGTTATGAAATTTATTATGGAACGATATGTATCTTTACGATAGGTAGGATTGGGCCAAATCGGAAACATATGGAACCTTAAGATATTGATTATTTTATTTGAGACGAAGTAAGGAGAATTGAGGATTTTATGAAGGATTTTGGATTGTAAGGATTTGATACGTGAGGAATTTTATGGTTTAGTGGAGCCCCCTATAGCTCAACTCCGTAAGTCCAAATAGGCAGCCAAAATTAAATCATGAATCCAGTGCTGCCTAGGCTGAACGTGATGGTCTTAGCTTTGTATTTATAAATAAAGCAACATGGAAATATGTTCAATCACGTTGAAAATAAACTTCATTAGAACATTGTATCCGATTTATACATTTAGAGAGATGCCTTTTCTTAATTAAAATAAAATAAAAACTATCATTCTCAAGGGCAATAGATATGCAATCTGATTAATAAAACCAGTTTTGTTTTAAAAATAATAAGTAAAAAATCAAATATAATAAAAATAAATAAGGTAAAGTTGAATAAATATGTTACTAATAGTTATCTGTAAATATATATAATATAAGAATATAATCAGTACACAAACTAAAAATAATAAAAAAAGAAACCTTTATTATTCACTCCTTGATCTGGTAGGAAGATTTTTTTTCTTTTATGTATAATACACAATACTATCCAATTATATATATTTTTTTATTCATTAACAATAGTATCAAAATAAAAATATAGTACACAGACAAATAAAATGACATTAAAAGACTTGTAGAGAAACCATCCATTGGTAGCACTCTAATAAAATGTCTACATTAGGAGATCACGAGGCAATCTTCTATGCATCTTCTACCCCTCAATTGGTTATCAGCGATCGTAGAGGATGAAAGCTTAGAAAGAAGAGGATTCAGATGGTTTTGAAGTAATTAGATTTATGTTTATTTTACTTACTTCATGTGTATTTTTATTTTACTGTTCATGCAATATTCGCTAAGTAAATCACCTTGTTCTTTATTGTTGTACATTAAATAGTACAACAATAAAGATGAGATAGGAAAGACTAATGACATAATATATTATACAAATGTTCCATCTTATTTAAATTATTTTTTAATAATTTAATGGAATTGCAAAGGTGGAATAATACTTATTATTCTAATATTCAAATAATTAGTTTAGTGCATTATTAAGCGCTAATGAGTATGTAAATGATTTATTTGATGATTAACATAATTAATTGTTAAATGTTTTAATAGGAAATTGTGATGATGGTCATACAACCTCGAAACTAGGCAAATGAAAAATAAATGTAATCGGTAAATTATATTTGTTAAACTTTAAAAGAAAAAAGAAAATAAATCATCTTAAGACATTTTTGTACATGGTTCCAACATTTTTGATTAATAATTTTAGTGATATTTCTAGTTAGGAAAAGTTATACCTTTATTCACTGATCTATATTTCAACACTGTAATCATCTACTCTGGAATCAACTTACGGTATGTACTGAACTTATATCACTTATACCAACTTTTAGAAATATCACTGAAATGACATTACTATGACATGATCGTCATTATTATGTCAACTGAAAAGTTCATATATTGTACACAGCACTTTAATTGTGAATATCAAACCACTGTTGTTTTCTTGTTGTTCATCACTTGCTGTTCTATTTCTAGCCATGAAAATATAGGATTGTAAGTTCTAAAGATAAGAATAAATTTCCCGAAACGTAAACACAACATGTAAACTCAACCTATAAATCAATTGTATATTTGCAAGTTATCGTTGCTAAAAACAGAGAATGTCACACAGCTTTCCAGCAAAACGAAGAATATATTATGTGTATATGACCCAATGAAGGTGAATAGACACCTTTGGTTTATGAAATTCAACTGATTCTCAAGTGCGCCCCTCCCCCTCAGAACCTCAGAAATTCCTGAATCCTCCACTGTTTTATAGCTTTTCCCCTATGATGAAAATTCGAAAATTATCCTGAATTTCGTTCTGAAAATTATAGTCATCTGCGATATTTAACGTTATTTTTTTTTTAGAGAGTATAACATTAATTTTTCAATATGCATTTTTTTGGAATAAGTGATGTAAATTATTTAATTTTCGTAAAACTGTTGATTTTGTCAGATTAAGCTAGAACAAACTATAGCTAAGACAGCAGTGATTGGATTGAGATATAATGACACGACTGGACTGGAGGATCCGTGCCAGAATTATTAATCAAGGAACATAAGAAGAATGTGACTATTTCTTCATCAGCGACTCCTGGAGGACTCGAAGAACAAAAAAAAAAGAAGACAAGGGCTCTAGAAGGAATTAGTTAGTATTCCTGGTGGAAACTGTGAAGAGAGGTGAATTAGCCGTGGCTCTCCCACGATAGTATCGTCATTGACTGAGTAACCCTAGACACGGATCTTTACAACATTATCCACCAGAGTGCTCTCCTATTCAAATAGAGGCAGCTAAATGTTCCTCAATCAGTGCCGATCAAAGAGGCCGCGCTCTTCGGTTCTCACACCGTACGGCGGCGACTCAAAGAGCTAAAGGCGTTTTCCTGTAGATCCTATCGCCTTCCCCTCGGCGAGGCTTATTGTCATCCCGAGGATCCCGACCTTCTTCCTCGAGTCTTTGGGAAATGGAAAATTCTCTGGAAATGGCAAACTTGAGACAATAAAATAATTATAATGAAAAGGAAAAAAATATATACTGTTACTTAATGATAAATAAAATGTTAAGCTAGTCGGAACACAATGGTGAATAAAATAAAATAAAATTAGGTATCACAATATTTATATTTTTTTTTTAGTAATAAGTTTTTAGTACTTTTAAATAACACCATACATAACGAATTAAACATCCCAACAGTAATGTCCTACATCCACGATAAATACACGTCAATTCAAAGTCACTTCAATCCATTAGTCCTTTCTATTTCCTGATCCCAGTTATCTAATTGACATGGACTAAAAAGAAAATGGCCAAGGGACCTACTCCTACAATAATAACCAAATGAAGCTAATCAAGCAAACTCGCAGCTAATGCTTAATATATCAAATTTTCTAGGTGCGCTACAGCGCAGGTACTAATGGCATAAAATGTTTTTAAAAAAATAATAATAAAAAAGAAGTTTATAATAATTTATGTTTGGTTGTTATCTTGCCCTTCCAATGGAATGCCCTCCCTGAGGAAGGCCTTCAAATTACTCCGAAATTAAATATAATATACTTTTTTTATCGTGTTTCTCATAAACACAAAATAATTTCCCAACTGTATTATATATATTCAACCATTTATTCACTATGAAAAAATAAATAATCAATTTTAATGAGTAACATTTGTATTTTATGTATTTTATTTATTAATACAGTTGTGAATATCATAAATAAAAAAAAAATGAATAACAACATTCTTTCGAAATATGGACAATGGTTATAGTAATATTGATTTTTTTAAATGTTTTTAGTAACTCTATATGTAATAGATAAAATAAATAAATAAAATAAAGTTTTTAAAAATAAAAAAATAACAATAAAAAATTATAAATAAACTTAAAGATGAAAGAAAATAGTTAAATAACTCATACATAAATATATAAACTATTTACAATAAACCTAGGGAAATTCGAACCAAGCTTGTTCCAAAAGCAGGACTCCAGGAGATCTCTGCGCTACTCTCTTAAACACGTCACTGGTAGTAAAAGTGGAGATTGAGTGAGAATTTTATACCCACATAAAAACGTTTCATTAATTTACACAATTTTATGTTCATTCAAAAGTTAGTTCATCGGACAATTTAAAAGTGTTCACATTATGCAATTTTAATTCGACTGAGGATCTATTTTGTTCTGTTTCTAATATTTTTTCGTGTATGATTAAAGTTTCACGATCTCAAGCTGACTGAGCAATTAAAAAAACACGAAGCCGTTTTAAATCGCCAATTTACAATTTGGAAATTACAAGTTCCCTTGACCTTTCTCTGAGGTTATTACTAAATGAAAAATTCACGAGTCACAGAACATGTATCAAAAGATGGTCTTTAATTGGCCTGTATAAAGGAAATTGGTTCGTGAACAACGGAGACCGATAATCTACGGTTACCATTGGCTGGGTAAAGGTCGTGCCTCCGTATTTGGTAGTTGCACTTTACACTGCGGACCAATCAGTGAACGCGCTTTACACAATACAACCACCAATCAAAGAATCCAATGTAACAGGAATCACGAGAGAAAAAAACTTAGTGTTAATTCGATATAACGGCTGATAAATAGATGAATAGTTGGCTACTCCAGATAGTTGCTGTTGTAGCAACTTAGTTACAAACTTATAGAATAGTTAAAACTTGAAGAATCCACAGTCTTCAACCATGTATTCGAAATAATCAAGTATTTGGAAGAGTTCCACTCACCGTTTTAAAGACATATACAGGTTTTACGAGATGTATAATATAAGAGCGGTTTTAATGCAAAGAAGAAATTCGATTGTGCCACCGTTTCCGCCAAATTCGATTGCGCGTTCTCTTGACAAGAAATTAATTGCTCTTCTATTCTTAAAAACTATGCTAATGAAAGTAAAATTATAATAAATGTTTAGTTTTCCGTTCATGCCTCGGATTGAAAGTACTTTCCAATTGAAATCTCACAAAAATATAGTATTTATAATCTTGTTAATTTTTGCAGTTTCTCATACACTAAAAATTTTTGATGTTGCAACTTGATTCTAGGCACATCTGTTGTTTTTCAAAATGAACATTGTACATAAAAAATGCCTACAGCAGTATGTAAACTCCCATCACAGTGCTAAATATCTTTGTGCAATTCAGAGTTTCCGAACCAAATATTATTCATTTTTATTAAATTTTACTTTGTGATTGTTTACAGTAGTAAAAACAACATTTAAGGGCTTTTAACTATATTTAATAAATATTTCATTTATTTTAATTATTTGCTTACTTATTAATAATTCAATATTAATAGTAATATTAATGGCCTTATAATTAATTACTATAACTAATTGTGAGTTGATGGTTGACTGTAGTGCATAATTGAAGAGAAGGATGTTTGGGGTTATCAGTCAAAATAAAAAAAAATAGTAAAAATAATATAATTATTTAAAATAATATAATTATATAAAAATAAATATAATTATTTATTTTTACTATTTTTTATTTTGACTGATCGCCCCAACCACCCTCTTCAATTATTATTACTGTTAGAGAATAAGCCCAACCGAGACAAGACAAAGTACTCAGATGCGTTTTCCAAACATTTTTTTTTTTTAGTCAAGACGAGAAGTGATACCTTGTCGCCTAATAATTGGACACTGAGTTTTCTCATTATGACGGTTGAAAGCCCCAACACATTGCCAAGTACCCAGAGCAGTGAAGCATAAACTGTTAGAGTGTAGTGCGTACTGAGGACATATTTACAAATGGGAACGGAAATGAAAGACATCCTGCCAGACGAGGAAAAATAAATAGAAAAACCGTTTAAATATTTAAAAGAAATCGATTTTCATCAAAGAATATAAAATTGAGACAGTAAACCAATAACACTTAAGGTAGAGGCTAAATAAATAATAAATTTCATTTTCTGATTATAATTCTCATAGCTATTATGTTAAAATACATCACAATTCCAAATTTATACCCATCACTGTTACTTCAAATTATTTTTCGGAAATGTTAGCCCAAATTTAATTTTAAAGTAATTTTATTCATTAGTTAAAGTAAATGTTTGATTTCTTCGATTTTACTTGATAATGAAATTGATTTAGTTTAGTATTATTACTGATACAGTAGATCTCAAGGACACTATCTCTTAAACCTGTGCCGACAGTGAGCTAGATTTCTAGAAAGAGTGGATTGAGGGTGATTGTAAATTATTGTGCGTTTGTCATTCATGAAAAGATTTACAGTTGAAATGTCTCAGTCGTTATATATACAGGGACTTGAAATATTAGCGAGTTGATAATAATATTTACACAATTTTATTTTATGTGTTTTGTAGCGTTTGTGGTTTCGGGTAACAGATAGTTGTTAATGTGTTTTGAATTAGACAATAGATATGCTGTGTAATTTACCACTACCAGCATAATTCCATTACCATCCTCAACACTATTACTCCTCAGAGCCTCAGAGTAGTACTAAAGGTCCATCCCCGACGGATGAATGGGTACACTCACCCACTAAGAAGTTGAAACTGGCTCAATGGATCGGACTGTACCCCGAGAACCGGACGGTACATGAATGACGTGGACCCTTTGACATTCTAGCGCCGCACTCGGCCGCCGCAGCGCTAGTCTCGATAACTCTATACTTCTAGTATTTGCATATCGTTAGTGTACTATTAGCATATTTCTTATCTGTGAGCGTTCGTGATCTGTCCCGACAGGTAAATAACCGATCTGCGACTGTTGATCGAACTAATTGAATCATTAAGAGCTAATATCCAATCATTTGGAGCTACTCGTTAGTAACGTACATGGGAGATATCGGTGATTTGTCGTGAGGTGCAGGAATCGGATGAATAGATATAATCAAAATATTTAAATGCTGATTTGATTTTTGTAATTACAAATTAATCGATAATGTCAATTACAGGTACAGATTTTTTTATTTATTTTACCATGTAATCAAGAAACTTTCCCGAGCCGGATTGGAGGTCCTCATAGGCAGTAATTTGGACCCCTCTGAAAATTACAGCTTAGGGCGTCAAACGGCTTTCCCTGTCATCAATTTTTTTTTTAAATTTGGCAAAATCTGACAAACTGAAGATTACGAGTTCGAGCCCCGGTGTCGGAGGTATTTTACTCCCACCTCTCTCTCTTCTCCGTCCCGGCGAAGGCTCGAAAATCAAAAAAGTTGAAGTAAGGGTGGAAAAAGTATATGTGTGTGTGAACATAGAAATAAACAACGAAACAAACGGACCTTAAAGTAATAGGTCGAGTGGATTAGAAGTTATTACGATTTGAAGATTGAAATATATTTTATTTGTCATTGATGAAAAGTTTTACTATTAAAATGTTCCAGTCGTTATATATACAGGGATTTGAAATGTACCATGGGGCGTTAACAATATTTACATGTTTTGAATTGTGCTGTTTTGATTTTAAGTATTTTGTATGGTCATTAAAGTATTCTCAGTCATTCAAAATTATTTCATATGCGGATAAACTCTTACCACATATTTATATTTTTTAACATTAACTAAAAGCAAATATTTTATTGCTCACGCTCTGAGTGTTACTGAAAAACCTATTGAAATACAAGGTCCTCGGGAATGCAAAAATAAAATGGTCCGGATAATAGAGGTAACAACGTTGTATATATATATATATAATATATATATATATATATAAATATAAATATAAATATATATATATATATAAATATAAATTTATATATATTTATATATATATATATAAATATAAATATAAATATATATATATATAATATATATATATATATATATATATATATTATATATTATACATATGTATATGTAATATATATATTTTTTATTTATATTTTCTGGGAGGTTGGGATAGCAGAGTGAGACAATTCAGAGGTCTTCAAACTATGGCAGGCGGGCTTCTCCCATCCAAATAGTGTTGCCCAAAATCGGTCTTTGTCTTGCACTTTGCAAGACCAAGACCAAGGCCGCCTAACTGTTGCAAGACCAAGACCAGGTCTGGTAAAAACAATCGATTTTTAAAATAAAAGTTAAGGCAAAATAGTAACCAATACTTGACAACCTTATTTACTATTTGCAAATAATTGGTATAACCAGTATACTTTTGCATTTAACTTCTCTAATTTTTTATTCGGTCTAAGATATGTTTTTCCTATCTAAAAAAATACAGTAATATCTCGATATTAATAAGCTAATGAGTGACTGCAAGACTGACCCAAGACCAAGACCATGGCCAAGAATGAGTTTTTGCAAGACCAAGACTCGTCTCGTCTCGTGGGCAACACTACATCCAACTTTCTTTGGTTATTAAAAAAACTTCATTTTTCACACGCGTTAATCCACTATGAGCACTCGAACACACACTTAAAAATCGACTCCAATTGCCTCAATCTTACATAACATATAAATTTGTTAATTTCAATAAAGGCATAGTAGAAATAATGAATAAGCCTCATTGAATCAAATAAAATAGAATTTTGTTGAAGTATTTTCTTGTTACGAAGAGCGAGGACATTGCTTCGCAGTCATGTCTCCGATAAGACTTTTTTCTTCCTTTCTTTTTTTTTTATAGATATCGCGAAGACTGGAAAACGGAAAAGGAGCATTAAATTGACAGCGGCGGATAATAGCAAGGAATGCGATTGAGAAAAAAATGGCAGGAGCGGTCTGAGAGGCAGTTGACGAAGGACAATAAACATCTCGAGGGGCCGCGCGGGGATCCCAACTCTAAAACAAAAAGATATCCTGAAAAAGGTGGCTGAGTCCTTGGAGTTGAGGATTTACTGCGGGGAGATGTTGGTCCGCCAGTTATGAAATGCCCCTCGCCCATCCTTCTACAAGGACCGTTACATAGTCCTCTCTCTTTGTTCCTAGTCTAGGAGTCGATATATCGATATTTACAATGTCGATTAATAAGTACCTTCTGTAGAAGATATGATAATATAATGCCACGTGTACCATTTGAGTGGTGAATAACCTAGCAGAAATATTATGCAGCACGACTTCAACTTTGACAACCCACAAATAATAGGTATCTGACAAAAAATGAATAATAACAGGCAAGTAGTCCATAGAGGGAAGGACTATAAAAAGGAAAGTTCAAAGGTAATTTAATTTCTTTTAAAATGTAACCGAATTAAATGTTGTTCCTGATTGTGCTAAAAAAAAAAACAAAAAAAAAACAGTAGGTAGTTCTGATGATGGAAAATCTGTATCGAAACGTCTACACTTAATGCTATGTGATAAATAAAATAAATATATAAATCACGAAGGAGGTTATAGTAGCCAACCTCATTAATATAACATAAAAATTCTAAAAAACAAAACAAAAAAATCTAAGGTGTGTGCTTTAGACCACCCAATATAAGTCAAAACATCAACAAGGCGAGATTAACAATATGAAATACAAATTATAAATGATAGATCATTACAAAGAAGATGAAATGCTGAACAATTTCCCCGCTTTCAGTATAAAGTCTCGATTTATAGTTTGTGAGATATTTTAATCCATGTGTAAAAATATTTTAATTAGTCGACTCTAGCCGAGTTTACCCGAGCGTTAATGCCGAACGAAATCTGACGGATCAATCTAAATCACTCTGTGCAAAACGCGCCAAAAGTAGTTTTCACTTTAAAAAAGGGATTAACATTACCAGTTGGCTCTAAATGCTACTAATGCATAGAAAATAAAAAAAAATATTAGTCGGCAATTTGGCGAAAGGATATAAAAACTTACGTTGTCTATATACAATTTTTTATTTTCATATTATAATTATTATATTTTATGTTTATATTAGGTAATGGGACATTTGTGAATTAAATAAATCCTTCAACACAATCTATTTTTATAATTTAACTAAGTTTTGACAGTTTTTATATTATATTATAAACGAAAATAATTATATAACTTAAGGATCCTTACGAGGACAAAATCAACTTTTGAAATTGGTTTTCTAAAAATTATATACATAAAAAAAATTACTTATATATGAAGCATTATTATTTTCCATAATAGCATATTAAGATGAGGCAAGAGTTATTCTTTGCTTACAATTTTAGTTTTTTTTATTGTTGTTTTAACACTTTATTAATGTACATTAAAAAATGTCTTACTGTTTATTCTATGGAGCTAAAATATTTCCATATCAATTGATTATTAATTTATACGTATTTTTATAAATGTTAATTTGGCAGCCAATATTAGGATATATTAAAATAATATATTAGAAACTCAATAGAATATTAGAAAATATATTAGAAAATCAATATTATTGCATAATTGTGGATTGGTGGTTCACTGTAGTGAATAATTGAAAATAAGGATGGTTGGGGTGATCAGTAAAAAAAAAAAAGTAAAAATAAATAAGTATATTTATTTTTTTGTTTTGCCGACGTTTCAGTCCAAAGTTCAGGACTTCACCATGGCTACGAAAAAAAAACAGGTAAAAAGAGGTATGAGAAAGTATTAACATTAAAAAATTAAAAAGAAAAAATAATGTGTGTATGAAAGGTATAGTCTAAAAATGTAGGTAGAATAGATTTAAAGTAAAATAAAGAGGCAGAATAAATTTAAAGAAAATATAAAATAATGGTGACAAATTTAAAGGTAGAAAATAGTGAGTGGAAGCAATGTTAGGATATATAATATAACGGTAACAGAGTTGGGATATTATGAATTAAAAATAACAGTAACAGTGAAGTATGAAATAAATCATAACAGCAAAAAAGTAGGTAATAATGAAATAAACATAATAAAAATAAGGTAACATAAAAAAATGAAAAATGAATTAACAGCGAAATGTAATGGAATGTATGAGATAAATAAAAACGTAATTGTAGACAAAAACTAAATGGGATGACATAATTGCTAAAATATGATGTAATAGTATGCTAATAGGAAGTGAGATAATCATAGAATAAAATGTAAAACAGAGAAAAGGATTATGAAGTTATATAAAAAAAAATTAATAATAGATGTAAATGGAAAAATTAAGATACTGCAAAATCTATCAAAACATACTGACCACGTATAGGAGAATACAAAATTAAAATAATGTAAATAAGATGTAATGAGTAAATGTATCAGTATACAAAAAATGGAAGTGCAGGTATGTAAAAGAAAGTGACCGGAGAAATGAAAAAGAGGAGAAAACTAAGATAACAAATATGGACAGATCTGGTCAAACGAGAAGTTTCAGCAAGACAAACATTGTTTTGGTAAGAAACTTCAATTATTAAATATTAATAAATTATTAATTCTTTCAATTATTAATTAAAGAATCTTCAATTATTGCATAATAATTGCGTTGACTTCATCAACCGATAGAAGATTTCATAACAATTATGAAATAATTAGCCCTATCGGAAATGTAGGCTATAGTGGCTAAAGTCCTTCATTGAGGTCATCAACAAGTTTATGAAAAAAGTATGAATAAAATAGAATATACTAGAAATAAAAATTAATGTCGACAAACTTAAATAATAATGAAAAAGCAGTAACTAAATCATTTGAATCCAATATGATTGAAATAGAAATAAATGACTTGATGATAAATGTTTTTTCATATTACACTTGAGATAAATATTTTATCTTGGTATATGTTTGTAATTTATAATTTTTTTTTATTTGTAAGAAATGTTATATGGTGAGTGCAATAATAGATTAATTAATACTATATATATATATATATTTATATATATATATATATATAATATATATATATATATATATATATATATATTTATATAGTGATAAATGAACACATTCACATGTGTTATATAAATTAATCGCAATGCATATACATATAAAAATAGAGGGTGTCTACAATTATGATTCGTCCTTAAAATGTATAATTTAATTTAGAGTTCACCTAATTATTCAGTTAATGTAATTTAGCCAAGTACAGACCATGGGGTTTGGGAGACCCTCCTTGCATATAACTAGATTTTATAAAATGGGTACCCTTAGTTGGAAAAATATTTTGGCTGTTATATAAACAATACTTCCTTACTAAACCATAGCCTCTTTACATGTCCTTGTACTACAGATTTTGTTTGAATTTGTCTATCAAGTTTTTTTTTCTTACCGTTATATTAATTATTTAATAGTTGCAATAATAAAAATGTAGAAAAAAGGATTTCCTTCTCAAACTAAGATTATAACATCATTGAACGTTTTCGTTCTTTTACCTCAGACTTCCGACCACAATTGAAATTCTGTAATATTCCTCATTCTTAGAACATCGTTTATTTCAATCGCTGAGTTTAATATAATAAGCTAGTTTACCACAAACTCGCTCTTCAAGTTCGCAAAGGCAAATAATGATTTCGTAATTGATAGATCAGCAAACAAGAATCAGCTCGTGAAATGATAGTGGTTTGGAAAACATTGAGATTACAGTCTCACTAACAATCGATAATTCTAGGGTGCACATTTATAGACTGTTATCGGCGGTGAAGAAAGGATGGCCGTGACGAAGACCCGAGTTAATAGGAGAGATAAAAAAAAAAGAAGATGAAGAAGAAAAAAATGAAAAAGAAGATAAACTTCGTCCTTGGAGGTGGAAGTCTGCGCTATTGCGAATTTATCTGAGATTTATTGCGAAAATACTGGAACTGTCAGCTCTCAAGTGCTTGGGGCTAGGCGGCTCTAAATGGAATTGAAGTGTTGGACTCGAGGTGCCGAGGTATAAAACTGCTGTGCTCTGTGTGTCCATATCGAAGGAATCTTAGTTCTACTTAATGCAGTTACTAATAAAATTCTTTATGATGGTGTTAGGATCTCTTACGAAATAAGTTTTATTATTTTTAAAATAAATTATTATTATTATTTTTTTATTTAGAAATATAACAATTTGTCACTTTGACAATAATTATAGTGATATAGTACACATTCATACCATATATACAAAAAACATAAAATTAACAAAAGTAAAATAATAATCTAAAACTATGTGCAGTAAAAAATAAAATAACCTAAAGACGAGTAAATTAAAAACATAAAAACACAGTCATACCTATATACAATAAGGCAGGGAACCCCCAAGCCAGGCTTCTACTTTCAACTATAGAAGGAAACAGAGGACTTCAAAAGATCCCTGCGCTACTCTCTCAACCACGTCACTGGTGCTAAAGCCAGTGGAGTCAACTTAGGTATTAAAGAAAAAAGTATAGGGTTAGTTTTTAATGAAATCAAAAGTTTCATTTACAGAGTTTTTTCTTCATTTAAGTCCCAAATTAAATCATTTTATATTCCTTATCTGCTATTTTCAACAAGATACATGTCGCAACTTGAATTTATAAAAACAACTCAAAAGGCCAATCAATATACTAAAAAAAAAAATTTAGATTTTTTTTTTTTTTTGCTTTCCTTATTGAATATTTATACATTCTGCCACATTGAAGGGCATTGATATTAAGGCTACATGATTCATTCACACAATATGTACATAAAATTAATATCAATAATAAAGAAAAAGAAATATAAAAAAAATAAAATAAGTAAATTGGTAAAAAAAATAATGAAATAATAGATAAAAGCTAGATGAAATTAAAGTAAATAAATCACATTCACACCTATGTACAATATTTAGAAAATTGTGAAACACCTCTCTGCCGGTAACAATATGAATTATAAGAATCAAAAATAGTCATTTTAAGTGAAGTAGTTACATTGAGATTTTTTTTAAATTGTAATCGCCTGTACTCTAGAGGGTGTTTAGTGGTAAGTTCCTAAGCTTTATTGTTAAATATGGTTTCCATTAATTATTGGAACAGAATGGTGTCTCTATCTCCAGTAGTGACACGGTGAAAAGAAGTTGGCCTCGAGATCTCCTTTTGTAAATACATTTTTAAAGCGCTACCAGTGGGTAGTTTCCCAACAAGTGGTTTCATGTTTTATATTTTATATAAGAATATATTATATAAGAATATATTCTAGAATATTTATGTAAGAATATACTATATTCTTGTGTTCACATTTATTTAATGTATTTTATTTGTAATACAGTTATAAATATCATAAATAAAAAAAATTATAAATTATTCAAATTTTAATGTTCAACCGATGAATAATAACATTAAAAATAGATTAAAAGTTTTTTATAATATAACTCAATCCTAAAATACTTTAACAAATATCTGCTAAGCGGCAAATGTCTCGCAATATTTCTTTCATCCTTGTTAATTTTAGCTTTTGTCTGATTTTTTCGAATTGACGGCACTGTAGTAATAAGTGCTTGATTGACTGCGGTATATTGTCACATTCCAACGTGATTTATTTGGAAATTCAATATAAATAATTTAATCATTTATATATAATAAAATTTTTAATATTGGTTCTTATTAGCCATAAAAAAATATAACAGGTATAGTTAGGAATTTAAAATTTCTTGCTTCTTCACCTAAACGTTTTGGTGGATAGTTTCTTCATCACAAATTTTACTTTACCAACATTAAGTCGCACCAAAATTCACAACTTTTTTTACGAATTGAAAATTACAAAAGATTTTTGCTTAATATTAGAGTTTTATAAGTTTACTTAATAATTAGTCTATTTCGTGTAATTTAACCGTTTCTATTATTACAAGTTATAAAATTCCCCCGAGGGGCTGAAAAGAAGTTGGCCTCGAGATCTCCTTTTGTTAATACATTTTTAGAGTGCTACCAGTGGGTAGTTTCTCAACAAGTGGTTTCATGTTCTATATTTTATATAAGAATATATTCTAGAATATGTATATAAGAATATATTCTATATGTTCTATATAAGAATATATTATATTCTTGTGTTCACATGTATTGAATGTATTTTGTTTGTAATACAGTTGTAAATATCATAAATTAAAAAAAAGTTATAAATTATTCAAATTTTAATGTTCAACCGATGCCTGATAACATTAAAAAATAAATTAAAAGTTTATTATAATAAAATAAAAAAATACAAAAACAATGCTATGAAACATTTTGTCTGTAAATAATAAATAATTATTCCACTTGAATTAGCCAAAGTGTAATGTAATATTCTACTTTTTCTTATTATGTTGGAAGGTTTTTGTTTTACAGGTAAACTTGGAAGTTATAACTTCCTTGATTTATAATTAATTGTTATAAATATTTATTTATTACATTTCCATACAAATGCAATGAATATGCATAAATATGGATGAATAAATATAGACGTTATAAATACCAACATTCCCGGTAATATAAAATATAATATATTATATTTATAATTATGAATATAATATAAATCAATCATATAATAAGCGGGAAATCGAAAAATGAATGAAAAAAGTTATAATCTTCGAAAATTATTAGACGAATCGTTGGAGTTTTACACATATATATTTTTGGGTAATAAATATTCAGGACGCAGTATTAAAAAAAGAAAATTTTAATTTTTATTTAATGTATTTTATTTATTAATACAGTTATAAATATCATGAATAAATAAAAAAAATAAAAATTTTATTTGTGCCAACGTTTCAACCCAAACATGTGGCTCATCTTCAGGGCGTGGTTCAAGTACTGAATGCTTTCAAGTACTCTTCCAGTTGCTTCCAATACTTGAAAGCATTGAGTGTTCGAACCACGTCCTGAAGATGACCAACATGTTTGGGTTGAAACGTTGGCACAAATCAAAAATTACAATTTTTTTTTTTTTAAAGCCTGTGTCCTGAATATTTATCACCAATGATATGTATAACAGTCGACTAGCGTATGTGCTAACTGCAAAGCCGAAAATATGAGTAATATACTTTATGTATGATATCAAAATCCATGTTTTTGATCGCCATATTTAAGATGTAAACATAATAATTCTAAAACTTGATAATAAGCTAATAAATCTTTCAACTTGGTATGCAGGTTCTGAGAGAACAGGTGTGGAAAGTTTAGAAGCCTGATAATCGATAATACAGCATTCCTAGGATACAGTATGGTTCGGACTGTTTTGCAATTGCCTGATTTATCTGCTTAGCTATGTTAGGGATCCATTTTGTGTTTAAGTGAATACGGGACTGAAGCCAGAATTTTGGCAAGATGGAGCATGTTTAATTTTGCCGCTTGTTCATTACTTTAGATAATACATTTCGAAATGGATAATAGATAATATTAACTCGTGTCATTGACTAAACTGAAGTCAAAACAACAAAAAATATAAATCAATATATCTCTTATTAAGTTGACATTTTTTTTTCTCAAAATATGCCGCCCTCTGATTTCTGCCCAAGCAACTAGACCCTTAACCGCTCCCTGGTTCTTGTCCTGGGTAGAAGTAAACACAAGAAAAAAAAACAAATGTAATAAGAATATATTAACAAGAAAACAAGAAGGCAAATTAGTAAGAAAATTATAATCATTAGCCAGACATATATGCGTGAATAATGTAAAAAATATTTAAATAAATAGAGAAAGAGATGTGAATTACAAATTATGCTACATAAGATAAGGAGTGATAAATTAAAATGTAAGATGAGCGATAACATCAGGTGGTTATAAAAGGTGTTGGTTCAATTCACAAAGGGCCAGTTAATATTTATTTCACAGAGTTCTCGAGAAATGAATCTTGACAATCCCACTGTTGTTAGTATCCCAATGTGGTACAGTAATCTTTAGGTTGTCGTATAGAGTTGATCATAATGACAAAAATGTACGCTCGTCAGGTTAGACTTCCCACTTGTACCAGTACCATAAGAATCCTTTAATATATCTGATAACAATAAAATAGTATCTTTTTTTGAAAAAAGATATCAGTCTTACGTTTCCACTCACGTTTCCAACTTATTTATATGCAATGATAACTATTTAGTATCAACCTCAAAATTGGTTCAGGACAATGCTAAACAATATTTTTTTTCTTTATGAACTTTAGAAAGAAAATCACTTTTTCTTTCAAGAACACCAGGATCATTCATAATGTTTCTTCTAATATATATTAAAAAGAATTTATTAATATATACTTAGGCGAGATAATTGGCCAAGTAGGAAGGCAGAAACTTGCTTTTGTAACTACATAAAACATTGAGTGGCGCTAAGATCCTTTGGTGAAAGGTTATTTCGTTATTGAGCGTTAATTGAACATCTGGGGAGCACGCAAAGGGTAACTGACACTTAGAACAACTTCGTTACGAGCTGTGATTCCGATGTAACGGGTTTTCCCTCTGAAGTAATACTAAGAACCTACAGGAGGAAAACGTAATATAATTATTTATCCTTATATAGTGGAACTTGTTTAATTCCAAATGACTACTGAAAACATTCGAATGCTCCAAGATTTCGAAATAAAGAAGTATATCACGAAAAGACAATTTATGTTCATTGAGTTATTTTAATTTTATTTATTTTTTTAATTGAGAGAGATAGGGAAAGAAATTGAGGTGTTGAACAAAAAATTATATTATCAGTATTAGAAAAACACTTATAAAACTAAAATAAATAAAACAGTTATTTTATTTATTGACTGAATCTAAAGATCCTCTATATGTATTTGTGGGGAAGATCTGAGTGGAGTATGATATCTCTTTGTCGTCTTATCATACTAATGTTATGAAAGCATATTTTTTTATAGCTTATGATTTTAGGACAAAAACTATTTTTTATAGGATAATGTTGACTATGATTACAATAATTAATTTGTCAGCTGTTATATTTGTGTGTTCACTTATGGTGGCTCACACTGTAATTGATACACCCCGTAGAAAAATAAAAAAAAAGACTTAAATGGTTACAGATAACAAATAAAACCGGAAACTGTTCGAAAGATTTATTTATATTTACAATATAGATATGTACAAGCTCAATAAAATTAAAATATACAACAGTGATTATTTACAAAAACTTATAAAAAATAACTGGATAATTTTGCCGCACAGTAAAAATCAACTTGTTAACACCTCAATTCTTATTAACTTTTAAATATTATTAATTTAGTTCAATACCTTGTAGTGAAGGCAATATTTTCTATTAGTTCTTTCAGTATATTTGTGTGAGAGTCGATTAACTGTTTGGTGAATTCTGGGCTTACCCTGTTCATTTTTTTTTTCAGACTTAAAACATATTTCTTTAATAGAAATTTCGTTTTTCCTAATTTGTACTTCCAATTTCGCTTTTAGGTGTTCTATCACATTAAGATTTGGTGACTGTAGTGGAGTTTTTATAACTTAAGGTCTTAGGATTAGGTTTAGGGTCATTATCCTGATAAATACTAAATTGGGTTTTTAGTCCTATATTTTTCCTATTTTCTTTTTTTTTTAAGTTTCTTCTCAAAATGTCTATGTAAACATGTTTATTCGCTAAACCATGTGTGTATTTCCACTATAAATTGAAGATTTCCTACACCAGAAGTCTGTCAAATTGTTATAATCAATCGATTATTATTTGACATAAATTATTGGAATGGTAACTTCTAACATAATTGTCAGTGGTACATACCCCTATTGATCGAATTATTAAAATCCGTCTAAAACTTCGTAAATAGCTTTGGAAATAGCAATAGGGCGTTTTCAATCAGGAGATCGGCAAAATTTGTCTGTTTAATTAGCTACCTAAAAACTCATGAATACTCATTTGCTTTGCATTTGAACGTAAGATAATATAATCACAAAGTGAAAAAAAAAGATGGCCTACAAAAATATTTGGCCGTTTGGCCTACATAACCTCGTCACGGCAAACTTTATAATATTTTTGTAGGCCACCTTTGATTTCATGATCATATTATCTGATCACTATTATATCTGGTTACACTATTATATTATCTGATGAGTGATCATATTAATTCAAGTGGGAAGAAAATGGGTATTCATGAATTTTTAGTACCTAATTGAATAGACAAAGTTTGCTGATCTTCAGATAGAAGACGGTCGAATTCCTATTTACTAAGCTATATACGAAGTTTTAGGCGTATATTAAACATTTGATTAAAAGGAATACGACGGATTATAAATCTGAAATTTATGTTCAGAAAATTGAACCAAGATTAGGTTTAGCACGAAAAAAATCATGAAGTGGATTGCACAAAATTAATGATTTTTGTTACTGATTACTATCATTAATCAGTTCACTAATGAAATAATTCAGAGATACGCCTATAAAAAATAATTATATACGAATTTCATAGCTTAATACTGAATAGTGTTGCTTACTAATTGGTGTTTTAATGGCTAATTAATTAATACAAAAATTAATAAGGAATCTACATTACGTTATACCGTTGATAATCAAGTGTCTGTGACAGAAATATAGGTCAGTTATATCATAGTGTATACCTGGTCCCGCATCCTCAGGGACAACATCCTCCGAGACGGTCCTCAACAGTTCATTGAAGGCAGAGGATGTGAGGAGCACTCCAGGTACTTTATGTTGTTCCAGCTGTGGCACCAGAATATACAGTTTCAGCATCTGTCTTTATCTGCCCTACTTACACTTACCTACAAACGGTTTACCTTACGCTACTGGCTGAGATCATAGGCTCTTATATTGGGATCTGCAGTACTATTATAGGTGGTAGGCAAAAGTTTAAGGAAGTTAATTTTACGTTCTCCAATTTTACGATTTTACTCAAATAACTCATTTAATAAAAACATTACATTCTAACTTTGAACAAAATCGAACGAGCCGTTTTAAAAATATTGGCATATCTAAAAAAATACGTTTACGGGTGCGTGAGCGGAAGTCCTGAATGGAATTTGGTGGAATTGATATGGGACCATCTGGACATCTATCCGCACAATTCCTGAAAATTTGATGAAAAACAGATAAACTACCGTTTATCTAGGCGACATGCCGTTACATCTATTTGACTACAAACAGACGTACACAGAGCCAAACTTGATCGTTGATGTCTGAATCATAAAACGGGAGGGGAAATTTTCGATTCTGTGCACATAATATATTTTAACTTCATGCACGAATACAATGCTTCCCTACCTTAGGTAGTGAGGAAGCAAAAATTGAAAGACAAATTACAAAATAATATTGGTCCTGAAACCAACAAATACAGAATTGTTAAGTCAATAATTAATTGTTAATTATCAATTAATTATTTATTCCAATTTTAATCTTTGTAATAAATCAATTAAATTGCATCGTTATCTATTTTATTTCCTCAATACTGATCCTCAACAAACATTATAACAGGGTTGTAATTAAGTGGGAGGTAATTTCAAAATAAATTATGTCCAGAGAATCGAAAATGTCCACTACTACGTTTTTAAGAAGATATACGAATTACGTTTCTGATATGGAAGTTCTTCATTACAGATTACGAATGGTGTCGATGACTTTTTGAGGGATTTTGTAAGTTAGATATCTAGATGGTCTTATATCGATTTTATCTAAATCCTTCAACTACTTTTTCTTGCGCTTGCGGACATGTGCATTTTTTTAATACACCTGTATCTTAAGACATGGTCGCTCAAATTTGATAATATTTGGAGAAAAATAGAGAATTAGTAAAAAATGGTCATGTATTAATTTTACCTGATTCGATCTACTACTTCCACTTAGCATGCACAACCGTATTTTGCTTGAGTTGCTCGTATGATTTTGCCCAAAATTGCAAGAAAAAGAGGAATAGTATATTAATGGCTTCGAATCAGTTAAATAAAAATTCTTTTAACAATGTAAATTGTTTTAATTGGTTAAAATATAGTGAAAGTGAGATTATAATTAAGCAGTGAATATATGGAAAAGGATGTTTTCAACTTGTGAATATTAATAGACCACATCATAATAGGGACAAAACTAAGAATATTATTCTCTATATTTTCAAATATTTATTTTTAGAAATATAAATATATAATTTAAAGAATATTCCTAAATATAATTAGAAATAACACCCATTTTTATAAGATCTCTTTAATTATCATAATTTCTCGAAGTTTTCGGTTCTCTGCACCATATCCATCTTTTTGGAGCTTAAAAAAGTTTTGTAGATAATCAGAGCACCGAAAGTTGTGAGAACCTATGGAAATAAACGAGACTGCATAAAAAAGGGTGTTGTTTCTAATTTTACAACATATCACATATACATATTTACAACATATCTAATTTTACACAGTCTATCTATTATACATAATTTTATCGTATGTGTGTTAAAACAAGTAAATGCTTATTTAAGAATATTATATCCATCTTTTAATCAAGAACATTATCAATAAACCGTATTTATGCATGCTTTATGAGTTTTTATTATGTTCATAAGAATTAGTTGCTATTTACCTTATTATGTGATTTAGATATTGTAGTTGTTTTATGAAAAAAAAGCATAATTAAAAAAAAACTAAGATGTGTGCTTTAGACCACACGATAGAAGTAAAAACATAACATCAACAAGGCGAGCTTAACAATACGAAATATAAATTATAAATAACAGCTCATTATAATGGAATGAAATGCTTAACATTTCCCTCATATGACAATATGCAGGTCTGATTTTTAGTTCTGAAATATTTTAATCCACATCTTCAATACAGTTCGTTATCATTTGGTTTTTGTCACTATTTTTTCCTTTATTCCTCTCTCTCTTCACCATAACAGTAAAAACATAAAATCAACAAGGCGAGCTTAACAATATGAAATATAAATTATAAATAATAGCTAATTACAAAGAAGATGAAATGCCCTCGCTTACTGTGTACAGATCCGATTTTTAGTGTCTGATATGTTTTAATCCTTTTAATTAATACGTAAGAACAGTTAAATTAGTCGACTCCCCCGAGTTCATTTACCCGAGCGTTAAAACTTCGGAAATCTGAAGGCTCAGTCTGATTCACTCTCCACAAAAAAGTGCAAAACGTGCCTAAAGAAGTTTTCACTTAAAAAATAAATTCAAAATAGTTATTTAATGTCCACAATTGTATACAGTACATTATTCATTACTTTTTTAATCACTTATTTATTGGACTTCTCCTACAAATTCTAAACCTATTTGGCTAAATCTGTAAACGGATCCATTTAATAATGATCATATATAAATTTTTTGTGATTCTATTACAGAAAGTATTTTCTTGGTATTAATAGATGAGGTCGTTTTAAGGTCATAATGAGAATCTGACCATTTTTTCTGGTTTTGCAGTATCTCTTACCCCCAAATCGATTTTGTATTACACCTAGCAAATCTTCTTCATACCTACCATAGTTTTAACTTCTAATAACGACTCGTGGTTGACCAGGAATACGACGGTCCTACGTCCGTGACTTTCCACGTCCAGGCTTCCGCAAGAGTTATGCAAGAGACCTCGAACTGTCCTTGCCTCGTTATCCAATTGAACTCCCTCTAGGGCCAATCTAGCGGCTTGGCACTCAGCCTCAAAGACCATCCGCGGCACCTGATCACGATGCATTATAGCAAGAGGTAATTGTCTCGGATGGATATAACAGATACAATGATATGAAAGATATTATGTATATTTTATTGCATTTAGGTATAAAGTTTACTTACTTGTCGCTTAATTATGCTTCTACATCTTTATTTCTTTTTTTTTATAAAATCAATTTAAATTTTCCGAAATATTTATGAGTTCCAAAATAAATTTTAATATTTAAATAAGAAATTAGGTGTTTATAATTGAGGTCATTATAACTTTAGTGTTAGTTAGTGTATTAGTGTTAGCAAGTTCAATTCTCTAACTTTATTTGTGGATCACTGATCTTAAAAAGGATTTATTACTATCTACAAAACATATTAAATAAAATTGCCAGAGTAATTAAAGAGTTTTGTTGAGATATTGTTAGCTACAATCAGTTTCATAAATGAGTTTTTTCCAGCGATTAATACAGTCCTCTCGCTGCTCTCCGTTTTTAAGAAAAGGTCTTATCACGATTTAAAAAATATGAGATGATTGTAATAAAATTAAGATTAGAATAATCTAGAGCTGGGGTCTGCAAACTATGGCACTCGAAAGTTTCTTTTTAAACATGAAATTTTTAGATTTTTTGTCTTCAATTTTTCATCCGCACCTGTCATGGTAGAGACAATTAGCAGATTAGTGGTCAGGTGCAAAATAGCATGATAGGCATGACGAAGAATGGAACCCAGCAGCACCTCTTCCCTGGTCTGTTTACATCCTAAAATCAGGAAAGGAGATCTCTCATCCAGCTCCTTTTCAGTCGCCTCCTGATGAGCCTGATGAGTAAATAAGTTTAATACGCGGTTTCTGCATTTATTTATATTTATAGCATGAGCTGTTTCTCTTAGAAGCCTAATTTCACAACTAAGTTCATTTAACAAGTTTTTGTTTTCATCGGAAGCCATGGCCTGCGGGCTTAGTGGAGGATTCAATTTGATTATATTCAAACCTAGCCTCAAGAGGTTTAAAGATCCCTGTTCTAGAGTATTGTGCATGATTTGATCTTTTCTAAAATGTTATGTGGGTATTAAAATATACTGCATTTATTATTTCCTCAAAATAGCAGTCAATAGCTTATTCCAAGGTTTCAAACATTTTTACACGTTCGCCTGATAGAATACAACAGAATCAACGTTAACTACTTTTCTACATAAAGGAGGCGGAGCTATCTCATTTTCATCGTATTTTTAATGTCGAATATCCTGTCACCTTTCATCACCAATTGCTCAAATGTTACTCCTTTTCTTGGATATGCGTTAGTACTTCAGTCATGGGTGAGCGACTCCTCCAACGGCAAGTGTCCCAGAAGTTGCGTGCGCCTCAGAACTCGCATATTTTTGGCCTGCATTAACATCTGGTAAAACCGACATGATCTTGGAAATAGCTTGCTCGGAGAGCGCCTGTCGGCGATAATTACCAGGCCGAAACTACGCATATATGAATACATAATTGTAGAAGAGAGGCGGAAGGTACTAATGTTGGTAAGACACGGCAGGATGTTCCAGCACTCGTTCTAGAAGAAGAGTCGAGAGGACTGTCCATTTATTACACACTAATCGCTATGTCGCATTATATTCCTCAGCCACAAGGAGTAATTACTCCGCATCCTTCTTATTTCAAATGCTAAGCCGAGCGTCCTGTCTCCCAGAACCGGTGGATAACGGCAGGGTTCGCTGGGTACAGAGACCGTTTACATTTCCACTACGAAAAACAACGGCACAGGTTACCGAACTCAAGGCATGGAAGGAGATAACATCAGCAGGTGTCTTCTATGTATTATCTATCAGCTCTCTTTCTTTACTATAGCGAATTTGACCATTAGCTTCACAAATAAGTCTTGCATTGCTCAATATAATTGTGCAATATTTTCTTCGCCTAAAATAATTTTTAAACGTTAATGTTTTCATTTTCAGGTCTGAAATAAAGGAAATTCTAACAGAATCAATTTCAAAAATGGAAAATTTCTTCCTTCGGTAAATTCTCATTTTAACCTCCTACAAGAGTTCCATTTAAGGAGTGATTCATAAAATATATTTTGTATCCTTAGAATCTGGACTGTTACTTGGTTAGGGATCTTGTCAATTGTTAAACATGTGAAGTAGACGTTGAATATAATTTATTTTTAAGACTAACCAAACATTTTTGAACATAGGACATGAATAGAACCGGTTTCTTTTTAAACACCTCGGTTTATTATAAGGAACAAACATCATCAATTAGGAAAAAACACCATTGAAGCGAAGTACAAAAAGGAACAATAGGTCGACATTCTCGTGTTAAACCGAGAGGTAGAAACGGTAAGACACTTTTATTCCTTATTTCTGACCAACGATCGAAATAAATTTGTTTTACTTAATAATTATAAATCACTCGTTAAGTAAATTTGATATTTTATTAATTTTGGTTTAGTATAAAATTGAAAAAAACAAAGCAATATGACTTATGAATATGACCCTTGTTTCGTTGGAACATTGGCTGGAATCATGGTTAGACGATCCCCTACGCTGGAAGGCACTACAGGGCGATGCAAAAGAAGGCCTGTTTTTTTGCACAGCTTCCTTAATCGTAAATTGATAACAGTAATAATTAATTTGTACCTGTTTTAAATTTCTTTTTTGTAGGAAAATATATATTAATTTTTAAACATCATGACAGTTTAAAAAAAAAATTCTAGTGTAAAATATATAAACATTGTCATTTAGAAAAACGTTAATTTTGTTAAATTCTTGTGGTGCAATTTATGATGACGAAAAATTTCAAAATAAATATATATTCATTTTTTCATATTTTAGGCAATAAAACTTCCAATTTTCTTCATACTTTTTTATTTATGCTTGTTGTCTCTTAAGTTTCGGGACAATTTTCCCATCATCAGAGTAATATTTTTATTTTTACTGAAACTATGCACATTTTCTATAACTTTTATTAATATTATTATTAATGTTAAATAAAATTTGATATAGAAAATGTGTATAATTTCAGTAAAAATAAAAATATTACTCTGGTGATGGGTAAATTGTCCCGAAACGTAAGAAACAACGAGCATAAATAAAAAAATATGAAGAAAATTGGAAGTTTTATTGCCTAAAATATGAAAAAAATATAAACGTAAGCTTCCTAATAAAAAAAAAATAAGAAGAAGATAAATATATATTCATGTGATATTAAATATGAAATACATGTAACCAATTAGAAAATGTGCAGTTTAAATGAATATAAATTATGCATCATCTAGCTGCAAACATATATTATCTAATTAGGTAAACATTTCTTAAGAAAGATGAGTGGTACATAAGGAATGCCAAAAGGCACACCTATTTCATTTTATTGGCTAGTAAAAAAAGCAAGTGAGAAAAAAGGATTTTAAAAAACAATGCAAGCAAATATTTCTTTTAAGAGGAAAATCATAAAAAAGAATTGAAAAAGGCCATCAACTGCATAAAGACTGGGGACATGGACCCGCTATCAGATGCAGTGAGATGCAGTTGGATCGCCTAAGTGCATCCATCTAAGGAACGTTTTTATCTCTGCCTGTACCCAGTCTCTTTGCTGTCTTAATGTCCCTCTAACTGTAAACAACAAGGATTAGTGACCCTTCCTGGCTCACAGCGATTTATTTTTACTTTAAATTTTAAATATATTATTATGAAATTAATTCTATTCAAGTATGAGGGTACTGAATTGTTTTTCTGCCAACATTCAATAGATAGAGAAGGACTTATTTCAGTTATACTTTTTTTATTTTATACCTGTATAATATGAAGACAGTTTCATTTGTTTATTAACCATTCAATTTATGAATATATTTCACTGCAGTGTTTGGGAGTAAGTTATTTTGAACTAAAAACAGAAAATGAACATAACTAACCAACTTTAGAATATATATGAATGAGATTATGAGTTACTCATAGAATTTTGTATTTTTCATACGCCTTAATCTGTTTGGTAAAAATAACTGTTATAATTATGATTTGAAGCTAGGAAAAGATGGACATTTTTTAAAAGTTGCAAAAAAGTATATTTTTGTAATATTCTATTTTTTTTTTTCATCATAGAATTTGAACATTCTTATGTAAGATCATCAGAAATAGTTTGAGTTGAACCTATAAAACAAAACTTGACTTTTTCTCCAATTTCTGAAAAATACAGATATCCGTCTTTGATTTGAGGCCACTCATATTGATTAATTCCAATAATTTATATTTTTTGTTAAAAACACTTGTTCACTATAACTTTAGGTTATAAATTTTAAATATTTGAGTGGATTCTAGTAATTAATTTATTGTTATACATTTCTGATCACGGCAAAAAATAATAAAAAGATTGTTGTGATTTAATTTAACAAATTGTTTTTGTAGTTAACACTTCCTATTCAGAAAAAAAATGTTGAAACATAAATTTCCTGCTTTTCTGTGTGGTACCTGCGTTGTCTAAATGCAAGACCAAGACGAGTCTTGGTCTTGCGCACTCAGTCTTGATCTTGGTCTTGCGCAGGAGTCTCGCATCAGTCCTGCAGTTGCATATTAGCTTATTACTATAGACATATTACTGTAATTTTTCAGGTTGGTGAAACCTAACTAAGTCCAAATGAATAATTTGAAGAGTTAAATTCAAAAGTATTTTGTTAATACCAATTATTTACATATAGTAACTAAAATTGTCAAATATTATTATTTTGATTTAATTCTTATTCACAAAACCTTTTTTTTTTACCATTCTTGGCCTTGTTCTTGCAACAGTAAAGGGATCTTGGTTTTGGTCTTACAAAGTGCAAGACCAAGACCGATTTTGGGCAACACTATGTGGTACAGACTATATCGTAGTGCAAAATTGAGTTCGTTTACAGAAGAGCATTAGAACTGATTATTTCTAATGATTTATTAGTATAATTTCATATTTTATTTTTCTCTGCTATTTTCCACAGCAGTAGAGTACCCATTACAGTTGCAGAATACAAAATGTCTCATTTAGCTTAAATGAATTCTTTTTCTGCTCAAGGTGCATTTTAAGAGAGGGATGGAGAATTGAGAGTACTGTGGTTATTTGTAGTTATAATGTGTCATTTTCTAAACCTACTAATAGGTTTTTAATGTAAGTCTGCATCTCATTGGTTTGTGAGTAAGTGTTTTAAAAAGTGGGCTTGTCGAGTATTTAAGACTATAAAAGAATTTGAGATGCTTCCGTGTGATGAGGTCGCCCACCTTCTGTAATTCGAGGGTGGTATATAGTAGGTCCGTACGTGTTTTTTGTAAAGTTTTATGTCTTACTATTTTTCTCAGCACACCGGTCTGAAACTGTTGGAGCTTCTTCGCTGTTGCCGGTGATATGTTAGTTGGGAGTGGCGATCTATAAAGGAGGACCGGTCATAAAATAAAATATATACTGGATGCAACTCACACAGACCGGGCGTAGGACTGATGACCCTACCCCGTGTACTTAATCGGGAATCGCGATGTGGTCTACCAGGATGTTAGTAGCCCCTCTGAGGTTCGGTCCATGGACCTTCTGTTTCGGGGAAAGAAATATAGGTCCTCGTGCGCCTGCTGACTCCGAGCAGCCCTAATCCATGAGTTACGGAATGGACTTAATCCGTAACAACTATTAATATTAACTATTATTTAATTTAATAATTTAAATCATTCATTGGCCTTTCTCTTGACCTTTTTCAAAGCTCTAGATAGCCAGGTCAAGCTATCTCTGATAGCTTACAAATAGTTATCTAGAATGTACTGACTGGACAGAAGACACTTATCAAGACTTAGGGAACAATAACCCTTTTCAGCAAAAGAGTACTTTCTCACAGACTTCATATCAGTTCTAAAGTATAAGGATATCAATTCTTAATAGATATAACTTCATTCACACGCTTCCTAGACCGACCAGAATTGATTTATTCCCCCTACTATCCCTGAGCATATAACCCTATGATCCTCACACCAAAATCACTTATTCAGTTACATTCTTGAGTCAGACTCTTCACTGTTGGAGACCTGGAGTGAACTGATGTAGTCAACTCATATATCCATATTATATTACTTATATTATATTTTAGATGCCATTTGTAACATTATGAATAAATTCATTATTTTTAAAGTCTCCACTGTCTCCGATTCGTTAACTATGGATCGAGACCGATTTGTCACTGTCCTTAAACCCGAGTGAGTCGGTGGGAAGGACACTGCCAGATTGGCTCCAAAGGGATATGGAGCTACGGGTGGCCTGCCGATGCACCATGGAAACCATGGTTAGTAGCAACGTGAGGTTGGGTGACCCTCTCTAGCTTTCTGAGCTCCCACAAGCAGCATACGTCTGCAAGGAGACCACATCTCGCGGCCAAAGATCTTCTCGTTGTGTAGTGCCAACAGAATATATATATATATATATATATATATATATATATATATATATATATATATATATATATATATATATTTATTTATTTTTTTGTTGTTGTAATTTTCCGAATCACTTCGAAAAAAATAAAGAAAATATTACATGTGTTCGTTCTTATATACCCAACAGAAATAGTGAGGACGAGCTATGGACATATGGTACTTGGCATTTTTTTTTTTTTTTTTTTCATCCGGGACATAATGCTAACCTAACCATCTCCGACAAGCTAAATAATCCCAAAACATACACAAGATATTATAAGATAATTATGTTAAGCCTTGGTCAATCAATGGATTATCCTAATACCAGCCGAATTCAAATGAAGGAACAAAAGGTATATTATTATCCATTGAATATCTAATTACATCTGTATGAATAATTTTATATGTAATAAATAATTTAACAGAAGGCACGAAGCAGGTGTTTCTGTCAAGTGCAACTTTCTCTTAAAATTAAATTGAACAGGTTGCTCTTCTTAGGCCATCTTTCTAATAGTTGACTTAAATTAATTCCTTGTTTTTTTATCTTTAATTTATCCTTTTCTCTTATACCGGCTTAAATAAATTTTAAAAAGAATTTTATAATATAAAATATGTACTTTTTACCTTATATACTTCTTTTCTTAATCGTTTATGCTCATGTAAATATACAAAGACGTTTGTAGATAGTAATTATCAGATTTATAATTTAAATTGATACGTAATGGACGACGGCTAGTTGAATATTGAATTTCTTTGAGTTTATTTTATTTTATTATTTGCAATCGTTTTAATATTCCTGAATCAAGCCGGTCACTGTTTTGTTAACTTTTTATTTGATACTTTGGTTCTTTTAATTATTGTTTTATTTTTGTTTATTTATAACATCATTAATACAAATAAGTAAATAAAAAATATAATCAAGCTAATATAATTCATGGGCAAAACATTTTTTTTTTTAAATTGTCATAATGATATAATTATAACTATCTCCACAAATAAATTATAAATATATAATTACGACTAAAAGTATAACGATTTCTTCTGAGGATCACTAATACTTCATATTGCGAAGGGACAAATAAACAAACATTTTATTGTATATTAAGTATATGACTACCATATTTTAAAAATAAACTTTGTTGTTGTTTATTAGTGCTTTAGGCATAAAACCCAGAGGTCATCAACGCATGTGTTTAATTTTTTTTGGTCTCTAAATTTTATTAATAAAATAAATATATAAAATAAAATAAATTTGAATTTTATTTAACATGTGGATTACGATTATAGTGTTGATTGACACATTTGACATGAAATCTATATGAACTTTATTGCATTTTCATCATTTTTTAGAATTTTTGATATGCGAGTCCCGTAGGTTTATAGCAGGGGTGTAGATTACCATTTGTAGGTGTGAAACCCGATAAAATTAGAATTGTGACGTAAAAAGGTTTTTCTTATAAGCTGGCAGTGAGGTTATTATGTTGGTATTTTTATAAAACACAGTGTTGGTATTTTGATGGTAGTTGTTCGCAAGTGAGATAAGCGTGAGTTTGATTTGTATGGCTTATTCTCAGTTGTTGTTGTTTAAGGCTTAGAGGCATAAAACCCTGAGGGCATCAATACCTATATATTTTTTGTTTCTATTACCTCATTACTAAATTATTTAAAAAAAAAAAATTAGATTTTGTTTAACGAATTATAGACTTTAAGAAAATTTATCGCCGACATTACTTTAACTTCATCATTATTTAAAATATCTGATAGTTTTGGTATGAGTCTAAATTTTTCTGAGATTGATAAAAAGGGACACTGTTAAAATGTGGCTGACTGTGAGAATACTGCAGCAGTGGCATTTTGATGTTGGCTGCTAACGTATCAGGTAAGAATGTGTCACATTTGTATGTCCTATCCTTAGCCTTGCTAAGGCAACCTCCTCTCTACGAATAGAGCTTTTCGAGGTGGACCATGATTTTACTGATTTTTTCAATTGCTCGGAGGACTCTCGTTCCACATGGATTGCCAGCTAAGAGCTATACCTCCTCTCAGTTTCATCATGGCAACCTCCTCTCTACGAATAGGGTCACTTGATGTTGACTAAGTTTGTATAGATTTTTTAATATATTTTAGTTTGCTAAACAATAAATGTTTTCACTTAATAATAAGTATTGTGCTGCAAGAAGACAACCTTAAGGACCCCTAGACCATGCAAGGATCCTAGACCTCTTAAGGAAAAGGATGTTTTCTTGAAATATAATAAAGAGATGAAGAACTTTACTCTTGAAGTTGAACATAAACTCATCCAGATTTCCACATATGTCGGTTATTTAATTTGTTTTTAATTTTTTCGTTGGTTTTAGCTGCTCTTTTACTTATTTTTATTTGACGGTATATGCTGTATAATTATTCACATTAGTGTAAAGCTATTTATTGAACTCTCTGTTAATAAATCCAAGGCAATGATATAAGCTCCCAGGAGGTACCAAGGGTTGGAATTGATTCGCTGCCTAATGGAATCAATTCGCTTCTATACAACACTGGCCCATTGCTCAGCGACTGCCTAAAGTATAAGTTAAGTTACCCTTTTCCAATATACGTTCGGTTATTGAGCTGAAAGTATTAATTGTGCCGAGTGATTGAGGGTTGATCTGGCGCTGATGACCTGGATGTTTTATGTCTGCACAACAAAACAATCCAACAAACAGACAATATAATGCTACCACAGGATGACTACTATTTGCTGAAATTAAAACAGGAAGTTTATTCCTAGAATAATGAGTAATTTCATTTTAAAATTAATATTTTTGGCCAATACCACAATACGTCAAATATGAATCACTTTTTTTATAGAATTTTCTATGAACCTCGTTGTTCTTTATAAGAATTATTCTTTGAGATCGAACTCTTCTTTGAGACCTCTCACGATGAGAAATCCAATATATAATAATACTTAAACATGGAAAATACACAATTAAAAAAAAAAAGGAATATAAAACTGAAAAAAAGAATATATATTTTTTAAAAATTATATAGTTAGTAAATTATAAACGATATCCAGTTATGAGCATTTTCAATTAACAGAAAACTAAATCCAATTTCAAATTTGAGTAAAGTTATTTTAGTGATATTTATAGTTGGAAAATTTATATACTATCTGTGCAGACAGTAAGTTGATTCGAAAGTGACTGCATTATTGAAACATAGAACTGTGAATAACAGTATAAATGATCCCACTAGAAATACCAATAAAATTAATAATCAAAAGTGTTGATATTGGAGTTAGTCATTCTGTCAACCGAGAGGCTCATATTAAAATCTTAAATTTAATTTATTTTTTTTTTTTTTTTGCTACTTCTCATACCATTTTGACTTGAGGAAACGGACAAGTATATGTTATAAAATTTGAGCTATTTATTAGAAAAAAATCTAATTCGAATAATTAATTTAATGAAATTTCAGATAGAAATTCATAAAATTCTAGTGTTATCCATTTTTTTTTTTTTTTTGCATATAAATATACACGATATACTTTTTTTTATTTCATTTATGCACCCACACCTGTCCTAAGCAATGACAATTAGCGGGTCTGCTGTCGGTAAGTGTACAGGTAGTGAGTGGCTTGATCGGCGTGATGGAGAGGAGTGCCCAGCGGTTTCCCTTCCTGTCTTGATTTTAGCACCTTTTTAAGCTAAGAAATCCGTCATCCAGCTCCTCCTAAGAATGTTTTCGGGTATGTTAAATGTAACCATAACTGTGTTAGTATTTCCATGTAAGTTATTGTGAGATCGCTTGTAATGTGTCCGTATGTGATCGTTATGATATATTTAAAAGCAACATTAAAGTTGTATTTGTATTGGCATATTCGTAAGTTACTTTTTGTCATGGTGTTCTTTTTGGCACAGTTTCAGGATCGGAAAGCAAGAGAAATTAGATGCATTCAGATTCATGATGATTCTATGTGCATAAAGATAAGAAAAATGTATTTACATATGCAAATAGGTTTATTTTTAAAATGAAGACAAAAAAAATTCAGTTATCCTATATTTATTATATTCTTTTTAAATAAAACATGTTAATACAGAGACTCGTCTTTATAACGTGGTTTCAGATCTGCATCTAATCTCTGATTAGTCTATAAATAATTCAAATACATATTATAATATTATATTGATTAACAATTCTGTCCCAATGCCCTTTTAGGTTATGTTAAAAAATAAGCAACGATTATATTAATGCATGCGATATTATATGTATATTCAATGTGGATTCTGCTCAAGTGCTTGTCTGTACACGCTATTTCTTATAAGCCTGGTGGGGTGAACAGCTGTATCAATTTTTCCAAACTTGGGAACAAACGAAGATCTCCCTTATTAGGGTGTTGAAAATTTAATTATTATTATTCAATTAAAATTTACTTCATTATTCATTATTACGATCAGTTTTTCAAATTATTTATTGGTTAAGGATAAGTTCATAATAATTAAAATAAAACCTTCGTTATTAATATGTTCAACCAGAATATTACTATACTAGATGGCAGGTGCGAAAAAAACGCATGCTACATTTATCAGCGAAAATAAGGCAATATAATAAGGAAATAAGGTAATGCGATGTATTATGAGAGGAAGGAATTAATTTAAGTTTAATTGTAGACCAAAACATGAACTTTCGGAGTGAAGCTCCACCCCAAAATGAAATAATTATTTTCCTTCATTGGTAGATATTTGTTACTATGTGTATTTCATTTACTATTATGTATTTCAAGTTATAATGAATATACCATGAAATTTCATCATGCCTTATGAAAATAACACCACTAAAATTATTACTGTTGGTTTGATTACAATTTAAAAAGAACTACTTCTTTCAATGACTTTTATTTAAGTCGTGGTAGGAATGTAAGGATCGAATTATCAATTCTCTGTGTAATTTTCTTTCGTTGGATGCCTCATTCATCAAAAATCCATCGATCCGTTTCATCCATCGTTAACGGTTCTCGACATTGCTATATTCTTTCTCCTTCTTCTACTTCCGTGGCGCTACAACTCATGTATAGTCAGAGCTTTCTGCGTCTTCAATCGCCAGTGATCTCTGAGAAGTGCAGTCTCCTTCCAATCGTAGATTCCACGGATAGTTCGGGCATCTACTTCCACTTCATCATCCCATCTAAGTTTTGGTCTGCCTAGCCGTCTCGTTGTGTAAATTCATTCCTCTTATAATTTTCTCAATATGATCTGGAGGCATCCAACGAACTTTCCCAACTCTCACTACATTGGCTTCTCGAGCTATATTCTTTACAGACCATAACTCTTTGATGTTTGCTCTTTCTTATGTTAGGCATTTCATACAGGATTCGGTCAACCTCGGAAGCATCGACATTTTCTGCAAAAGCATACCTATGGATTCTAGCTGAGATGCGGACCTATCACAGTCCTTAGAATGACCTTAATTGCTGGAAATTGATTTTTTATTCTTTGTTTAGCCGGTAACAGCGAAACTTATATATAGTAAAATTAATAGACTTTGTACCGTTTGAAAATTTCATTACATCAGATTTCGGTTGCTCCTCATAGATCAGCTGACAGGATTATCCCGAGGAACATGAGGATAAAAGCATTGGAGAAGGAGGCGGGACACACAGTAGGAGCAGATTTACATAAAAATAATTTATGGCGGCCGGTCCTGTAGAATGTTAATATACAGTCCAACAGACTACCGGGCTTCGGGAACCAGTTATCAGGTACACAGGTGATTGGCGATTGATAAGGACCATTAACTGTAATTAGTACTTAATGATCTTACCCTTCGTGGGTTATGGTAGTTTTTTTTTTCTTTGAATAAAAAGTCTTTCTTTTTTCTTCAGCCTCCTTTCTTTATCGGAAGTCATTTATATGTTTGATTTACGATCCCGGTGGTGCCAAATCTCTGGGATCTGGGTTGCAAATGTCAGTGGCAGGAGGAGTGACACAGTGGCGCCCGGCGGCAAGATGGCTAGTCATAATAGGACCGCATTCTTTGCCCGATTAGTTCTCGCAGGTGGACTCGGATTTTTATTTCGGTTACGTAAGTGGTCTTGTTTCTTAAGTGAATTTCAAACTGTGAAGTGAGTTGCACATACAAAAACAAAACAGAATTAAACATATTTCATATCCCATGGGTGAAGGGTTAGAACTCTACACCATATCTCTTAAATCGATTTCAGATAAATGCCACTAGGATGAGGGATGGAATGAGACTATAAACATATGAGATAGTAAATTGATTTTTAAGATAATGCGAACATTTAGTTAACAAGACAATGTTATTTTTCAAACAAGCAAAAATTATTTTGTTCTATTTTTTAATAATTGCTTCTTAATAAAATCTTTTCCTTTAAGCTGATTCATTTGTTTATCCTGTTTTACATATTTTATTTCATCACAGTATTTTATCCAGTTTAGGCGTAAAATTGACAAGAAGAAGAGCCAGCTCGTATTATAATTTTATTTTATTTTAGATATTGAAATTATATACAAAATAATTACCTTCACAGTGAAACATCGGTTGGTCCAAACTGATCTCATGCTACAGTATTCTGCACGACATTTTTGTCTTTCACAAAAATTATGATAACTTCATGACGTCTTCACCGTTTCACACGAGCATTATTAAGTACGTGGGGCTCTCTATGTTACACGGAATGGTATTATCTCGATATAAAATAAAACTGTTTGAGAAGTTTCCCTTGAAGGAATGAAATCTTGAAGATATCGATGAGGTTTGGAACATCAGTGATTCGGCTATCCAGAGGTTGTACTAAAGTTGATTTTGGAAAAAATCCTGAGAAATTGTGAATGTTTTAGTTAGCGGGCAAAATCAAAAATCCTTCAAGGAAATGAAGTACTCAAAATCACATGGTTTGATTGACATGAAATCGTATTTACTAATTTTTAAGTATCTTAATACTAAATAAATAATACGTAATATTTAAGAATATAAATAAGAGATAAATAATTTCATTTCATAATTCAATACTAAAAAATAAATATCTACAAAAAAGGACATTTCAACGATCATGGAGACCTTAAAAAATTATTTTCTTTATCTGGATGTACGGAAAAAAAGGAATAACACCAAATACCTAAAGTGTAGCACATAAAAACCTACAATAACTCTGTCATCGATAAATAAAATTTATGACATCTTATTGTAATCGTTTGTAACAGAATTAATTGATAACTTTAAACAGCCAATTTTATTGTTATTTTCATGACTGTATTAATTGATTTTAAATCAATCCTGCATCAAAAATTTTTGGTATTTGGTATTGAATTACACAAGTTGAGAGTGATTCCGATGGATTTCCTGATATGTCCCCTTCCTTCTGTATATATTTTTCACACGCCGTGCACAATAAACTGACTTCCTTTACAGTGCAGTTAAATATTTCTACTGTGCCTATTGATATTAACTCAGGATAACTGCTGCATTCCAATGGCTGCAATGGAACACTATACAGCGGACTCCAGGCACATCCTGGATACTGAGGGATGTGACAGAGGGGCGTCCTGGACTGTGGCCAGGGTCCTCAGGAGTCAATGTCCTGGCTACCCGCTGGGCCCGCAGGATCAAATCCTCGGTTTTATATTCCAGGACCCTCCTAATGTCCAATACCTATGCTCCAAACCACTGCCATCTCCTACCGCTACTGGATATATGGCCACTTAAATAATCACAGGCTTCTTGAGGGTATCCGTTTCATCGAGAGTTTAAGTAATAGGAAATATGATACGATCCTGCCAAAGATATATGCTTGATAATTTATTTTTTACTTTTTTCTATGGTACCTTCAAGTTTAATCTTATGGCACAACACATAGGCACAATAGATAAAGTATAACTACACAGTAACGGGCTCCGCCATATTTTATCCGCTATAGAGAGTTCGTTTTAGGAAAACTGGAAGTAAAAGTTGATAAAAATTAAAATTAAAAAAACTGTAACGCTAACAACCCATGAAGTGTCTTGGGTTCAGTTTAGGTACAATGTGAGGAATTACTGATTACCAGGCCAACGTTTGTGCAGGGAGGTGACAGGCTAATTTTCACCATTAATTAATTATTTAATTACGAGTACCCACTTTATAGAGGCTGGGTTTGCCTCAGGAGGGTCTCTTGGTCTCAGGGTCGACCCACGACTGTTGAAAAATTACTATTCATCAGCCAGATTCTAACCTGGGACTTTGAGTTCTAGAAGTCTGTGCTAGCTACTCACTACCCACTGCTCACAAAAATAAAAATTATCAGATGAAATTTGTATATTCAAAGCAAACCAATTAAAATTATTTATTTGTAACATAAACATAAAACAGACAAAAAAATGTACAATAAAGGTGCCCAAATAAATCATAAAATTGAGTATAAAATTTTTAATTCAAATAACTTAGAATAGAGTTTGTATTTGTTAATTAAAATGAATTGTGCATAACTATTCTGTTATTTAAATTAGCTGAAATATACAGAATCAATGCCACTACCCATTTTTGAAATATATATATTTTTTTTAAATCCTCAGATATTGGAGTGCTACGAATGGGTAGTTTCTCTTCATCTTGAACATGTCATGTTACTTGTTGTATTTATCATTTAATACAGTTTTAAATTTCAATACAATTTTTTTTTTTTTTTAATCCTCAGATAATTAAAATCAGTACAATTAGCCCGATATTTGAGTGAATGTTTACTGGAGCCAAGGTACATGCAGTTAATCTCTTAAAAATTATGACCAGGGAAGAGATTAATAATTGAAATTGATATTTTTTTCTAAATAATAAATAAAATTATGAAGGCAAAGAGATTGCAGTGAGTTTTACAAGTAGTAATCCAGCAATAAAAATTGGAGATACATTGCCTAACAGAAAATAACAGGAAAAGACAGAAAAATCCAACCAACTCCTGTTCATCTTTTATCTAAACTTTGCATCAGCCAATCAGATATTTTCTTCTCTGTTGATAATTGTTAAAAGATAAGATAAGAAACATAAGATACTTTGAAAGAATTAGAACACCATATTCTCGGTTTTCTTATGTATAAATACATATTGTGTGATATCTCTATGATTGTGTTAAAAAAGATTTTTTTATAAGTATATCGCAGGTTGATTTTTCAATATTCTCTCATAATTATTAGTTATCATAATACGTATAAGTAATAAGTAATAGGTATTTATTTGATTTATAAGGTGTGATTTAAAAAAATCGGATTAATAAACTTGTATATCAATCGAATTAAAGACATTTTATTACCCAGAACTTATTCACCGGCTTATTAAGTGTGCCTCAGCTAATCTTAATCATATCCCATTTTATGGTGAAAATAATCTGCATAAATTTTTATGCTGCATAAAAAGGTTACGGCCCTTTGAAGGCTCTGTGTACACATGATTTTACAACTCTGCGTTAAAATCTTCGTTTCCTGTTCGCTCTCACTTAATAAGCTATTCCAGTTAATTGGCACATGGCTGAGATCATTGGCTGAATGATCTGTGAACAACTTAGAAAATATAGGGTTCTTGAAAGGTTTTAAATTATTAGAGGCTTACAGTTTTTTTTTTTTTTTTCTTTTTTTTTTTTTTTTTTTTTATCGGGTTTGGTATAAAGATGCATTATGATTAAAATATATTTCAATTGAAAGAGATATATAATCATCACAAAATTGAAGGTACTTATGCTGGACCATTCACTGAATATAAACATGGCTTAGTTATGCAGTTATTATATTTAAAAAATACAAATTACATCCTCAAGACGGATTATTGGGCAGCCTACATTACTGTAAATCCACACCAACTTCTGAAATAATATTTTAAAAAAGAAAGATGATAGGCACAAAATAGAGATTACTCCATAATATTTCATAAATATTTATTCATTATAAAAATGAAAATTCTCTACCATTATAAAATTAAAAGATATTGAATAAATTAATACATATTAAACACCTACTCATTTTTCTTTTTTAATTTTAAATTTTAATATTTTTAAAAATATAAATAATATTATAAATAGATTTTTTGTCTTATTATAGGAGCAATTAAAATTGTTGTAGTTCTTTCTCTATAATCGTCAAGATTTTTTTTAGGATTTCACTTCATAAAAGGAACCATATGAATCACTGTTATCCTGGAAATTAATTGTAAATTCAAATTCCATTTAATTGAGATATTTCTGAAGAAAAATAACGTAACGAGCCACTGTGAACAGAAATATTGGATCTTACTTCGAATCAATAAACCTCGATATGTTCCATCAGGAAACATTTAAACATGACTGTTTAAGGCCTAATTGGCCCGTCTTTTGAAAGTCAAAAACTTTCCCTGAAGCCATAATTATACTCAGTTGCAGTTTTAGAAAAGTTATTCAGAAGTGTTTGGATTATAAAAAATACTTAAATAGGGCAGGTCTATGGAGCTTTTTCTTAGTATTCGAAAATCTTTTTTTCTCGTTATTTCAGAACAAGAATACTCTTTTCCTCAAATCTTCTTAATGCAATATATGTTTTTTTAATCATATCAAGAGCATATTCTTCAACTATGCAAGGACCGGAAACCACTAAAAAACGTTCTTGAAAACTTAATTTCACTTTCGGATATTTTTCCCTCCTTTGTGTGCGGCCTACGGCGTGAGAACAATTTTTTTTAATTTGATTTT
This sequence comes from Nezara viridula, assembly GCA_928085145.1. Classification (NCBI taxonomy): domain Eukaryota; kingdom Metazoa; phylum Arthropoda; class Insecta; order Hemiptera; family Pentatomidae; genus Nezara; species Nezara viridula. Next base: position 47,548,455 of record OV725077.1, on the reverse strand, counting down.
TGGATTCTACGTATCTTGAACGGAAACCTTAAATGTTGAGGGGAAGGATTAACTTTTATTGCCGATTAAAAAAACCGCTTATTGAAAATAATAAACCAAAAGTCTTTAAAATCTGACCATTCGTTGTAAAGATGGTTCGTTGTAGAGAGGCGTTTTTAATTTTGTGATTCTTTGTTTCTTCGTAAATTCAATCTTTATTGTTGTTTTTCTGGTATTTCAAATCAATAAATCTTCCAGTAGAGTCCTTCTGGTCTGAGTTTTTTTATAACATAATTTATAATACAATCTTAGCGGGCAAGTGTGTTTATTTGTTTTAGGTAAGGTTGTTCGGGAGGATTCGCTATACATTTTGAGCTTATTACTATTAAAACATAATAAACCATTGGGTATAATTTGGAAAGTTTTTATTTTTCTCTTTAATACCAATGATAAATTTCAATCCTTTTAATATTTTTAAACTAAAAATAAGTTATTATTTATCTTAAATGAATTAATCGATTCTAATTTGTTGTTTGTAGAAGTAGCTAAGAATAAAATTATTTTTTTCGATCGACTTATTAACAAAATCAACAAAAATTTTCAATAAAAGTTCTGTAAAATCTTTACTTGGAAAGTGGCAAGAAAAAAAAATTGTATTTGCAAAATAACAGAAAAAAAAATTGAAAATAACGTTATTAAGCTCCGGTTTCTTGAAAGATATTTACCTTATTTAGTTCAAAAGGCATATTTCTTTTCTCTACATGTGTTTATAAAAGGTAAAACACAAGGCTTGAAAATGCTATTATTATTGAAATATTTTCAAATCTAATAATAAAAAATCTGGTGTTCCCACTCACACGACTTCCCTACCTATTTCAGAAAAATTTAAATATCTTTACATATGTCCCATCAAGAAACAAAAATAAAAATTGAATTAGATTTATTTACCTGAAAATCGATCAAAGAAAATATTTAAGTACGATTTATTTGATAAACTAAAGCAATGTAAACAGGCTTAAGGTAGGTTAGTGTAAAAATTTCAGTACCCTCTAATATAACTGATCAAAAACTTTTGCCTTAGCCTAATTTTGTCAAACAATAATTTCTGTTAAAACTAGAGGTAATAGTGAAGCTGGTGTGATACAGGCAACAGATTTTCTTACTTTTTAAAATCTTTTTTCTCTCATTCATCGGTTTCTGACACTTGGTTATGTACCATATATGAAGAAAGGGTATTATGTTATAGGTTGTTTTTTTTCGGTCACCGGCATCAGTAGTCAAAACCTTAAAAAATAAAAAAAGGAGCAGCAAAATCGGTCCATTAGTTTGCGAGAAAATCTTGGCACAGACAGACAGACCAATGGCTAAAAACATATTTTTCGGACTCAAGGGGCTCTGAAACTTACAGATACGTCGAAAACCGCATATCGGAAATTTGCCTCGATCACAATACTTTCCTTACCTAGCATAGGTAAGGAGTTATTGAAAGAGAGTTATTGAAAATATGTGTATATGTAATATATAAATATATATTGTAGACGATGTCAACACTCAAATAGGTAATCTGTCTATTGAGCTCTACGTATTTTAATTTATTCGCAGGAGTTTTTTTTTTTCAATAACAAGACTTATAAAAAGCGCAGCGGTGGCTAGGCAACCCCATTAGTCCAAGCATTGACAAGGCCATCCCCGCAAGAATGCAGGTAGCCCCATCTAGAAGAAAAAACGGGAAGGTATCGATAAGTGATTAGTGTAAGTTATTAATAGCCGAGGAGCTCAGTTATTAATGAGAATGTCCCGGAGGATCCCGGAGATAGGAGGGCTCGATAGCAGCTACCGGAGGATTAATAGGAGCCATTGTCTTATACAGCGGGGTCTTTGTTCTCTCGATAGAGATCTGTGGCGAAGTAGTGCCCTGTGCCGGAGGAAAGTGGGAGGACTGAGTATCAGGTTGTGATGGGTATCGTCCTCAGCTCCGGAATATTACCTGTAGGTAGTCGGGTCTCCGTTTAGTTATTCGGTGAACATAAATTAATTTCAATGGCAAGCCGAATTACTTAGCTGATAAAGAATCTGCAACAGATTCATTACGTACACTAGTGTTTGCCCAAATGCGAGACCGAGACGAGTCTTAGTCTTGCAAACTCAGTCTTGGTCACGGTCTTGGTCTTGCGCAAGAGTCTCGCAACAATCTTGCAGTTACTTATTAGTTTATTACTACGGAGATATTACTGTAATTTTTTAGATAGGAGAAACCTAAGTAAGCCCGAATGAAAAATTAGAGGAGTTAAATGCAAAAGTATATTGGTTATTCCACTTATTAACATATACTAACTAAAATTGTCGATTATCAGTAACTATTTTACCTTAATTTTTATTTAAAAAATCGATTTTTTTTACCAGTCTTGGTCTTGCAATAGTAAGGCGGCCTTGGTCTTGGTCTTGCAAAGTGCAAGACCAAGACCGATTTTGGGCAATACTAACGTACACAGATATATAATTCGTAAGTGAAATGCAAAGATTGCAATAAAGTGATTGATGCTTATGTTTATCCGAAGAATAATGTTTTTATTTATTGAGAATGCTGCCACTGAATCATGAATTCATAAAAATGTATTTTCATCATAGAACAACTGGAGTGTATTGGAAAGGCATAATTAATACAATTAATAAAATCGTATGAATATTGCTCAATATTTATTAGTTATATTATAAAAATCAGTAAAGTAACTATCACAGTTTTAGGTCTGTACGCCAGCAAATAAAAAAAAAAAGTAACTGAAAGTCTGGTTACATACGACAACAAATTAGAGAGTAAAATACAAGTAAGGATAGCAGCAAGAAATATATGCTATTAATGCTAAGAATTATGAGGTTTATATCGCTCCTTAAAAGTATAAAAATTCAAATTAGAACGCATGCTCGATTCCGGGAGGACAAAGATTTTGAAAAAACAGAGGATGAAGTTTTAGAGGCCTGCGTTCTTGCAGGACCGTAGTGCCTTGGTAATCAACAAATCTTATATAAATATTACAGCGAAGCAGTCCCGGTTGTTTTTATTTGATATTTAGTTAATGGTAGTACGTGTATGAATGTTAATCAATGAAATTTTAAGCAATACGATGATCTTTTGGTCATTTGGTCTTGCACTTTAATCTCTCTTAAAATCCTTTGACGCTACTCTAGCCCATTTATACCCCTCAAAGAAAACTATAAACACTTCTGTAGGAAAGGATCAAGATAGTATCCATTGACGGTGTTAGCCCCATGAGCCTATAGACATAACAGACCGAGGGGTCTGCAATGCTAAGCCCCATAACGAGTCGCATTGTCTGCGCACCTTAGATAATGAAGATATGCGAGCCCACAAAGTTTAACGCACAATCGCCTACCTCCATGGACTGGCCCTCACTATCAGAGGAGCTGGTATCAAAGAACAGGAAGTGGACAATGACACAGTGTTGGCTCACAATGACGTTTGTCTCCTGGACGAGGATAATTGCCCATATCCGACGATAGTGCTTTGTCGATAGCCGCATCGCTTGTCATAACCGCGTCCCGTCATCTCGCTCACTTACTGCACTTACATGACAGTTAAGCGTTATGTGGGTAGATTAGATCGGCAGTGTTCGTTCATGGTTGGAAAACGTCTATTTTATATGTCACTGAAAAGTGAAATGACCATGATGATTGCTAGGTTTCAAGTTTTTAATAATACTAACAAAATTAATAATATAATAACTATTATAAACATTTCAAACGTTACAAATCTACACCAAATGATACATTTTAGAAAATATAACTATTGAAACTTCAACATGGATTGGGAGTATGTAGAACTGTAGAAAAGTGATGCGGCAATTAACGATGGAAATTTATTGCAAAGGAGAGACTGGAAATGGAACAGGATGACACAATAATTAACAGAAATAGATGTATCAACACGAATATTTCTAAAATAACTAATAAGACCAATGATTCGACAGACAATGCAGTACAATCATTGGAAACGGAAGATGAAGAAAAATGCTAACAATACAGATTTTTAAAGCCCTAATGGAAGGGAATGAAAATTGAGTCCTCTTCGACAAAAATCTAAGCAGTGATGATTTTGTTTAAAAAAAAAGAGCTCAACTCTTTCAGGTTCGGTTCTTTGCCATTTTTTCTAACATTTATTTATTTTTAATATCCCCAGTTTTATGGATGGTTTATTTCTTTTATGTGCTGTTTGATGTTACTTATACTGTATCTCAGACACAGTTTGTCGTAGTATTTCTCAGTTCTATTAAATCATTTATTTTAAATTCTAGTTACTTTTAATACATATCTAACAACTTTTCTAAACATTCCAGTAATCGACATTTCAAATTCCTTAATTTAACAGAAATCAACTGACGTGAGCTTCATAGAGTTTCATTATACCTCAGCAATGAGTGTCTTTATAATCAAATTTAATAAATAAATAAATTATTAAAAATATAGACAACTAAACCAAAGGTGACGGGTGGTCAAGTGGCAAGGTGTGTGCCAAACAAGTATTGCTGAGCAGCCTTCACTGAAGATTTTAAGTTCATAGTCCTGTGCCGAGGGCTTTTAATTATGTCATTAATCCACCATCCTCTCCCCTGATCTAGGAAAAGCCACGTATGACCTAAAAAGCAAAGAAGGAAAGGGAAAAACCTAACCAAATTAATTAATACGATCTAAATTAACTAATAGTTTCGATGTGTGTTTCATTGCGATATGTGATATCATCACTATTGGTTAACGTTTTCATTATCATCTCATTTTCATCTTAGATTGGCTACTGTTATCATTTATTATTAATTTTTTTCACTAATAATATGAAATTTAACAAGCCGCTAATGAGAGTCCGTTCTCTAAGGATCCCTGTCCACTTAAAACGGACGAGATCCATCCAGGCGGAATTATAACCGTAACAAATGCCCACAGTTGAGCCAACATTATCATCGTATTCATGACAAAAGGAGATGTTATTTTTTTTATTCCAGAAAACTTCACAGAGGTAATTGTTTTAATTATATATGTATTGGAGCTAATGCCTATACACAAGAGCCTTCCCAGGCTGCTCGGAGAACAATTAAAGGTGTCGTATCACGAAACGGCGGCGCTCACAACTGCTGCTAAATATGTAAATAAAAACTCATCCCCGATATGAATATACATGACCGATCTTATCTCGGACAATTAGCATCGTATTTTCTTTTTCTTGAAGAAAAATATTTTATAAAGAGTTGGAGTGCAACGCTCCTGATGGGTCATACCGTCGCTGGATTACAGTAATTAGAGGATTGAGACTGCCAACTAGGCAGTAATCACCATCTTCGGCTAATCCTTGTTATTAAGGCCAATTTGTGGGGGTGACTGGAATTATCAGTATAACAGTGAAGATCTTACTTGCTTTTAATGTGTATATTAATGCCAATCGATAATTCATTGTATCGATAATATTTTTTTTTTAAATTACCTCTTTAATCGTAAAATAATATATAGAAAACTACTGTTGATGTATCCATTCAATGACCTGTTGAATATCCATTTCTCTGGATAAACATCCTATTCCATAGAATCGTTTTTCCACTTCATACGCCATAGCGCTTGAAGTAGAAAAACGATGCTTTTACAGAAATTCGAAGTTTAATAAAAAGATAAAAAAAACTTAAAAAAACTAAAAAAAAAAAATATTGATTTTGTAACTTAAGGAAATAAAATACATATGATATTTGTTATCAGAAATATAATAATGATAATATAAGATTCAATTATAATTTGCGTATATCATTGTAAGATTTAGGAGTGGATTCGATAAAGGTTAAAATAAATCAGTGACTGAAATTTATTAAATTTAAATTATCAAGTTTTTTTTCGTACCATTGCTTAAGGATAGTGATGTGTTATTTTAAAGGTGGGGTTGAACTTTGGCCTCATCAAGAGACCTCGCGGTGATTTGTGTTCGGTTTCCTCAAAAACAAATTAAATTTCGCCCTTTGCTGAGTAAATCTTTATTTCCTGATAAGGCCAAATCTTATATTGATGCTAAGAATGTGTTGTTTACAACTGGATTCGAACCGCATTTTAAACAGAAGCGGGAACTATGTTCCATGTTATAAATGTAACGAAATGAGAAAAAATAAATAAATAAATTTAAAAAAAAACATTCTATCGTCAAACATCAAGTACGTCAATAAATGATAAATTTAGAAAAAAATATTTATCAATGTATTGACATAAAAAATAGATGTTTGCAGTACAGATAAAAAAAAAAGGCAAAAACTTAGATCTAAACTACATGAATGATTAGTCTATAACATGTCAAACATAATATTTTTTTAGTAAAATAAATAATTAAATTTATTTATATTTATATATTTTTACTATTTTTTATTTTGACTGATCAGTACAATTTATAAATATAGAAATAAAATGTCTATTCTCTAATTTTAACACATAGTATATTCAATATATTTATTAGTATCCATAGTATACCTAAAGATTCCGTGATAAAGTAATACTAATTAAAAAATACGAACAATAGAAAATTAAATTTCTTCTGGAATTTAAAAAAAAATAAAATTAATCATCATAAATAATGATGCTGCAGTAATTACAAAAAGTAGGATTTTTGAAAGATCCGTTTTGACTTAACTCAAGTCACTATTAACTATTGAAATTTAACTGGCTCCCATTAGAAAAGGGGTTCATGCAAAAATATTTATCATATTTGCCATAATGATCTAAACCTACAAAAATAAAAAAAAATATTGAACCTAAATTAAATGAGTATTAAAGTAGTAACAAATTTGCTAAGTGCGCTGCAGCGCAGATGCAAATGACATACAATGTTAAAATAAAGAATAAGAAAGGAAGTAGTAATAAAGAAAGTAAAATAAAGAATGATGAATAATTTCTCATAAATTCCCTAATATTATTTTCCAGAACGGTATAAGATTTGTAAAACTTATTTAAAAGCAGGAGGAACTATTAGTTATATAATTGAAGTTATGTATTTCGGACTAGAAAATGTGCAAAACAGTTTGAAGCGTCTTTAGATGTTTTTTATGAATGCGCATTTAATGAAGTAACTACGGACTAATAAAAAGGCTTGAAATACTCGTGGAAGTAAATAAGATTTAAAATTTATTGTAGCATTTAAATATTAAAAAATAAATAAATAAATAAAACAGTTCTTGCTGCCACATGACAACCTCAGAAAAGTATGTGTAGGAGAATATTGTTCGTATTTACTGCTCTGTGTTCATGGAATGGATTGTAAAATATTTTAGTTTAATAGCTTGTTAGAAACAACATAAAATATTTTTCAAGAGAGAATAATTCTTCTTGGACACAGATAGATGAAATGACCCAAGCTGTGGATCCAAAAGAGGGCTCTATTAGCAGAGAACATCGGAGGAAGAAAAGGGGAAGCGTAATTACAGGCGAAGGGATTTATGTTGAGGACTGTGTTGGATACCCCGAGGACCTGGAGGACAGGACTTGGAAGATATAAGAAAAAGGAGGAATTTTTTCCGGAACCACTCCTCGCGGCCCCATTAACCGAATGAAAAAATAAAAGTGTTACTAGCTCTGCTGGAAGATACTGTCGCTCGCCCTTTGTTTTATTTCACGTCTCTTTAGTCGACGGATCATCCTTTTTATTTTTTTGAACAGTCCATAGTCGGCTTCATGTTCAGAAGGAACCCACGGAAACCATCTTCCATCTTCATCCTTCATGATAAAGCTCTATACAAGAAGGATACCACAACCCAATTTAAAACACGATTGAAGCTCAAATATTACTATTAATAATATATATTATATTTCTATTGATTTTTTTTTAAATTTATGTTATAAAATTAGAAAAACATGGATGAGGAAGAAATTATTTTCGTTATATTTTTATTTCCCATAGCTAGATGATGCTAGTTAAATAGTGTTACTCGGTCTAGTTCAACTAATATACCATAAGTGGAAGCTAGTTTCTATACCACTACAACTCATGAAGGCTATTGCGTTCTATAATTTGTAAGTAGGTACGGTTTATGGACCAATAGAATGATTTGGCGGGGTCTACCCTCAACGGCCTTAGCCTTGCAATTAAGGACACCTACTTCTACTACTCTAAAAGACTTTTTCAAAACGAGATTCGATCAAAGGCTGATGTGACAGAATAAATAATTATCTGCCTCAGCTTGAAACTAGGCCCAGGAACATAGTAGCACCGTGCCTTCCTCACTACTCTGTTCCTAAGTTGATCGGAAAAGTGCTACTGATTTCTGAAAACAATAATGTCTACTTCGGTGCCACAGTTCAACGGTGTAGAGGAAAACAATTAAGGGAGAAACGTGTGAACGGAACTTACGCCTATAGATCAAGCTCAACAATAAAGAGAATTCTTCCTCCTCTAAATAACTTCCTACAGCTTGTTTTGTTAAATATACTTTTAGAAGTATACTAATGAGTAAGCAGATTATTATTTCAATAACGATGGCCATAGTAAGGCACATTCGCACTAACATATTCCATCTGAAATTGTTCGTCTATTCCAGAGGTCTCCTCCAAACTAATGACTACGGGCCGGAGACAGATCAGCAGCTTCGATCCGACAATCGAATTTTTTTTTTATTACTTGATAAAATTTTAAAAATATGAAATTTAGCAAATTACTCACACACGAGATTTCTACAGTTTTCATGTCATTGTTTTTTCCTCTTAGAAAGCTCATTTCACAACGCCAAGTTTCGTTTATAGAACAACATTGTTTTGTTTTTTATCATTTACATGATCCACGGAACTCGTCAAGGTATCAATTTGGCCCGCGGTTCAAAAAGTTTGGAGACCTCTAGTCTGTTCCATATCTCCTCCCCTCTCCTCCCCCTCCCCCTCCACCCCTCAAAAATAGTTAATTCGATAAAATAAAGTTGGTGGACAACGAAACTTATATTAATTAAACCTTATAAGAAAAAAATAACACTTTGTAATAAATAATAATAAACAATGTACATTAAATTTCATTTGTCATACATCCATAATTTTTCGTATAAAATTAATAACAAATTAGCTGAAAATATTTTTAAAAAATACTAGAAACACATTAAAACATTTGAGGAATAATTTCTTCATTCGAACTGAATTTGATATACAGTGAGAGAGGGTGTTTCGGTCTGAAGCTCTTCTAAATTGAAAAATCATATCATGGGAAGACAAGCATTATATTTAATGCAGATATATTTTATATAAGTTATGACGAAAATATTAATTTAATTTGAGACCACCCTTCAACGTATTGATGATAAATTAAAAAGGAATAATAAATGACTAGTAAATGACACAATTGTTTCGAGTCTACATAATAGTTGTATAAATAAATGGATGTAAATTGATTGAAAAAATGTATGTTATGTCATTTATTAATAAGAGAATAATATTTATAAGTATCATGAAAAACGTTCTGAAATGTGATTAGAGATATCATGGGATACAACAACAAAGTTGTGAATTCGTTCCCTCATTGTTTCCCTGTCAACTTCCCAAACCTACTTCCAACTGTCCATAATAGCTACAGTCCTCTCCTGTATAAACAAATAGGGCTTAGCCTGTTGGTCTTGTTTGTCCCTACAAAGACCTGGGTACAGAAGTCAAGGGCCCTGACCCTTCGGTAATACCTCCTTAAGTCCTAGAGCGGCTAATACCTGGACCCTATCAGCCAGAATACCCAGCAATCTAGTTACGGCTCTTTGGAATGTAAATCCCTAACGATTGACAGGAGAGGTAATACGAACTAATCATGAGGATTCCTCCACTGTCAGAGGTTAAATCCACGTTTCCCAAACTAGGAAACTAAAGCGAAGCACTTCTTAAAATGGAACATTTTAAGAAGTTCCTATCGGTTTCATATACAATGATGTAATAATTTTTAATTACATATAATAATTTTAATGAAATTTCAGAAATTCACATAGATCGGAAAAGGCCTAAAAATGGCAAAAGTTGTTAATGTAGGCAAGATATCCAAAATGTTTTATAGCATTTCGGAAATTTTACATCAATATAGACTAAAATAATGTTGGTTGAGAACAATCGGTTCCATTATTGTTAATTTTTGAACCAATAAATATTTTATATTTAAAAAAATGTAAAATACAAATATGTTGTATAAGGTTATGTACCTAATTAATTTTTCATATCTATTAAGTAATTAAGTAACTATCTAGTGGGTATACATAAACTTCGTGCCGACCTTAAACATTCGGCATTCCTGGGAAATGACATGATCTCCCTCTTAACAGAAAAAGTAAAATTTAATTTATTTTCTAAGTTGCTTAATACTATGAAATATTTGAATTTTGTTTTATTCTATGTTTCCTCTAATACAGTTGCTTTATTAATAGGCTAATTTTAATTATGTTAATACTTTTTGTATTTTTTAAATTTCTAACAAGTGGTTATCGGCGCCCTGTATTGACTCGTAAAACTGGTGCAAGAGAAGCAAACCAAATCGGCCAAGAATTAAATGAAGATACCTGGTAGTGAACTGAAAAGAATATGAAAATATTAATTTTGAGCCTGAAAACTTGTTTGGATTTGTCTCAAATCTGTTCTTTCACATTTTCTTTGTTTCTATAACTTTACCTTTTATTTATTTATTTTTTCTTTGAGAAATGAATTATATCAGGTATATATTTATCTATGCTTAGACATGATTTTTGAACAGCTTTCTTGACTACATTTTCCAGATAATTACCGCAGGTCACCGCAGCTATTATGTATATTTTTCTTTAGCTCAAGGTTCAAAGAATATTGCTGAAATTAGGCGCAAGGAACTTATCCTACAAAAATACGAAATTCCGGTACCTGATGACTAATAAATGCAATGAAAATTAAAAAAAAAAATATTTTATCGAGAAACAACATATTTACGAAATTATTTGATTTAATCAATTTACACACAAACAAATTCTTTTTATAACTCAACAAAAACATCTAAACTCATTGATGTATGACAAGACGCACAGGCATATCTACGGAGGTGGGGAGGGGAGGGAGAGAATATTTCGGGCTAAAGCCTCCCTTTTTCCCCCAAAATGGTAAAATATTACCATATCATATAAAAAAAAAATATTAAAAAATTATTTCTAAAAATATTATTGTTGGTGTAATAACATTTAATAGGGTTTCAAAAATTACTTAAACACCATTTCGTAAAGGTAGTTAGTTCTTCTTTTTCGTCCCAAGTAATTATTATTATATTTAATAAAAGAAAGCTTTCGGGCTGAAGGCCCTTCCCAAAGTGAAATCCTGGATCCACTAGTGGCTAGTGTATAATGTAAACATAATAGGCCAAATATTAATAACATCAATGGTGTCCAACGTTTCCTAAAATGATAGCTACTTTATTCAGGTTGTGTTTTTTTTTTTTTTTTTTTTATTTATCCTAATAGAATTATGCCCTAATATAAGTAGACACCATTGCAAATACCTCTAGGTGCATATCTCGTGTGCTTTGCAGATAGCATAGCCGACATAAGTTACTCCCTCCAGGATTAAGGATACTAATTCCAGTTTAGAGGCCGTCAGGACATCTTTAACGGGATGATCCCATTTTTTAACTCCGTCCGCTGGTCTGCCAGTAATACGAAACTATGTACACTCGTGTACCTTTTAAGGCGTAGGTGATACCGGTCAACCTTCCATTTGCGTTTTATAGCCAACGTGTCGAATTAGCCAAAGATTTATTCTCTTGTGTGTTTTGTGAGGATCCATTACGCAGAAAAAAAAAAAGACCCAAACCTGTGTTATCGAGACTAATTACTTGTGGTCAAGATATATCGCCAATATAAGTGTAATTGACAGAAAAATGAGCACCTTTTCATTAGTCGAAAATGTTATAGCATTCCTCGAGGGTCCATTGGTGGATGTACTCAAGCGATTTCGAATTTATCGAATTGATCAATAATTTAAAAAATCGGTGTTTTATTACAGACTTGTAAAATTATAGACGGTTTATTGTAAATATATTTTAGATGTAGGTTAACTTTCAGATGTTTTGATTATACTCCATTTTGAATAAAGTAGAGAAGGAAGGCTATAAGTTTCACCAGGAATTATGGGTTTTTATCAGGATGTCATGTATTTTCTTTAATCATATAAAATATTATCTGTTTACAGATGTTTATATAATATTAGAATGTTAACAGAATTGTTTCAAATGCAACTGATATTTTTCTATAACAGTTACTTTTTCCTATTTAAAAAGTAACTGGCGTAGCTAATGTGGAGAATACTCAAACATTCTCTGTCTGTAATTTTATATTTAGTGGTATATTACATAAAATATTACGTCGAAACATGGGATGTAATTTTGAGAAATGGGATGATATATATTTTTCTGTTTCCATCATGGTTGATCATTTCTCATCTATCTCGTTAGGACAAGGCGAATGGATGTGTTGTCCAGGATACCCTCTGCATAGGACAGGAGGAAGAATGTCCTGACCGGGACCGCGAGGACCTCGGAGGACCAAGGAAGGGCAATATTTGTTTTTGTGGCTGGAGGAAGAGAGGAATGTAGTTTTTATGCCGGGAGAGCTAACGCCTCGCTGGGACTTAAATAGCCCTAAACAGTTCCTTCACTAATGGACACTCTTCCCCCGCTCCTAGTTTATAGCTCCGATAAATAATCAAACTATTTCTGCCTTTTTGTTTTGTCTCCCAGGGCGGCATCAGGGTGCAACACAAGAAAGGAGGCGATTTAACTGGGGCATTCGGGGATCCTCTTGACGGATTTTATTGGATACGGTTTTTTTAGTCACAGAAATACTGACTGTAGACAGAGGGGATCCTAAGAATTCTCGTATATTTCTACTTAAGATTTGTCAGCCATTCATCTATATAAATGAAATAAAAAACGCTGTAAATTATTCCACAATGGTTAATTATTTCCAAACAACTATACATCTCAAGTAACATTACCTTCCTAGTTACAAAAAAAAATAAATAAAAGGCGATTCCAATAATGGACTAAACTTTTTTTTTAATCATTAGTAGTATGCTAAAAAAAAAAAAAAAAAAATAGCATTACTGCAGTAAAACATTCCAAATTTAAAAACCAAAGAAAAGATATAACATTTGGAGTAGAACATATAAAAAAAAACTGAAGACCATAACTTTGTTCCTAATTGTCCGATTTTTTTTTTGTTTTTTTTAGGAAATTCCGTAAACTTTAAAAAAAACATACAACGTCCACTGTATACTTTTTGAGTTATTCGGAATTTAATTTTACCATCCTTCGTAACTTTTTTTCCAGCATCTTTTCGTTGAAGTATGTTATATAGATAAATTTAAAGGTCCTCAAGAAAATGACTTTACTCATTGAAATCGGTAGATTCGTTTAGGAGCTACAGTGCTACGAGGGTTTTTCGCCCGCCATTTTGCAGTAATGTCAAAGAAGGAGGATCATCCTTGGATGACCTCTGATTTTATATCCAAATTTAAAAAAAAAAAATCGGTGCAGTAGTTTCTGAGGCAATGCGCGGACAGCGGACGGACAAAAAAATTTTTATTCGTTTTTTGAATTCTAAGCATCCTGAAACGTGAAACCTCAAATTTTGAGAAGGGGTTAAGTTTTTGAATTTTTTGGTCGATTACAATGGCTGATTATTGAAAATAATAAACCAAAATATTAATTACGATTAATAATATATATTTGTCTAAGAGGGAGCATGCTTGCACAGCATAAAGAGGAGTGGAGAAAAATCATATGAGAGAAACTGGTTCTTCCTGAAGCGTAGTGGCAAGAATAAATAAATTTGCCTAAACTTACTTCAATTAATTAAGTATTTAATATAAACTTCGTAAAACTCAAATACAGGCATAAATCAATGATTGAGATATAAATAAAAAATTGTAAAAACCTTGTTTTGAGTATCTAAAATATAGGTAACCAACTATCCTAGCAAAAGTTTCATCAAATTAAGCATCTTCAGGATAGAAAAATTCGAAATCATGTATTTGCCAGAACTACGAATTACTCTCGAGGGACGAAAGACGTGAGAAGGAAACAAAGGAAAATTTCTTCCTTTGAATTCGTGTGTTAATTGTTAACAATGTTCTGGAAAGTTTACTGGGCTGATAAAAAGAAGATTAGCTCATTGTTGAGACCTATAACAAAATTATTACCTTTGCTCAGAGGGAAATGGTCTAACTGTTGATAAATATAGAACATTCAATATTTTTAATCATTATATTGAAGTTCTTCTTTTTATTTTTATAATTATTCCTTTGCGGAAATACTGAAATCCTTTTCCACTTGTTTTTATGTCTGTCTACTCAAACAGTGGTGTTCCATACGACGGAGACGGGCCCATTATGAATTTATAGATTACAGTATTAAGGATCTTAAGGCGTTAAGATAGGCTCGTTGCCCTAATAATGATAAAAAAATGGAGTGTATACCCCTTACATCTTACGGGTTTATTTTTGACAAAAAATCTTATAAATTTTAAATATCTGTTGAAGTTTACGCCGAGATTTTTCAAAGATTTTTTTTTTTTCATATTTACAGCTTCATAGAGGGATTATATATGCTGTTAGAATTGGTGAAATCTCAAGATAATGTATATATAATATAATATTGATTTGTTTTGTCATTATCCCAATAATACAACAACGTTATTTGAATGAATTATGACATTTGAGAATTTATTGGAACACGTATTTGTAAAGTGTTTATTTTTTTAGTAACAATGATGTAATAAAATTAAAGATAGAGATAGGTGATGGTGATCACCCATTTTTAGTGTGTATTGGAATATATTTTTTTTCATAGCTCTTTAATAACTTCTTTGATGTGTATAATGGTATAAATAATCTCCCTTTTCTGAATATATTGCATTTTAAGAATATGAAGAAAATGATATTTATTCCGATATGTATTGTAAAATTGTTGACTTTTGTTGGAAGGAAGTAAAAAAAATGAGAGCAGGAAATTAAACTATTGCTGATAAATGCAGACCAAATATAGTTCATCTTATATCAACCCTCAAAACATACCCATCAATTAGAAAATTCAAGACACCTAAATTTATATTTTATTTAAAGATATATGTGGATACTTATATATTTTTAAATAATCAACATAAGGCAATCTGCCGCATAATAGTTTAAATATAACCAGTTTGAGGCAGTTAATTGATTGTAAATTAAAAAAAGGGTGCAAAAAAAGTTCAATTGTGAAGAAGTAAGACAAGTCTAAAGTTTATAATTTATTTTTATTTTTTTGGAGAATTTTCCGCATAATTTCATCTTATTTATTTTTTCACCAAAAATAGCACGGTTCATTAGGCCGAAGCGAATAATTGAATATAAGAGAGGGAACTCAGGGAAGGGAGGGGGAATTATAATAAGAAAACAAAGGAAGGAGGAGAGATGAGGAGATAGGGAGGCTGTGAATGGACCAGTGAATACATGTTTATCAAATGAGCTCGCTCGTTATTTATATCGGCTGTGTGTGCCCTACTGTGCCCATTGATGTCTTTTCTTCTATGGCCACTCTTACAAATTTAAAAAAAATAATAACAATAGTTCAGGAATTTTTAGACCGTTTTACAGGTTCAACTTAAAGTTTATCATAATTATTGGCAGACTTACCTTATGTATTATATATATATGAAGTTAGTAATATCTGAAAGATTATTGCAAAAATTCAAACTGTGAGCTACAATGCCGCAATAGTTATTCCACTTACTTTAACTAATATCATGGCTGCAAGAAAAGCGCTGAGATCTCCTGGTGTCTTGATTTGCCTTTCACTTACAAAATCCTGGATCTTAATCTCTTGGACGAATGTAAATGTTATATGAACCTTTCACTTGACAGAATGACTAACTCCAATTTCAACACTTTTGAGTAAAGTCATTTAGTGATATCTACCATTGAAAGATAGAACTGTGAATAAAGGTATAAATTTTCCCACTAGAAATATCATTAAAATTAAAATAAAAAATATTGAAATTGGATTTATTCATCTGTTGACGAAAAGCCTCATTCAAAATTATGAATAAATTTTAGATGATTTTTTGGTTTACTTCTATATTGATGTTTAATTTAGGTTTTCTTATTTACCAACTTTCTTACCATTACCTATGTTAAAGAATTTGTAAATATCCATTGATTTGTGAAGCTCTTATATTATTTTACTTTCATCATTATACTTTCTTTATTTCTACTTACTGTTATTATTCTATATATTCGTTAGAATATTTCTGTGTTGTTGATTTTTTTGTGATAATGGCTAACTAAAGGCTGCGCTTATATTATTTTTCGGTTTTCATATTAGACCATATTATCCCACATTCTCTTAATTTTCTCCCTCATCTCTCTCTTTCACTCCTAGGAAGGAAATAATTCCTTCTCTTTCTTTGTTTTCCTAATGCATTTTCTGAATTTTTCTTTCAGAGCTTATTTTATTTATCTGCTTTCTTTTATTTGTTTATTTATTTATTTTTGCTTTGTTCTTAGTAATTTAAATTTATTTATTATATTTTGTATTAAAGGATGACTTTAGTGCTAATACTTATTGACCTTGAGTGTGGCAGATTGTATTATTATTAAATAAAAAATAATTATTTTAACCGATACTATTTCTTTTTTTATGAAGTTTGTTTTTCCTGAGAATAAATATTAAGTAGTTAAATGAAAAACCATATTGTCCTCAAGAAAAATATTCTATGATTGTTGGATTCAATTTTATTGTTCACAAAAAATATTAATAAAACTCTTGTTTTTTTTTTCTTCTCTCTCCCCTCTTCTTTAATATAATAATTTAATATTCATATCTATTTATTTAAACACATATTATACCTCAACATTCAAAATTTATTTTTACTTTCGCATACCTATATATGAAATATATTTCATATATAGGTATTCATAAATATATTTGAGGTACCCTGAGTCTTAATAACCAAGTCCCACAAAATGGTCTCTGTGTGTTTGTGTAATCAAAAACAAAAACTCGTACGGAAGTGAAATTTCATATTTAAGCGTTTTATATGCATTGGATGTTACAGCAACTTTTTCGTCAAAATTGGCTAACCGAAAGTGCCACTTTATATCATAAATTTAATACATTTTATCGATTTCCTCAAAATATTAATTAGCAATTTTTAATATGATGTAGGTTTTACTCTCATTGATGTCCCGTAACAGGCCTTAAATGGATAACTTTTAATATTTCTTCCTCTAAAGTTCCTTTAATGTTTTGTATTTGAAATAATTTCACATTTATCTCTGATAAAAAAAAAAATAGATATGAAATATGAAATAACTTGATAATTAAAGGAAAAATAAGAAGTAGTAACGGAGAATAGTTGTGATGGAGAAACCAAATAAATACGAGCACTCCCGAGCTCACCCGAGCTCGCCGGAAAGATTAGAACATTCTTCCATATGTAACATGAGTTTAAAGTGGTACGGACTCGGGCAATATTATTTACATATGCATATGTGGTTTTCATGAATGTTATCGGTATTATTTGATACTTAATTGTATAGATTACAGCAATATAAAAGTTAAAATTTATATATATTTGTACTTAAACAAAAAAAATTCTCATAGTGAAATATAAATAAATATAGCTGTTTTCTTTATCAGTGCCACTCTTGTCGGACTAAAAATATTTCGTGAGACTGAATTATTAATTACAATAAAAAAAAAAATTGAAATATAGTGTCGTAAAAGGAAATGGATTGTGTCAAATAAAATAAATATAATACATAAGACGTCTTTGGAAAACATATGGTAATTAATATTTTAAATAAGGTTTCTTACCGTCCATAATTTTTTCGTTCAATTCTCTTTGTCTTGAAATACTTATTTCTGCTTAGATGAGGGTAGTAAGTGAAAGTTGTATGATGCGATCACCGCACCAGATTTTTTCCTTAGAGGTATCGCTGTGTGTTATCTTTTGCCATGCCTGAAATATCAGTATCATTACCTGACCAGATTTTCATGAAGTCGTCGGTAAGTGCAAATGAATATTTGAAGATAAAAAAATGTATATTTTCTTAAAGTTAGTTGGAGGATGAGTATCGAAAAAATAAATATATTATAATATGTCTACGTACATAAATTAGTTTTCTATCCTCCAACGTTGACATATGTTTTGTAAGCGTGGAAAATTGTAAGAAAGTTAATTGAATATTATATTTTTTTAAAAATATAACAACAGATTTGATGTTTAATTTCTACTTAATTTTTTTCTTTAATTCAACATTTCAACCCTTTAGGTAATTTTCAAGAGAAAATCCTTAAAAAAAACAAAAAAAAAAAAAAAACATCAATTCTTATAATAGTTCATAATAATTATATTTCTAATCACATTTTCCATTAAACATTAACAAAATTTATTTAAAAAACAAAAAACTTTTGGCCTGACTTGCCTACTTCACATTTATTTGCATTTAAACAAATTTAAATAAAAGTTGATTAAAATTATTATAGTTGTCCAGTTTATATTTTTTTAATAACAAAATAATAATACAGTGATATTTTTTTTTTTTTTTAACACATTTATTGAGACATATTACAATCTGTCACAAATAAGGACATTTATAATAGTGCTCAGAGAGTACACAGTGAGAAATCAAACTTTATACTTTAACAAAGTTAAATTTTATTAAAAAATACTTTTTGGTTTTATTTCATCTAAGCACAATCAGTCGTATATCAAATTATCCTATCATACTTTATTTATATAATTACAAATGAGGTTATTTGTCATGAAATATTATTTTTATGACAACCAATTAGCCCGAAATAATTTATATATATATATATATATATATATATATATATATATATATATATATATATATATATATATATGAATACTGAAATCAGGTGAGCATTCAAAGAGTGAAAGAAGTAGAAGAATGCGGCCATCGGTGCAGGTTCTGGTCAAAAGGGGTTTCTGTTCAACATTAATCAAGCCTTTATTTAACCAACCTTTATCAATTACATCTAGCCGCTGTCCTCACAGTTTATGATTATTTTATCATTTGGTTTTATTCTTTTTAGTTGTTTTCCCCCTTCAGTTTCCGAAGTTGTTTTCTTTGACCAGTTCAAAAACCTGTTTGCACCTGCTAGGTGGTCATCAGCTGCCTTGGGTACACAATTAGAGGTTTGATGTAGTTCTCGGCTTACTCCCAATAAGGACATTTTACATCTTTGAGGACTTCCGTCGAGGAAAATAAAAATATATCAAGTAGCTTTAAGCAGCTGGTGCATATTTTATGTAAGACAGATGGAGCATGTTTGAGAATTAATTATTTTTATTATTTTGCATTATAATATATCATATAATATCCTTATAATAATTAGTTTGTACTGACTAATGCAATGAAAAACGAAACCGAATTATATCTATGCGGTTGTTTCACTTAAGTTGTCCGTTTTTATGGAAAAGTTTGCAATATAAAAATAATTGATGATGTAATAATCCTGTCATTAAGTCATACTTGTTTATTTATTGAACATAAAAATTAATGAATTATAACAATGATTAGCTTCACACATTAAATACCAATCCAGATTTTTTGTCATCTTTCCGGGAGTATAAATAAGTATATTATAAACGGTTTTTGACATTTCACACTACCTAAATCCATTTTTTTCTATTATTCGACCAATAATTTTTGACCCGGATAGAGCCGAACAGTATTGGTCAAAGAATTTATCTAAACCTTGCAGTTGTCTACAATGAGCATAATATATACACTGTTTGAGAAGCCTACAAATACTAAATGTGTTTGGTTTTATGTATTTTTCTCTCAAATAAATTTAATGAATGATGAAGCTTCTTCTAAAATTTTCTGTAATATGCACTTTAACTTTTCGTTTATAGAACATTGCAGAGAAAACCGGGTAATTATGTTATGACGAATTTTTAATAAGATTTCCCCATTTCTCCTTAACTTCGGTATTCCGGTCTTGTTTGCTACATACACCATTGCAGCTTCTTCGTTAATTTTCTCCATCCATCTGGTTTTTGACTTTCTACGTGGATTCTTGTCTACTATTGTGACATTCATTTTCGTATCTAACCTCCTTAAAGTACCATTCTATTCTATAAAAACTTCAATTTCGAGCAACATGGAAGAATTGTTTGTTATTTATTTAATAAAATTTACAACTGTATAAACAATACAGCTAGTAAAAATGCACACATTGGAAATAATGACATGGACAGACTTCAAGAGGTACTGCCCCGTGGTAGCACTCCCTATTTAATTCTAGGTAAGAAGATCACGAATCCATGTTCTTTTCAGTTTCTTGTCGTTTCAGTCTAGTATGCGGATTCCAGTGAGGCATTTATCCAAGTGGAGTTCTAGGTAGCGGATTCGTTCAACAGGAACAAGTGGAATATCATTGAAGGATACTATAGGACAAGAAGTTGTAGGTTTACGACGAAGGATTAAGATAATTTACACGCTTTAGCTCCCTCTGGTACCCCGTCCTCTCTCTACTAAGGTCTGTTCTATGTTTTGACAAATTTATCCCATAACCGATAGCCTATTATGAATACCTTAATGGTTAAAAACATTATTACCTTTGAAAATTCATAAATGCGTCAAAATGTTCCTTTCCTTGAACAAATCATAATCCCGTAAAAATATACCCTCTTCAAAAAATTTTGATGCCACAACTTACGCCATACAACCCCTTTCTGGAAGCTCTGCATCTAATTCATGTTAAATATTCATAAATACGCCAAAAGAAAGTTACTAATTTTCAATCAAGCAAAATAGTATAGTAGGGGAGACGGTTATGCCAAAGTACGGAGAAGACACTCATCATATTATCGAAACTATAAAAAATTTCCGATAGGTTTATTAGGAAGAAAGGGATGTTGTGCCTATCTGAACGTATTAAACATTATTGCAATGGAATCGCACGACATTAACGCTAATACAGTCCTTCATTACTTTTTAACAGACAAAAAACTATTTATTTTCTATTTCTTTGTATAATTGTTGTGATATATGTAAAGATAGAGTGATGAGTGTTTTTCTCGTTATAAGTTAAACATTAGTTGTTACTTTGTGCGTAGATAATTTTATAATGTCGTGGTGACTGTTTTGTGCATGCAATGCGTTGGGTACGCTTGTGACATATTTTCTGGGTAAGATTGTATGACAAGTAAATTTTAATTTTATTTTTAGATACCCATAAAACGCTCAAAGAAGACCGATAATTGATTCTTCTACAAATGTTTATGCCTTATTATTATAAGAGATTAAATTGTTATATAATACAATAAAAGTGTTTAGAATATTTTGGTGCCATTTCCAAACTGTCACTCTCGATTTAAAGAATTGTCACTACGGTCATTGGAGCAGAATCTGCTATAACATTTTCTTTTTTTCTAATTTGCTCCTATTAGATAACCATGGCACGTACGCACAAAATTTCAGTTTTTATAAGTAGTATAGGGTACACTTTACTTTAAATAACACCATTCTTCTGTCTAATTGGCACACTAACAAAATTGAAAACTGTCACAGCCGTATCCCAAACAAAACTATTGACCATGTTAGTTCGAGATTAGAAGTAAGTACAATAAACTACAAATACAAAGTATAAATGTCAAAAATCAATAAATAACAATATCAAGTCGAATGTATTAGTTACAATAATCCAACAACTAACAGTAATATTGGTGGTACTGGTCAGATTATTTGTTCTTTAATCGTTCCTTATCAAAATAATTTTCCATCCAAAAACAGGCTTTAATTTACCCCTCTTCTTGCAAACAAACTATGACTTTTGAGAACATCGAAGCAATATGATAAATCGGTTCCATCCATTAGAAAAGATAACTGTACAATATAAAAAGCACACTAGAGCTAAACGTATATAACTAAGAGGAGTTACGTAAGGGAGACCATTAAGCTGCGATAAGCGGGAAGATAACATATAAGGAATTGCTAAGAGGAAGATGTGGCAGTCGCTTGTTACGGCTCGCTTCCTTGAGGTCCAATGATTTATAGCCTGCTTCAATGACGGCGATCCATTCCCCATGTCCCGGAGTATCTATGTCTCTCGGCTGCGGTGTGTATTCCAGCAACAGATGTCTCGCTTAATTTTATTGTGTCCTTAAAAATGGTACTGTGAACGTATATATGTTTCTATTGTGTCTGGATAAACTCATAAATAATCGTTTATATATGTGTACACATGCATGGATGGGACTTGGTGAGGATAAAAAAAAACAACACCTCTCCTTGGAATTCTTGCTCGACATTTATAGAGTAGTGTCACCGGTAGTAATAGTTATAACTTATTATAAGCATTCGGTTTTTCTCCATTTTGATCATGAAGTAGTACATTTTCGACAAAAACTTTCTATACATTTTTAAACTACATTGAATTTATTACAATTTTAGGCCAAAATAATCCCAGTATATCTAATAGGATTCGAACCAGAGGTGCCCAGAATGGAGTTCCGCAAGTTGAGCCATCAAAATTTTTGAGAGGGCATATTTTGACGGATTTTTGATGTTTTGAGGGAGACAAATTTCGACGGGGTTATAGATTTTTGGAATGAGGAACAAGAAGAAAACATGGAACAGATCGTAGCAAGTGTAATTGCATATGATGTACGATATTTCTAATGCTACTTTAGTTTTTCCTGTTTTTAAGAAAAGATAACCAATAAAATATTTTGGGAGGAGGAGAGGGGTAGCTTCTTGCGCCATCGACCTTACAGGGTAATTTTAACTACAGATTTTCATAATTTGGGTGGATTGGTGGATTTGCTTGGTCCTAGTCTTTCGAATCGGAACACCTTCAATTCTTATTTCGTTTACACTTTCATTCACTTCATTTATACTTTTTTTTTTTACACTTCAGGTAAATGTTAAATAAATATTGTGTTTCAATTTCGGTTGTCTTGTTTTGTCGGTCAAAAGAGGGAATTGGGAGTACTGTGGTTATTCGTAGTTAATATGTGTCTTAGTCAAGTGACGGGACTTACTAGAGTCCTGTAAATTTAAATTCATTTTCCCAGTCTAGTAAGAGGTTTTTAATGTAAGTCTGCAATCTCATAGGTTTGTGGATAAGTGGAGTAAGTGTTTAAAAAGGTCGGTTTGTCGAGTATTTAAGGCTATCAAATAATTTGATATGCCTGCGTGCAATAAATTCGCCCACCCTCAGTAATTAAAGGGTGATATGCAGTTGGTCCTCACATGTTTTTTGTAAAGTTTTGTGTCTTACTATTTTTTTTAGCACACCGTTCTGAAACTGTTGGTGCTTCTTCGCTGTTGCTGGTGATAATTTAAACATTTTTTTCGTTCTAAGTTGATCTCTGGCAAATTAGCCAGGTGAGATGTAAAAAAAAAGCTGATTAATCATCTTGTACCTGGGCCAGTTTACAAGTTACCGCAAACATTTTATAGTTGGAAGATAGCTCAATTATTACTGGTGCCACTACTCTATAAATGTCGAGCAAGAATTCCAAGAAGAGGTATCGTTTTTTTTTCATCCTCACCAAGTATGAACATATAGAAGTTTTTGAGGTATTCAAAAGTGATCCGGGATTCAAAAGTGGATTGGCATCTCAGTCTCATTTTATATAAGAAAAAATTCAAAGTAGCTGTCATATCTACGGTAGATGCCAGCAACTATCTTAAATACATAATATCAGTTTCGTAAGACTTTTCGTTTTTGAGCTAGACTGTTCACATACAGATACACACACACAAACCCACACACACACACACACACACACACACACACACACACACACCTACACACGCGCACACACATAGACCATTTTGCAGGACTTGGTTATTAGGACTCAGGGGGCCTCAAAGAGTGTATTTCCGCTGAAAACCTAGGCTCGAAAATTCTCATGATCGCAATACTTTATCTTGCTATATATTACATATATAGGTAAATGAAAGTAAACAAAAGAAATATACTACCACATGATGTAACTTACGAAGTACATGATTACTGTCCTACAGTGGACTAACAAATAGAACCAAGTCTTGATCACCTCAATAGAGCTTCCACTACCTGTCAAAACAAGTGATTTATTTAATTTATTTCATGACCAGTTAACTCGTATGCAATATAATAAAGTATAAAACTTAGTTAAAACATTTTATTTTATTATTTTATTGAAAAATATTACAATCTGTCTCAAGGACATTTATAATAGTGTTCATAGATCACATTCACACTCCATGTACAATAAATAAATTAAATAATACAGAAAAATAATTTATATACAATAAATAAGAATAACCTATATATCTGGCGAGAGAACTCCAAACCAGACTTGTCCCTCCAACTGTGGAGGGAAAAGCATGACTCCAGGAGATCCCTGTACTCTCTCAATCGCGTCACTTGGGCCTAACCCAGTGGAGATTGAGCAAGAGTGCTTATTGAGAAAATTAAGATAAATAGCAAAAAAGGATATTTGAATTTTGTACTGGTATGTTTAAGTAGGAAATCAATTTAAATAATGATAAACTGAATATCTTATGCATACATTGAATATCGTGGTGCTCATCAGTTTTCCAGTAGAACAAATTGGCTAGCTGCTTAAAAAAAAAAATGAAATAAGAAATCTCTACCATGATGAAATTAATTAAAACTTGAAAAGTAAATAAATAATTAATATTTTTTTTTAGAAAGTAGAATTCGCAACCCACTTGAATTCAAGAGTTTCTTTTTTAAACTAAAATATATTTATGTAAGTTATTTTATGATTTTACATATATTTA
Organism: Nezara viridula; assembly: GCA_928085145.1. NCBI lineage: Eukaryota > Metazoa > Arthropoda > Insecta > Hemiptera > Pentatomidae > Nezara > Nezara viridula. Next base: position 47,523,666 of record OV725077.1, on the reverse strand, counting down.
ATCAAAATTAATATGAAAACCTACTTTATAATATTGTTAACTCCTAATGCATAACAGCATCTTCTACAGGTACTTGTAAATTGCCAACTAGCTACTATACGTACATAAATATTTAAGAAAAATTTCAAGAATCATTTATGGTTTTTAAAAACATATTTTGACAGCTATTTATCCATAATGTTTAACCAAAAACAATTAAGTAATTTAGAAGAATAAATCTTTATATATTCAATTTTATGTATTCAAATCCCTGTTATTGTTAATGTTTTCTAATTGTTAACAAAAAGTAAACTGGTGAAAATGATTTTATTTTTAGGCCAACAAAAAAGATAAAAAATAATATAATAATTCATTATGTAAACAATTTCAATCTCTTTCGTGTTATTTATGTTTTTCTTGTTTTTTCAAACCGAACCTACTTACTATGGATATTTATTTATATAGTAGTTCATACAACTCTTTTAATACACGAGGATTTTAATCCAAGATTAGGTTTCAATTCTACTGGATATTGAATTGCAAGATTCATAATATATATATTTATTACATTTAAATATTGTGACGTGGATCGCATTTACTATCACAACAGCTGATTCAGCAAAAAATAAACATTTATATACCATCATAACATTTGATCAAATCAACGTAAAATTTTACATTAAAATCACATCAAAATTACATATTTTTAAATTACATAATAATTTATAGAACTATTATATTTTAATTAAATAAATGTGGTATAGTTACTGATGACTTAGCAGCTGAAATTTCGTTTATAGAACACGACGGGGGAGTACTTGTCTCTGATCCCTGCGTTCCACTCCCTTCGGCACTTTGGACTCCCGGTTCCCTCCAATTCCAGATGACCCAGTGTCGCCCCCGGAGGATGAAGACAGACCAGGGTCATTAATTGCCGAGCAGACACCACAGACCATAGTCTATCATTAGAAGGCACCATTGAGCAGAGCACGCGACCCGTTATTAAGAACGTTGGCGCATACCACTCGAGGAATCCAGCCGCACCCACCTGCTCCGTCACACCTTCCTCCGCTTTGTCCTCTCTTCGGGAGGTCATCCTGGTCCAGGGCGGCATGTCGATCTGCTAGGGTATTCAGGGAATTGTCGTAAAAGGTTCATATTGGTCTCATTTATATCGCTTCTTTATCAGCGATGTACAGAGATAGGAATCTCCAAATAACAAAGATCGTCGACTTTTGTATGATTGAAAGTTCATTCTATTTATAAACTATAATGTTTTGTAACATGAAGACTGTGCACTTCCTAATTTTATCCATGATCTTCCCAAACGTCGGTCACTCAAGAGAAAAAATAAAACAAAAAGAATAAAACCAACCCTAAGAACTTGGAAATCCAAAATATCAATCAAACTTTCATTAGTTTAAGATAATTCTTAACTTTCATTTCCGCAAAGTTTTGCATTTTATAAATGCTAATAAAAAAATTGTAATGAAGATGTTATTATTTTACTCAGCAAGAATATTTGTATATTTCTTGATAAACTTTTATTTTTTTATAGATTAATATCTATCATTACAAGAAATGAATGCTTACTATTTAACATTTTGTTTTTTTGTCATATTTTCTTTTGTTTTTACATCATAACATCATAACGAATTAGTCAAGTACTTAGAAAAATAAAAATTATTACATTCTCCCTAAGAGACAGAAAGAAATGTTCCATTTACTGGCGTGAGCCTTTATTTTTATTTTTTCATTGAACTTTAACTTTATTTTAAAAAAATACTGATTTTTAAATACGAAGTTTATACTTAAAAATATATACAATTTGTGTATTATAGTGAAAAAGTATATGTGTATCAAAGTAGCTATGGTATTCTCACAGTCAGCCCATTTTCCTATAAAGTATTCGTTCTAACCAAATTGAGATTGATTTGTAAAAAAACTATTATTAGTTTTAAATAATAAGAAAATTAATATAAAATCGGTGATAAATTTTCTTAAAGCTTACGATTCACTGAACAAAATTTAAATGTGAGTTCTTCTTTTACTTGATAAAAATTGGGATTCAATAATTGAGGTTATTAAAATAAAGATTAGATTGGCTTTGATGACCTCGGGGTTTTACGCCTCTAGGGAGAAACACTTTATTTTCATACAAAAGCGTGCTACCCAATTATATTAGTTTGCTGGATACACAGCATACTGGTTTATGCTTTGTACAATCAATATAACAACATGAAGTATATGTGTATGTTTTTCAATGGAGTTATGATTCTTCAATACCTTTGGGTAAATGCTTAATAAAATTTTTATATATGTTATTAAAAATTGTAATTTTAATAATATAACTTAGGGATTTTAATTATTTAATAATTACACCTATTAAGAATCAAAATTCAACTCATAAGAAATAACATAAATTAAAAATATAATTGTAAATTAATTTTCATGGTCTTTGCCTAAATTAAATTCTGGGAACACTTAGAAAAAAAGTAATTACCATAAAGATTCTTCAAATTGTAATAACATAGGAACATGTTTAAGATGATCTAGTTTATCCGGATAGATGAATTATACATGTGTTTAGATATGCAGAATCTAGCAAACAATTACATCATTATAATTATTTTATGATGTACAGTAGAATATATTTATAATAGCGCCGAAGTAGAAAGTGAGATGTGTCAATAGTTTGAGGTCGTCGACTCCATTTGCATTCCTGATAATGTAAAAATAGAAAGGGTGCCCCCCACCAAACACTTTGCCAGAGGATTTACATAAAGCAGTTCCGCGACCTGCCCCAAGGGGGAGAGAAAAAAAAATCGATCTTATTTAAATTTTATTCAAATGAGCGTCCCTGACAGACAAGCGTAGTAACTTTGACCCAGAAAACCCAACGTGAATACGTAAAGGGCTGGCCAACTTTTGATTTCATCGCAGGCAGCAGGGCCGGAATACTAATTCTCTATGTGTGTGTAGGGCAGGCATAGACAATGGTCCATTCACGGCGGCCCTTCGGTCTCTGGTCACGTAGGGCACCTCGTGGCAGGGTCTTCGTCTGAGAGAGCGTCCCGAAGTACGGGGTAACCGGTTGCCGAGGAGAACCAGGCCTATGGAATGGAATACCATGGTCGATTAGAATCAATAAGGATTCCAGGGAGCTCTCTGTTTCGAAACTAAGATGAATCCGGAACAATTGAACTCTTTAGGAATTTTAATTTATATTTTGTTTTTTTGTTCTAATGCTAATTTGAGGTTTGCAAACAAACTAAAAAAATAATCAAAAATATTAAATGTTTAAAATAACAATTTAACTTAGGGCATGTGTAAAACACTTCATCAATAATAATAAAATAATTATTAAGCAGAGCATTTATAAATAAGCACCCTTGTTATTGCACTAATTTCATTTTCCAGGATCTACCTCCACTCTTAGGCTTCTTATATATATTGCTCTTTTCATTGGCTTGTTAAGTTGTTGGGCTGCTCTGAGAAATCGAATAATTGAAAATGGAGACCATCAATGTATATCTAAAACATATATAATAATACAAACGATAATAAAAAATAACAAATAACAATAAAAAATAATTCAAACAAAGTAAAAAATAAACACAGAATCTCAGATACTAAAAATAATAAAAATATTTTATAATTATAAATAAAATGAAAACCTTTATGTGGGCTTCGCGAGGGCCAAAAAAAAAACCCTACTGTAGACTGACAGGACAATCTCCTTGATTTACTATATGGGAAACTGTCAACACACACAATGAAAAACATTCAGTATATTTTTAAATGGTGTAGTATACATCATAAACAATTAAAATTGCTCGTACGATTAACATTGGATTCTCCACCTTTTTAATGAAATAAGATTTTTTGAGTACCTCGTTCATTTAGGACATTATAATTGTATATATATATATATACAATATACTGTTAAAGAGTATTATTTTCCTCAATCAAATAACACACCGGGAAGGAAAATATGGTTATAAACTGCCTGAATTAAAGATTTCATACCGAGTGGAAACGTATTACATAAAAGAGGCACGTGTGAGCAGTTATCGGCCCAGCTGAAGATTTGAGATCGACCGCATGAGTCGATACTGAAATCGATAGTGGTATTTTTTTATTTCTTTTTTATGGGCAGGTATCCCGTTTCTTTCCTAGCCTGGCACAGCTCCGAGGTTTCCCTGATTTATGAGGCCATATTTCTTCCGATGGTATGTTAATCAGTCCAGCTAATTAAGTAATCATTAATATTGTATATGTCCAAAGGTGGGCTTGTTGTATATTTCAGTTATCCTTTTTTAACTTATCAATATTTCAGTGATAGAAAACTGTTATATTATTATAAATATATTTTTCCTAACGACATTGCAGATTTTAACGACAGTTTTCTTACTAATTTAAAAAAATGCTGTGTGTCCACTCGAACGACATTTTTTACAAATTTGGGGTTAAGATCCAGTACAAAAATTATTTGTTGTATCTTCAATATTTTTTATTCAATTTAGATTTTTTTATTAAAAATATATTTTTCACTTTAAATCATAGTTCTTTAAACACAAGGAAAAGTGTTCGTGTGTAAACCCGGGCAGAATATTTATCAATTACGTTTAAATATAAATAGAAAGTTCAATTGACCATAATTCTTCTCATTCAGGTCCGAAACAGACCATTTATTTTTTGTTGTGTTGAAAAGTTAATTAATTTTAAAACCATTATCTCATGGTTATAAAATTATGAGATGTTCATTTTTTGAATTATTGGGCAGCTGCTATTGTAAATAGGGTACTCGATTTGATACACACACTGGTATTGATGACTAAAATTCAACACAATTATAAACATAAATTATTTTTTCACGCATATTTATTTGCCTTATGTTTTTTTCAATAATAATCAAATTAATTTTTGATCGTTATTTATTGGACGTTTCAATAAATCTTTTTCCTCCTCTTCAGCAACCTAGAATAATACAATTAATATATTATATCTTCAAGTATGAAACAGTCACAATCAACATTTAAAATATTTTTTTCTGAATGAATATAAATTACTTTATAAAATTTGTTTAAAACGCAATTTAGTTAAATTTTATTCCCACCAAAATTGGGTAAGTAACAGAGATTTTATCAGATTGCTACAATTGCTCATATCAAACTAAAATGATTATAGTACAATTAGGGTTGTAGGTAAGGGTTGTAGGTAAGGAGGGGAGGGTTTAGAAACTAAATATGTTATTTTATAGATTGGTTCAAAGTATCATGAATAAACCTTAAATCTTCTTTTATATTTAATGTTTTTTTAGAAAGGTTTTTATAAATAAATTTTCTTTCCTTTAATGTATTTAGGTAATTATTTAAGTATTTACTTTATATCATAATTATTTTTTAATTGGTCAGTATATAACATATACATACTTATTATTGCCCTAATGTATATCGATACTTAAAAACTAAAATTAAATGTTTAAAAAAAATTATCTCCCCGGCGGGGAATCGAACCCCGGTCTCCCGCGTGACAGGCGGGGATACTTACCACTATACTACCGAGGAATTGAAATTTGAGGACATAATTAAGTTTTTTCTTAATTTCTTATCCAACAAATAATTTAAATTGTAAAAAAAAAAAAAAAAAAAACCTGTACCACTACAACCCATGAAGGGTCTGGGGTTCAGTACTATTTAGGGAAAGCACTGTTTCTAGGTCAACGGTTGTGCAAGGAGGTGATTTGACCGAGATCACGCTCAACCGCCAGGTTTTCCCCCTTAATCAATTATTTAATTATGGGTACCCATTTTATAGAGGCTGGGTGTGCCCCAGGAGGGACTTCTGACCCAAGGTCGCCCCACGGCCAATGAAACAGATAAATAAATTTTCTGCCATGAGCCGGGGTTCGAACTCGGGACCTTTGCATTGGAAGCTCAGTGCCCTACCACTGAGCTACCCCGCTCCCTAATTTAAATTGTAAAGTTAATAAAATTGTTAAGTTAATAAAAATTAAAAATATTTTTTAAAATATGATGATTACTAATCAAGGGATGAAAAACACTAAAAATAATAATTTAAGTAAGTATAATAATATACAAAGCAAATAAACAAAAATAAAGATAAATAAATCTTGAACACACACAGAAAATATATATAAAAAAAATAAAGGTGTGTGCTTTATGAGACCACAAGATAGCGGTGAAGACATCAACAAGGCAAGGTTAATAATATGAAATATAAATTATAAATAATATGTAATTATAAAGAGAATGAAATGCTGAACATTTCCCTCGCTTACAGTATGCAGGACAGGTGTTTAGTTTCTGATATATTTCAATCCATATCTTCCATAAAACTTGTAATCATATAGTTTTCGACACTATTTTTTCCTTTTCACCTCTCTAACACAAAGTCGCGTTAACACACGTTTTTGAATAATAGTCCATTCATTACAGAGAGGATGAAATGCTTAAAAATTCCCTCGCTTACAATATGCAGGTCCGAATTTTTAGTTTCTGAGATATTTTAATCCATATGCAAAAACACATTAATTAGTCGACACTAGCCGACTTTACCCGAGCGTTTCACATTTAACATCTGACGGCTCAATCTAGTTCACTTTCCTAAAAAAAAAAAGGAAAACGCGCCTCAAGAAGTATTCACTTCAAAAATAAGTTTTAAATAAGGTCAAAATTAGGAAAAACGTGCATTAAAATAAACTGTTAAAAAATTCGAACAAAGAATTGGAATCAGGCTCTCCTAATGAAATTTTAGAGTGAGATAAATTTAAAATTAAAAATGCTGCAAATTATTACAAAATGATTTATTATTTTCACTTATATTTTTATTTATTTATGTTTGAAGAGAATTTTATCCTATGAATAAGCACCAAAAAAAAAATATATCTAATTTGCAATAATGTTTTTTTTTTCATCGTATTGTTTTTTCCAACTTTTTTTCGGCAAATTATGTCATATGTAAATTTAATAGGCATCAAGAGTTCTTCAGGCATATTTAAAAAAAAAAAAAAAAAAAAAAAAAAACAGTAGAGGCGATTAAGCGTAACAGTCAACAGAAACCCAGGTTTTTCGTTTTGAACACCGTTTTGAAAAAAAGAATTGTTTTGGCGCGGTGGATGATAATATGGAGTTATTGGGATGGTGTAGTAACAGATTTTTCTATCGGATTCTATTTATCTTGAAAAGTAAATCTCAAATTCTGAGTGAATTATTATTGAAAATAATAAATCGGGCCTTTATTGAGTATACATATAATAGCATATTATTTTGTTCTTACCGTCAAAATCGCACAACACTTTAGTATTTTGTATTTTGTAAAAACAAATATTAAAGATCAAAGATTCTCTTTTCCAAGACCGTGACGATACATTACTATTTATTTTATTTTTTAAAGAATTGTTTTTTTTGGACTACATGTTCTAAAGTATGAATAAATTAACGTCCATTTACACAAACATGCTAAAAGATGGTAAACCACGCCCAAGAAAAGGGTACCGGTAACATATCATCCTGGACCCCACAGGACGGCGTCGTTTAGGAGGCCACGATGTCCAAAACCGTCGCTGAGAAATGAGCACTAGCGGAGCCGATGTCCTGGTAGCCAAGAACTAAGGACCTTCCTTATAACAGATAGCGACACGAGAGTTATAGCGACACAGGTCCTGGATTAACGCCTAACGGATCTGGGAGCTGGATTTGGGGGGGGCACCTGCTGTGCCAGTGGGCTTCCATATCTGCCAAATAAATACGTATATTTACACTACATCTTGTAATCCTCGCGAATTTTTCAACAAAAGCCAAACCCCACACTTTGAAGAGGATACCACAAACCTTTTCTATTCTGAGGTTCAAAAAATGAGTCTGAAAAATATTTAGAAGAAAATATCTTCTAAAACATAAAGTGGCGTATCTCGGCCGCATCCCGGAATTTAGGCGTATCTAGAACAAGGAGGCACAAAAAAAAAAAAAATTATTAATTATATTCAGGATATTTACTGTATTAATGCATAAATATAAAAACGCACCCTGTAAATGTGAAAAGTTGTATTTGCTGAAATGACTGGTTGCACTCTAATAATATGTATATCGAAAAACCACGGACACATCTTCTTTTCAGACAGCTCGCAGGGTTATCGGGTATCAAAGGGGAAACAAGATTCAAATCGAGAGGATTCGGATGGTTCTGAAATTTATTATGAAAGGATAGCTATCTGGAATATGAAAACAAATGAAATATTTTCATCAGATTAGTCGAATATACAAATATTTTGCTTGCAATTCAAGTTGAAAAAACGCTCCTAATAACGAGGCATCACTTATGGTTTTTCAGGCCGACAATTTTATTATGAAAACAATAAAGCTATCGTATAATCAATTAAATAATTACTATGTTGTCTTACAATAAAGTAATCATTCCATTTCATGCAAACCTTCCCCACCACCAAAAAAAAAAGATTCATTTCGTGGAATCTCTATTAATATTTTTTTTAAACCATTTTAAATAAAAACAATGAAAAGCATATATATATATATATATATATATATATATATATATATATATATTTTTTAATGAGATTATTAGATGACTTATAAAGTATTAAAAGAGAGCCTATTAAAATAATTTAAATATTTATGAAGTTGTCTTGTAATAAAGTTATCATTCCATTATACAAAATATCTCATATGGTGGTGCCTTATTTACTAAAACTTTTTATTTTTTAAACCACCATTGTTTTAATAAAAATAATGAAATTCTCGTCTGATTAAAAGAAAAATGAAATTTTCCTTAAATAAAAATATTATAGAATTAAATAAAACGTGTGCCTATTGCGAAATTTCTAAGTGTTAAAGTACGAATTAAAGCAAGAAACCTGAGAATTTTTCAATAAAAAGAATAACATTCTCGTTTTGTTAAAATATATTTCAGAATTATATATATTATATTGACAATGAAGTAATCATTCAATTAAATAAATAAAAGTTCCTTGTCGTTATCGTGGAATCCCTTTAGTACGCGGGCCCGTGATCTTAAATATGTTACCATATTAATTAATTACCAATATTAATAATTCCAATTTATTAAATAAACAATCCAATTTTTCTTTTATTATTCGTAGAGTAGGTTATACAGTAGACTAGGACAGCGCAGGGATGTAAATATTAAAAAACTATATTGATTTTTGTGGTCTCGATTTTTTCAATTTTTAAAAGAAAGAGGACAGGATTAATATTGAACTGAAATCGTATATCATTGTATTTTTAAAATTAGCTATTAAAAATATATATATTGCTAATAAAAAAAAAAGTATCAATTCATCGACATTAGCTAACAATGAATACTTATTTTTAGGAACAAGAAATCGGAACTAAAAAAGTATGAAAATTGTTTTTAAAATAGCATCGCTTCAACTTATTAATCAATAATATTATTGTTTGATTAAAAATTAAACAGGATGGGACCAAAACAATATTAAATTAATTACTAAAAACCAATTAAAGTATTCATATTTATTATTGAAAATACTTTTTAATAAATATAGAATATAAATGAAATCGCTTAGCACAATAAAATAAAGAATAGAAAAAATGATATATTATTGAAGCTTATAAACGGAGATTACATTTTCATTTAAACAAAAAAAATTATGTTGGCATATTTCGTGGGTTTTTATATGTTGGTAAATGCCATCCAAGTGTGATTTGAAATACTTGGGTTTTAGAATGGTTCAAATAGAGATATCTGAGATGTTTTATTATGTGGTTAATTTGAATTGTAGATGATTCTTTTATTTATCAGGACAGGCCAAATAAGAAATATAATAAGTCAAAATAATCATCCGGTGTGAATTCAAGCAAGATTTTAATTTGTGACGATCGTTTATATATGCAAATGGCCGTGTTACTGATAACGTTGTAACTAATTATATAATATAAGTTATGATTATTATTTTTTCAGATCGAGAGAAACACTCGCCTCTCGACTGGGCATGGAAGGCTCCCCACAACAGGCCATCCATTTCCCCTCTGGATGACCGCTGCTGAAGATAACTTGTCCTGACGTACCCTTCAGCTGGCCCTCAGGAAATAACTACCTCGAAGGACTATAAAACATATTACATTATCCACTCAAAGGATAACTATCCCTCTTAAGACAGTGTTTATCTAAAGCTATAATTATTTCCAAGAATGGTCTCAACTAAACACCTGGCAATAAAAGTCTGATTGTGGCGAAACGTTTTGTGACTTGAATCCTCATTTAAAAGGTAGGTAATATTGCCTATACCATAGGTAGGAGGAACCTGGAATCTCTAGGTCGCATCTCTAGGCCTTCAAATGTTTTTTCAGCATATTTATTAATCTAAAGCTATAAATAATAAATATTTAATTATTTATGTAACGAAACTTGGAAATTAATAGAATTTTTTTTAAGCATATGTATTGAGAGATATTACAATCTGTCACAATTAAGGACATTTATAATAGTGTTCAAAGAGCACATTCACACTCCATTAACAATAAATAAAAATAAATAATACAGAAAAATAATAATAATAAATAAAAATAAACATCTTAGACGCAGGCATACCTATTTACAATCGGCCATGGCAACTCCAAACCAGACTTGTCATCCCACTTGTGGAGGGAAAAGCGAGGCTCCAGGAGATCTCTGCGCTTCTCCCTCAACCACTTCACTGGCATTAAAAGCCAGCGGAGGCTGAGTAAGGGCGCTACAACCACAGACCCTCATGACTTGAGTGGAGAATCTGGGCATTGCCAGAACTCTAAATATATGCATGTTACGAAAGGTCTCGGGACCACTGCCGTTTTAACCTGCGAAAATGATTTTAGGGATGGGTGGTGCTAGATAGAGACTGTGCTACGGAATTAGGGTGATGGGTAAGGTTCTGATAAAATTTAGAGAATTCGTTTGCGATAAGATCAAAAATAAATGGAATATTAAGGTTATTATAAAGGGTTTTATTGGTGACATAGAATTTAACATCGACTATTGTACGGAGGCCTTTAGACTATCAGGAATGAATGCGTTTGATGTTATAAAATTTGGTTGTCCCCCACAGTTCTAGTCCGTAGATCCAGATGGGTTTTAGTATTGTCTTGTAGATAAGTATAAATAGAATAAGGTTCAATTTATGTATGTGGATGTGTGTACTTAATGATAAATAAAAACTGCAACGGTAAAATATAAATAATTATTGCGGCTCCCAGTAGCACTGCCTAACCTTACTGCGGCATCTAATAATCAAAAGATTTCCCACCTAGGAACTATACGATCAATAAGATCTCAGTTATAAGAATGCTATGCCTAATTAAGAATAAAATAATCCTATGCCAGAATAAACATCCAATACATTAATTTTTACAAAATTTCTCTTTACTATTATGATCAATAAATGATAAAGTTTCAACATATCCAATCAAAAAGTACCTACCTGTAGCGGTGCCCAAAATCGGTCTTGGTTGCAAGACCAAGACCAAGGCCGCCTAACTGTTGCAAGACCAAGATCAGGACTAGTAAAAAAAAAACGATTTTTTAAAAATAAAAATCAAGGCAAAATAGTTACTAATACTTGACAATCTTAATTACTATATGTTAAATATTGGAATAGCCAATATACTTTTGCATTTAATTTTTCATTCAGGCTTAGTTATGTTCCTTCTATCTAAAATATTACAGTAATATCTATATAGTAATAAGCTAATAATTAACTGCAAGACTCTTGCGCAAGACCAAGACCATGATCAAGACTGAGTTTGCAAGACCAAGACTCTCATTTGTCTCATTTGGGCAACACCAGCTACGCGGTATCTTATGCAAACAATAATCTAATTGTTGATAGTAGATAATTCCCCCTAGACGTATTTTCTTATCCCTGTCTTGGTTACGATCTTCTTGCTGAACTGTATATGAAATATAAACTTAATGAAAGTATTTCAATCATGAAATTCTAAGTACTATGAATACCAGTTTACAAAGGGAGTACAAATTTTGAGGTCTCTTATGTTCAACTAACCAAAATGGTTTGTGTTTGTGTATAAACATCATATTTCTAAAGTAAAGTCGAACGAAATTGAAATTACGTATTTGAGGTAGGTATACTACTGGGGAGTTGCAGCAATTTTTGAATTGGGTACACCGTTTGTCCGTCATCAAGTTCGATAACGAAATTCCTGGCGATTCTATATCGAAAAAAATAACTTTGCCTTTGTCCATTTCGTCTAATGGGCCTTTTGGAACTGAGAATATTTGTTCATTTTTCTCAGCTTCTGATGTCGGCTAACACCTCGAAACTATATTAATTTATAACCTAGTTTGGAATATGATATCTAGATGATTCAACCATCAAGTGAATTAAAGGGAATATTCAAACGTTAAATAATACATGTCGATCAGAATAATTTCAAAAAAATATTTAAACTGCCTCATCAATTTTTAAAAACAAAAAATGATGGAATATTTTTATTGAACATATAACAAAACCTATATGTTAAAAATACCAAGCTCTATATCTCGTTTTCGATTCCTCCAGCTAGAAAGAGTTTATCTTACAGGGTTTGTATGAAGAAAAATTAATAAAAATCCTATTCAATTCTTGATGCCCAATGGATCTATCAGATATACAACAACAAAAAATAAACAAATAAAATTCTTTGAATAAAAATCATATACATATTAATGATCTGGAGGTCAACGTCTATTTTTCAGACATATTTAACCTATGACATAACATATGAAAACGTAATATTATTTGCAAGTCCATATTTATATTACTACAGGCATACCATTAATGTTTTAATTTTTATTTCAGCATTAATAATGAATATACTTTTGATGCCTAATAAAAGTACAACAATTTTATTTACACTTTTTCAGTACAAAGGAGTACTTTAAAGATGAAAAATGTTTCACAAACATACTATGACAAGAAGTGAAATAAAAAGTTTTTAGCTCTATGGAGTATAGCAAAGTCCACAAACAACATTACAAAAACCATTCATTAACTCTAAGGGTGAATGCTTAACTTAGTGATTGAAATAATCAACTTTATCGCATTTTATTTTCTGCAAGACCTTACAGCTTAGCAACTTTTTAAGTTTTTTCTGAAATAAAATGTACTTTGTTGTGCTTTTAACCTTTGATATAGCATATCAATTACTTCAACTATGCGAACTAAAAATAATTTGTGTTTTTTTTCACCAATTTATTTCCTTTAACTAAGGGAAACGTAGTATGTACTATGCATGACTATGTATTACCTCATGTAAATTTAATAAGTTAATGATAAATTATAAATGAATTATTGAGAAAATAAAGAAATGAAATAACTAACAACGAGTTACATTAGGAGATTAATTATTATTTAATTCTCTGAAGAAATAAGTGCCTTACATATAAGAATGAATATAGGTTTCAGTTTTGTCACAAAGAAATATGACAAACGACAGTCATTCATAGTAGAAAACTCAAATAAAAGAACATAACAACCACCTGAAGAGGCCTTATATAACACCTCGTTGAATCGTGCCCCAGACAGACCTTAGCCCGAGTACAGACTGAGCTATGGACAACGAGATAAGGAGGACTAATGACCGGGCCATATTGTATGGAATTACAGAGCTCTAGAAAGCTGTCAAAAAACAAAACGAAACGGGAGAAAAAAGAAAAAGAAACAAAATAAAGGATCTAAGTGAAACCGTAAAAGACTATAATCAGAGGGAGAGGAAGATAGTGAAAGGGCGTGAATGAGGCACGTCAGGGGTCCGTTAGCCTTTTAACATTTCCAGCCCAAACTGAATGGACCAGGGCAGCCAGTCCTCGGGGTTTATTTATCTTCTGGGGCAGCATCCGCGAGTTATGGCCGCCGTGTCTAGTCTCGATACACACGGCATCGGTCATTAGGGTCCGGTGATGTATTGGCATCTCGGCAGAGGGCGCCGGCGAATAAAGAGTTTGATTGACTCGTTCCTGAATGAGCGAGCCGTGAATGGACCTCGCGGCCTCACGAACGGGGCCTTAATTGTAGCCGCTCGAGTTGTATATCAACAGCGCATGCGCCGTCAGTCGTAACTCGCCTGTGTATGTGCGTGTGGTATCCGAGTGCATTGTTGTCTTGCAGTAACTTATTTCTATGGGCAATAACGATTATGTCCTCGAGTGGCACAATGAGGATTTGTCAAACCATTTTTTGTACCCCTCTGGGAAGTCATGCCCTTCGAGATATTAATTAAAATGGACTTTTCTTTACGACTTTTGACTTATTCAATATTTATGAAACTGTAAACGAGGTTTTGAGATTGTATAAAAGTTAAATTATATCAGATCAATTACAAAAATAAACCCTTCACTGGACCTCATCAAAGCATCCTGGAAGTCAGGAATAAAAGAAAAATAAATGTTTTTTTTTTAAAGATAAGCCAATAGGTGTATAAAAAAAATAGGTTTTTAAACCTATCTTTTATCATATCATAATACTTTTACTTCCAATATATGTTATGTATATGTAAGTGAAAGTCACTGAATGAAATAAATGGGATCAAATTTATTTGATTATTAGCAGTTCGGTGGGTAAGGCAATGACTTTCAGATCTTAAGGTCTCAGATTCGAAATTCGTAATCGAATGAGGCCGGTACAGGTGATTATTTATTTTGTTTCATCGATCATGGGTCTACCTTCGGATCGGGAGACCCTCCTAGGGCACACCCAGTCTCTAGAAAAGTGTGTAATCTTAATTAATTAATTATGGATAAAAATCTGGCAGTTGAGAGTGATATTGGTCAAATCACCCACTAGCACATAGTACTAAATTAATATTACTTAAATGGTACTGAACCCAAGTATTTATTTTTTTATTTCTTAATGATATTTACAACAGTATAAAAGAAATACATTTAGTAAATTTGAACATATGGATATAATGACGTGAAAACACCTGTTGAGAAACTACGCAATGGTAGCACTCTAATGATATGTCTACATTAAGAGATCTCGGGACCATCTTCTTTTCAGATGCCTCGCAGGGTTATCAGGAATTGAAGAGGAAGCAAGGAAAAAAACGAAAGGATTGGGATGATTCTGAAGTTTATTATGGAAGGATAGGTATCTGGATTGGGCCAGATCTGAAACATAAGAAACATTAAGGTCATTATGGATGGTTTTTACAAAGGATTTTGTACTGTAAGGATTGGATACGAGAGAAATTCGATGGTTTAGTGGAGCCCCATAACTCAACTCCGTAAGTATAAATAGGCCTTATTATAGTCGTGTATATGAGTCTATTGTAATTAATTGGAAGTTTAGAGCGTTAGTCTAGTAAGTGCTGAAGTAATTGGAAACGTCGAGCGGTTTCTTGTCGTTTCACTCCAGTATGTTAATTTTTTAAAATAATAAATTATAAAATACTTTATAGCTGCATAACTGTTGTGATTATTAGAAAAGAATAATTCCGTTTTGTATATGTTTTGAGTGGAAAATATAACGGATAAAATATTTTAATATCCGTTGTCTTACCATGTAGGAAGGAGTGAGCAGCTACAATTTGTCATCACTGCTGACAAATCGTAACTGCCAACGTAATACCCTGTAACCAATCTGTAATGTTAGTTACAAGGTTGCACCAGGAATGATTTAATAAGCATAATAACAGTATTGAACATAATAGGATAAAATGAGAAAATAAAAAAACCAAAATGGCAGCTATAACTCTTTCTGACTCAAAGGCCCCTTCCATTAGGGCTATGAGTGCTGATATATAGAAGTTATTAATATAAATAATTATCAAATAACCTTCATATTAAGTTTAAGTACCAAGCTCTCAGAAAACATTCGTTGGAATCAAATATGCTTTCCCAACCAATCAGTAAGACGCATTTAACAAACATCATGGGTAGGATATCTACAAGCCAAATGTCAATTATAATCACAAATTTTTAAATTAATCGTGATCATCATATGTATTTTCTGAAGTTTTTTTTTTCCTGTTTTGGTTTTTATATATTCAATATAAAATAAAAATTAATAAATAAAAAAATATATATATAAATAAAAAATTCTTCACTCGACCTTTTAGTATCGTATTTTAACACAATTATTTAAATTAAATTAAATTAATTACAGTAGCTTAGTATCTGTGATAGTGGAAAGTACTGAGGCTGTCGATGTTTCTCTGGCCTGAGGAACAGAGGTTCTAACATTGAAGAGGATCCCATTTTAACAACAAAAAAAAAAATCCCATCGAAACTTCAAATAAACTACCTGGATCAATGAACATTTTGTAGTTTATTGAATAGTTGTTATGTGACCTAACTATCAATTTAAATAATTCTAGATAACTCAAGACCTAATCAGAAGAAGAAGTTTTATGTTAACAAAAAATTCAGTTTAGCAATTTTTCTGCCAGGATTTTTTATCGTGTCACCAAATTTTCATCACTTCTGAAAATCACCACAAATTGAGGTTCAGTAAAATTACACAAAATCCAATGTGGGAAGGAATGTTCAAAATATTTTTCTAAGTGAAAATCCTTGTTTTTCCTATTATGTAATGTATTACATTGTTCAAACTCATCAATCATAAATTGTATTACCTATTCAATATCATACTATGGTTTATTAAACTGCTTTTTAATCTCTTTTTTTTCAATAATAATAATTTAAAGATTAAGCAGAAAAATGGTCAATGTTGCATTTTTGCGAATTTAGGTTTTTGAAAGAATTACTTTCTTTACACGTTCATAGCGTGAAGTTTTAATGGTGCCATTCTCATACGAGATTGAAGAAATAATGGCAAATAAGGTGTCAAGAGATAAATCTTTATTAATCTCCTGTAATATTAAAAAAAACCTACTATTTGGTCGAATCATATAATTTACTGTTTTATGTTTTGTAAATTAATATGGAATTATCTATGATTATGTTGGACTATTGTGTGTTGTTGTAAGTTTTGATATGAAGCCACTGAAAAACACATTGAGACTACAACATGGACAAATATTTTACATATTTTATGCTGAAGATCTGTATTATACAAAACAAAGAAGTTTTTTTTTTTAATTAGAAGTTCTGAGGCTATACTTTCTGTTTCTTACATGTTTCTGTTTCTCATATAAAAAGATTCGGGACCCAATTCGAGCTATCCGAAAGATAAACAAGACCCAATTCAAGCCCTATATAATATACTTGAGGACCCAATTTCAGCCATTTTGGGACTTTAGGATCCAACTCGAGCTATCCTGCCTCTTAGAAGCCGCTTAGTCCACTTACCGCTTTATCCGTTCCTGGTTATGAACCAATTCCAATCCGTGAACAACTTTTAAATAAGCTGTTCAATAAGAAGATTCAATAATTTTTTAAATTTATAAAACCACTTGTTTCTGAGATCTAAAACACCCTGAGGATGTGCTAAATCGGTATACTGTTTACAAACCCGTGACATAGAAAATACAAACCACTGAGAGGAACTACGACGGCTGAATAAGAAGTGTCGGGACTAAGTGGCTAGGTCAACGGACACAGGTCATAGAGAAATTGGCCAATTCACTCCTCCTATCCTATTTATAGCCACTCTCTGAACTGTCCTTATATCACTCCTGTCTTCTCTTGAATCTTTCTTTCGGTATATGTATAGCCTATTTGTCCATATTTATCACATATACTTCAAATGTATTCAGTTTTTTATACCTAAAATATATATCTTCAAACCAATTAATGTGTTTGAAATCTCTATATATTCTCCGATTATTTCTATATAAGATCTTGCGTACATTGAATGAATTGTATTTATTCTTTAGAAATTATTCCTAAGACTACTGGTTTAATAGATTCTCAATATCTGAAAAAATAGTAAAATCTGTTAAATAGGGGGAAAATATTCTCTTGTCTCTTTTTTTTTTTTTTTTTAAATTCATGAAAGGTGTATTTAACAATTAAACATTATTCGATGATTATTCGCATTGAGTAAGTATCAATTAATTAACATACTTGAAAAACGCAAAAATAAAAATTCTTGCGTATTTGATTTATAAGCAATTCAATGTATTGTATAGCAAAAAGGTTTCTAAATAAAACAATATATTTAAGAAGCTTTAAACAAATTTAACGGTTTTGATTTCTTTGTATACATAATCTCCATTTCAGTTAAATCCTTTTAATATTTTAAATAAATAAAAATGTCAAAAGTATGCGCATTAAAAAAGTGACACCAACTAAGAGTATTATTAATCTTACGTGTGCCGACGTTTTGTTATAAGATACAGATATTCATCAAAGTCCCTGATTAGAGCTATGAAATAAGGTAAGATTCAGATCTTGATTGGCTTACATCAATACTACTGAACAATTCGACCAGACGCCATAGAAGAAACAAACATAAGTATCATTTGAGATATGGCTAATAAAACCGATCATTGTTTGTTTATTATTTAATGAAGGAAAAATCCATGGGTCGTCAAAGCCATTTTGATGTATCATCTTTTATTTTAATTATCAACTATTTGTTGGACGTTATATTTCAGTAATCATATCCTTGAATTTTAAGATGGATGAATCTCTAGTTATAATGTCGTTGGATTGTTATTGATTTGAGTATTTATTTATAAATGTTGAGAAGTGTGACATGAGATATGGGACTATTACTATATTAGACATAGACTATTACTATGTTGACATTTTGGTTGCATTGCCTTGGAGTTAGTCTTCTGTATTCTTTTCTCAGTAGTGTTGCACAAGTGCGAGACCAAGACGAATTTTTTTTTTTTTTTAATAAAAGAAACATGACCGAACCCGAATGAAAAATTAGAAGAGTTAAATGCAAAAGTATATTGGTTATACAAATTCTTTACACACAGTAACTAAAATTGTCAAGTATTAGTAAGTGTTTTGCCTTAGTTTTTACTGAACAAATCGATTTTTTTTTACCAGTCTGTCTTGGTCTTGCAACAATTAGGCAATCTTTGTCTTGGTCTTGCAAAATGCCATACTAAATAGAAAATCAAAACTTTCCGTTGAAAACAAGTTACTGATATACAAGACAATACTGAAACCTATTTGGACTTACGGACTAGAACTGTGGGGAACAGCAAAATTTTCTAACATCAAGTGCATCCAATCCTTCCAGTCAAAAGTCCTTCGGACAATAGTCGATGCTCCTTTCTATGTGACCAATAAAACCCTACATCATGTCCTCAACATCCCATTTGTCCTAGATCTTATCCCAGAAAAATTCTCCAAATTTCACCAAAACCTCACGTACCATCCAAATCCTCTTGCATAATCCCTATCAAGTACCAACCATCTCTATAATCCTCCAAGAAGGTTGAAACAGCAGTGGCCTCGCGACTTTTTCTAGATTGTATATATTGGAGTTCTGATAAGGCCCAGATTCTCCACTCAAGACATATGTGTATGTGGCTAAACTGCTCCCGATCAATCTCCGATGGTACCAGTACCAGTGATGCGGTTGAGAGAGTAGCGCAGGGAGTTCCCTTGCCTGATTGTAAATATTGTATATAGGGATGCATGTGTTTTTACTTAGTTTTAATTACCTTTTTTTTGGTTATTTTATTTTATTTATTGTATATACATTTGATTATTATTTATTGTTATTTTGCTTCCATTTATTTTATATTTTTTTGTACATATAGTGTGAATGTACATTTTAAATTTTTCGTAAAAAGTCCCAAAAATTTAAAATGAGAAAAAAATCACTATTAGAGCTTAAGAAAAAAAAATGAATTCTTAAAAAAAGCATAAAATACAAATAAACATATAATATCAATTAATTAAAAAAAAAATGTTTAAATATAAATTTCATGCTTCTCTAAATCCCATTACATATTATGATGATTTTTATTGATATGAAACCACTTTTTCAGAAATCACATTCAATGATAAAATTTATTGTTATGATAAAATCTAGATGTTAAGCTATAGATTACGTTACCATAAATTAAAAAAAAAAATTAATTCACAGCTTTCATATGATACTTTGAATAATGTAGTCGTCGATTTATTAAAAAAGAACTATTTATATTGCTTTTTTATTGTTAATAATAAACATATCAACATCAACTGATCTGTATAATTTATGTCTGATTGAAGCTAAATATTTCCATTAGCTCATAATTGAGGCTAAGTTTCATGTTAGCTGTTTCTGTAAATTTACATAAGCAAACATATTTTGTGTAGTCTTCTTTTATTTCTCTTTTTTTAATCTAATGTAAAAATAAGCATGTTTAATATTTAAATTAACTACATGTTAAGCTTGAAAATAATTTTTTTAACAAAAACTCTACACAACGCATAAAAATAAGATGTATTTATAAATATATACGTACAAGAAAAAAAAAGTATTGCGTTCATAGTGTAATTACACAAGCAGTTTCAGATTTTAATTCTTCTTTCACCTTGCAAAAGTAAATTTTATTTAAATGTTTGAATTTGTATAATAATAAAGACATTTTTTTTTTTATAAACGGTATATAAATTCTTTATTATCATAATAAATCATTGGATCAACAGTTGGAAGATTAATAAATATTAGTATTAGTATAAACAAACAAAAAAAAGTATTTTAAAAAATGTGAAATATCATTAACATTTAAAACAATTACTAAAAAAAATATAATGACAATAATTCAGCACATCATTATAAAAACGTCTGCCATGTAAGGTCATTATAGCTTCCTCACCGTTTCCATTGGCTATAATATGTCTATATTACAAGGTCTAAAATTTTTCGTATGAAAATAAAAATCTGAGAAAAGCCATTTTCGGAAATTCGGTAATCTCTAATCATATACGTGTATGATGTTCACGAGTTTTGTTCATCAGCAAATACTAAAAGAGTTCCGAATTTTCAGATTGCATATTTAATGATTTGTGATCAAAAATAAATAAAAATCAGTGCATACTGAACATGCAAACCACTATTCTTAGTGCAAAATATCGTATGTAAAAATTTAGTGTTTTACAGGAGACCATAAAAAGTAATTATTTCATTATGATTTATTACTATAATTTCATATTTTATTAGCTTCAGCAATTTTCCGTCATAGCTGACTGCTTATATCAGTTACAGGCAACAAAATGTTACCTTTAGCAAAAGTAGAATAAAAGTTGAAAATTTTTACATACGATCTTTGGCACCAATAGTAGTAGTATATACTTGATAGGGATGTTTTCACTCGTAAGAAGGATTGAACAAAACATTCATAAGAATAATGAAACTTTTTGTTTGTTAGGCGTTCACGTGACCAATACTTTTCTTCAGTCAGACTAAATATAACTAAGCTGGAATATAAAAATATGCTAGAAGTACACACAACTTCGATATTTAATATGGAAATCGAGATTACGACGAGCTGTATGAACTTCAATAGAAATAAACACAATCAAAAATAAGATTTTTTTTCTACAAACCAAGGTACATATCCTTCCATAGCAAACTTCAGAAACATCCAAACCTCTCGTTTCTAACCTTGCTTCGTCTTCAATTCCTGATAACCCTTTGAGGCGTCTGAAAAGAAGATGGCCACGGGAGTGCTACCATTGGGTAGTTTCTCAACAAGTGTTTTCACGTCATTATACCCATATGTTCAAATTTACTAAATGTATTTCATCTATACAGTTGTAAATATCATTAAGAAATATAAAAAAAAAATTACTGAAAATCACACAAAATCTAAGTAACGGCAGTAAGTGTCATGTCAGTAACGTTTGGTATCGACCATCCAATACAACAAAAATTAACTTTATGAATAAAACATAAAATATTATAACTCCATAAAAATAGTGTGTTAACCCAACTCCCACTCCATATCATCAATGACTTCCACATTTCACAGCCATTATATTTTTAACAATTATTTATATTAATATATATTGTTTGGAATTCATTGAAATTGATTCTTGGTAATTTCTGTACTTTTCTTCAAATTTGGGTCAAATCCAACGTTCAGTTTTCAAACTATATGCGTGTCTAATAATATATTAATTTTTAGTTGAACTTTGATGAAATTGATACTAGGCAAATTCTGCATTATTCCTCCAGCATTAGGTCACATCAAACCAACCGTTTTTGAAAAGTTTTCGAGTCAAGGAAAATACGTTTGCAAATTTGTAAGAAACAGTGTAGGATGAAATTTGGTAAAATTGATAGCTACTCGATAATTTTGTTTAACAATTATTAACTTCTCTTCATCTTTGTGCCAAATTGAACGTGTAGTTTTTAAAATAGAGATGTACCTCTTAGTTTCCGCATATCATTGGTTTATCACAAGGGGTCATTAAATAACATTTTATAGAATAAAACGACTATATATATTAATGGATTTTCTATATGTGAAATCAGAATATTTTGCACTCAGTATAAAAATGTTTGATAAACAAAAGAGTTTGCTTCACGTTGATGCATTTTATAAGTTTTTGCATCGAAACATAAATTCGAAATTTACAGAAACGTAAAAAAAAATCTAGTTTCATCAGAAATACAATTAAGGACTTTTTGCAACAAAACGCCGATATGTTAGAGAAATCTGTTTTTGAAAGTATTGTATAGATTTGATAAAATTGACTTAGCATCATTTCATCACTGTTTGAAATTTAAAAACAAATACTTGGTATTTGATATACTTATTCGATAAAAATGGTAACAAACGAATTGAGAATTAGTATTTTAAAATGTTTCACAATATTGGAGCCATAAGCTAATGATATTATTAATGCTTAAATTTGACACGTAAACACATTATAAATACATGATCTAATCTCCATGAGAAACAGTTTACAAACCACCTTGATGAATCCGGTGTTTCCGTGTGGCATGGCAACATCTGTACATGGATGCGCGTGTCTTACAAGGCAAAGAACACGGCTTGTCCATGCGAATCGACAATCAATTTGGCCTTTTCGTGTCTTTGCTTCGGTATAATAACACATGTCACTCAGGCCGTGTCCTGAGAACGGAACAAATCGTTCAAGAATTTGACTAATAATATAATTAATGCCAAGCCGGAGGGTTAAAATCTAATTGGAAGTGTAATGGTAGATTCGTGCTCTCTTTGTTATTACTTCAGTTCTATTATAGAAAAGAAACCGGTCGTATGAGCACATATAGTATGTTGACTGTCTCTTATGCTACGAAAAGAAGTATAAGGGAGGGACCATTCAACAATTATTATGTAGGCAATCGTGTTGTTATTGAAATTAAAATTAACTTAAAAATTAGTGTAAAATTGACAAATCATAATTCAAATTTTATAATTCAAGATAGTACATTTCACAAGACTTGAAAGCAATACACACCAGTATCCAACAAGTTATCGTTCTGTAAAAATTCGTATAATTGATATGTGATAGAAGAAATTAAAACTTAATTAATATAGACTTGAAGCTCATCAAACAAGAAAGTTTTTTTGGAAGTGTGGTATCTTCAGTCCAGTTGGGGAATTATAAAAAAAAACGCGAAGAATCAGTTTTCTGTCCTTCTTCCTATCTCCCCATCAACACCCGACACGGGATTCATTGGGACTTTTTACGAGTTATTATGGCAGAGTAATTAACAATTTCTGACAAGTTTAATTTTTTTTTTTCCTTGGTCAAACCCTAACTTTGCTGGACTATGAGGCTTTCAGATTAATTGCTACATGCCCCTCCCATACGCAATACGCCCATCTTAACTTCCTTGCCATATTCTATATTGTGAGATTGACTAGTTTCTGTTAGTAGTTCTTTATTGGTCTTTCTCCTCCTTGTGTCAGCACTCTGATCCGAGAAAGCTTCGGTTATCGTTTGGTTAGCAATATTTGTTTACAAGCTGGTTTGTGTCCTGGTCTCACAGCCATTTATTAGAACTGGCTTAATCGTATCATTGCACACCCATCATATCTTATAACTTACAATCAAAATATCATACTCTTAAATTCATTGTTGAAGATGCTTAGACTAATCAGATGTGCTTGATTTTGATTTTATTTCCGTGTCGGAATCGTCATGCTTAACAACTTCCATGTTGAATGCCGTATTCATATAGTAAATTATATGAACTCAAACTAAAAATGCAACTGAAAAGAAAAAAACAGTGGAGGATTGACTGTATTTCTACAGAGACCTATTTGGTATCGTACATATCACTTTTACATAACATCGTAATTTTTTTTTAGGTCTCTAATTCTGTCATAAACTTCCATTATAAAAAATAATTAAATAACCTTCCGGTAAATTACGTGAAATATCCTTACCGTGGCATTCTTTACCTTCTTCGCGGCAGTTAGCCTCCCACCATCCGAAGACTTGTCACTCGCTGGAAGACAGATATGACAAAAACGAGCCACTCCGATGTTACCTGGCCTACCTGGGTGTCAGTCTGTCTGTTCTCAGTGTTTTTGCAGGGAACTCCCCGCTGAGCCTGTCCGGCGGTTCATTTCATATTTCTTTGGGGCTACAGCTTCCTTGGCACACCAATCCTATTTTTTCTATCGGTTTCCTAAATCACTCGAAACAGTCCAAGTAGAGGTTGGGACTTCTTTGTGCCTTATTATAAGATATTAGGCAACCGTAAATATGAGAATCTTCAGAGGTAATAAATTTGATAAATAACTCATGACTTTAATAACTAGACATCAAATAGATATGTTTAATTTAGTAGGTAATTTTTTATTAAATGTTATTTCGGATATCATTCTGATAATTAGACTCTCAATGAGTTATGGAAAATGTGCAATGTACGGGTTCTTACCATGATTTGAAGAAGAAATTATAGTGGCGGCATCTATAGTATAAGAAGAAAACTAACATATTCTAGTACACTATTGATCATCAAGATTTAATTTTCCGAAAGAAGAATTGGTAAAATTTAACCGCAGTTAATATTTTGAACTTGCATTTAAAATGTTTTATCACACACTATAATGTTTTATGCTATAATGTTATAATAAATGTTTTATGCTCTGCTCATTATTTTCCGAAACTTCAAATCTGAAACTGAATACATATACATACTTACTTAAACCTATGTGGGCGTACTCCTCACAGATATACAGTATAGTCACAGTAGACCCTCTTACGAAATCTTTATACCTTCCAATTAAAATTATTACTTTTTATGACAAAAGCACCTAGGTACGTGACTAAAAAAATTCAAAAAACATATATCTCGAATTATTATCATATCAGATTTTATATTCGTTTAGAATCTTTATGATGTATTATATAAGATTGTAAAGGAAACTCTTCCTTAATTGTTTCAATTCAATAAAATAGTATTTCGTTATGGTATAAATCATGCAGTTGTATATGTCGGCAAATTATTCAAAAAAACAGTTACAAAGTATATAAGAGCCTAGCTCCTAACAATCCTCGAGATGGGAACCGATATCCTCAAGATTAAAGGTGCCCTGAAGGCTAATCAATTAGCGGTTGCACTTTTATATGCATTTTATAATTGCATTTGCATATAGGTACTGCATCAATCAGCCGCTTCTAATTGAACGCCCATCGCTACCGATGAGGTCGATAGGCCGATTATGTAATCCGGTTATTTTCCAACATTTAACAATCTCATAAATCATTTCTGCAACTGAGAGCTAATAGCGGAATGTCGGGAAACATTGCCAGGCGATGCAGAAGTGGGTGGAAATGCAATAGTATTTCCACATTTATTAGTCATTCCATTATCATTCGAATGAAATGGCCAATCTGGATTGGACAAGCGGATGGAATAGATTATTCCAGGAATGATGAAAATTGTTTTTGATCTTCTATTAAGAAGTTTGACTTTAAGCAGATTTATCGATTCTGTACTAGGTACTTTTTCTTCCCTTTTTCTAAATTGAATATTTTCCTAACATAAATATCTGAATTACTATGTAATATATAATGATTTATGTACCAAAATCATAGAGAAAACATCGATGTGGGATTAAAAACGATAAATCTTCTTATTTGTGTTGCCAAATGTCAAATATTTTGGTATATCGAGTTGAATTGGATCCATCCGATTTTCGGAGTGCAATATTTCCTTGCGGTATTCCTTTTCTGAACCTTTACCAACATAAATATCATTACCATCTTGATTTTTTTACTCCTTATTCCTCTGTTCATTCTTTAAAAGTGTATCTCAGATCCCAGTCTACAAACCTCTATATTTTTCTCACAGAAATATTTCCATTGAAAAATCCAATTCCACGAGAGCTATATTTCTTTTTAGAATTCCTTATTCCCACACAAAATTCCAACTTAAACTTCATTTAAACATCAACTCTTTTCAATTTTTTCAGTTACGTGTAATCTTCTGAATACACGTAAGAATTAAATGATCTTATTTTAGTGATATTAGCCACATTTACCTGTTATTTCACAGTTGTTATTAATATTGCTTACCTGTAATGTAAACATACGGATTTTAATTTATCTATAATTTCATTTGTTTACTTGTGCTAGTCTTTTATTTCTATTATAATGTCACATTACTTATATGCCAGATAAATCTAAATGTAATTCTTTTCTTCATTGTTATTTTTCTTAGGGGATTAAATGTCACAGAATACAATTTCCTTTCCTTTCTTTCAAATACCTACTAACTCAATTTTGTGAATCAGAAATTAAAAGATATGTATAATGTATGTAGATATATATAATGCATATGTATGTATATTAAAAAAAACATAAACCTAGGAAAGAGAAATAAGAGGATTATGTTATAAATGGAAAAAATCCAACTAAAAAGCAATTAGTCCCTATCATTAACTGCAAACTAATCTAGTTAACTTGCCAACGTTTTGCGAGTTCAGGAATCATCACGGCAGAAAATACAAGATCACATATAAAAGAAAAAAACATTACTACTGTTGACATTTCACGAAGCCTTCCAAATGCATACTAAAGGTTACATTGAACAGCTGATTAGGAGGAAAAAAGAAAAAAAATATATATGCAGAATTAAAATATAATAAAACAAAAGGTGTTAAATAAATAAAATAAAAACAAAAATAATAACTAACAAAAAAAAAAAAAAAAAGTTCTAAGGTCTATATAACATCCATTCCCAAAAATCTTGTTGCTGTTTATACATTTTTCAGAAACTTGTCATTTATATAAGTTGCTATCTGGTCACAGATGCAAAGTACGCATACATACCTTTTACCTTAAAATGCCCTTGGGC
This sequence comes from Nezara viridula, assembly GCA_928085145.1. Lineage (NCBI taxonomy): Eukaryota > Metazoa > Arthropoda > Insecta > Hemiptera > Pentatomidae > Nezara > Nezara viridula. Next base: position 47,496,488 of record OV725077.1, on the reverse strand, counting down.
AATAAAAGGAAATTAAAAATTTATGTATATATAACATTTATATATATTGTATCATTTATATATATTGTATTTTGTAATAAAGAAATTACTGGCGGGTAGGAAAAAAAAAAAAAAAGATATAAGTTGCTATTTTATTCGATCCACCTTGACCTCTGTAGGATATATCCATGTCTTGGATTATTGCTTTACATTTTTCTACATACTTCTCTGCAGCATCTCAGTTGATTTTGTCTAACCATTCTGTTGATGGCCTCCTGCTTTTCCTATAGGCATTTAATAAGGCATTCATTGTTGTGTAGAACTTGTGTATAATAGTGGTACATGGGTACATGCTTCATCAAAAATAGGTGTACCCTCTATTTGAGATTTATAGAGATTTGTTGATTTCAATGCCTCTGAAAGAGTATAGATACTCGTCAATGAAAAGGTAATTTTTTTTTTTCAATCAGTTCCGACATGACTGGGCTTTTTAGTTTTCTTTTCTTTCGAATCTAAAACCCATTTCGAAAGAACTTTTCAGTTAAATTTTAGTTTAAAAAAAATGTATTTCAAATTTCTTTAAAAGCAATTTATTTCTTCGAAAATGACTTAAGTAAAAAACATGGTAATTGCACAGCAACTCAAACAAAAGAATTATAGGATTCAAGTTGATTTATAAATGTTAAAAAGGTAAATTTTTTTTTTTTTAAATTTTCCAATAACGTCCAACCCCGATTAAATATAAGTATTGGACCCTAAGATCGATCCGTGTTAAAAAAATATTTTATTTAATTAGATAACACATGCAAACAAATTAGAAAATGTTGTAAAGCAATGCACTTGACATACATTTCCTTTTATTATTAATCACACATTAGCAAATATTTTTAACATATTGAAAGTAATATCTAATAAAGTTATCCTGTAAGTTGTAATTCCATTCGTTTTCTGATTCTAAAAAACTCAAGTTTAAGCAGGGAATGTCGTAGGATTTCGAACTTTATTTCGCAGACAGATAGAGAAAATTAAAAAAAAATATATATATTCGTAAAGAAAATTATGTTTAAATAATGTTGAACTGATTTTCTTTTCTAATAGGCTTTTCGCATATCTGGCTTCGTATATATTATGATATTAATAGAGTTAAATATTATGAAATTAATAGAGCTAATTTACTATTAATAATATATATTGTTTGTATTTTATGTTGTGATATTTTAAATTCTTTCAGTTTATTACTATTTAATACTCGTATGTTATTTTCCTATTACATAAGCTATTAAATTCATTCCTCAGTAAGAGAATGCTTAGCGATCTCCTACGCATCCTCTCCACCTAATCAACGACAATATATTTTTCTATCAGACCATATTGTTTGTTCCTCACTAACGATGATAGGAGAGAGAAATATGGCAGCTCTCTCAATGACAGAACAATGCAATTAGGTTCCTGTGAAGACAATGGTTCCTAACATCTGCACAAATAGTGACAAACCTCTACTCTCAACTTGTGTCGTCTTTCTTGTCAATGGAGTCATTAGCGTGTGGCATCTATTTTCTTAAAGATTTTAAATTGAGTTTATTGTTGATAATATAACCTGAAACTATATCATTTATTTCATAGGCTAAATATTTTGAGATAAGTATAGAAATGCGACCAACAAAGAAAACACCTTTCCTACAAACCTCCTTCAAATGAATTCCAACAACAATCAAATCCTTAAAGGCTAACCACAAAGTATCCTGTTATGGGAATGGGAATCTGGATATATCCAGGGAATGGAAGGTGGATAGTTCATGTACCATGGAATTCGGAAGGAGAATGAGAAACACTGGTTAATTTTTATTGTGTTCATAGTAAAATTAGTAAGATGACAATGGAGTTAGGACATTATTTTATTTAAATTTTTAAGCTGTGGTTTCTTATAACTATTTTAGTAGCAAAGAATTAAATATGAACCGTTTCCTATCTTCCTGATCATTTGCTTCGATGCTTTCCATTTTACTTATGGTTTCTTCTTGACGATCGTTTTCATTGCTCAGTTCTTATTATTCATCTAATGTAATTTTAAGTAATATATTTATTGATTGACGCTTTGTTTTGATTGACGCCCCCTTTTTCAAAGTACATTTACCTCACAATTCTGTGTGTTTCAATCATTTACCATGTTTAGTGAAATTTAGTTAGACTTACCAAAAAATACTCTAGTATGGTATATGCCAAAGGTTGAGAACCTGTAGCCTCCGTGTGGTAGCTGCGAAGTCAAATGGTCCATGTGATCTTCATTAGTTGTTGAGCAGTATTCATTAACCGTAGAATTAATTAATAAATCGTTATTTAGATTATAAAAATTTGAAAATTGATAGGATTTAGTTGAATATATGTACATGGGTGTGTACTTGTGTACATAGAAATATAGCAGCGGTGGGACATAAATAAGTTAATGTGGCCACTGAAATCACTTTCTAACCCTAATGCGGCCTCTAGTAATAAATATGGTAAACCCTGAAAAGGGAAAAATGCAGTCCTAAAACGTACAAATAGTAATACAAAGGAATATAATGTTTGTTTTTTCACGTATGGGAAATGGAAGAGAAACAAAACTTAAAAAAAAATTAAATATTCCAGAATTAATAATTAGTCCATTACAGTTAAGAGATAACTTTAATTATATATATTTATTTTTTATTATTTTATTTATTTATAAATGTTTTGGACTCTTCAACCACCTGAGTCATTTTCACCCTATATTATAATTTGATCAATTACTACACACATAACAAAACTACAGCTAACAAATACAATTTGAAGTTTAGGAAATTTAGAATAGTTACAGATGAGTATGACAGTACAATTGAACTAAAGTTATAAAAATTTACAGTTACAGATTTAAAAGGATATAAGTTAGCAAAGGCAATAAAAATAAAGTTTAATGATTTTAAGAACAAAAGCTAAAAAATTGCATTTTTAAATATTAAAAATTAATATTAATAGAAGCGGAGTTAAAGAGTAGAGTTTTAAAATCAAATATTAAAGATTAGAAAATTATAAGGTTTAAAAAGTAAAATCAATATTAAAAGAAGAAAAGTTGAAAAGTACAATTTAAATATTAAAAATTACAAGAAGGAAAATTAAAAAAACATTATAATTAAAAATTATGAAAAATTAGAAGGAGAAAAATTATCAGATATATTTACAATTTGTAGAGGAAACAACAAACTTAAATAAAAACTTAACAGGTATATTTACAATTACAAAATATGATTTAATTTTGTAAAATCTTTTGATTTCCTTAAGGAACAATATTAAGTTTTTAATAACATTGGGGTCCTTTCGGAATGCTTCAAGGCTATTTCTGAAAAGATGTTGATCCCTAAGAGATAGAAATGCATAACATTCGGTTAAGATATGGTTTACTGTGATATATATATATATACTTTTTTTTTTAATTTCAATGCGTATATACCTGTATTATAACATTCGGTATTTCAAAATATATTTAACGAAAATAAATAAACGCAATAAAATATTATTTTGGAGTTTCTCTAATGATTAAATAAATAAATTAAGAGTACCTTTAATCCCTTAGTTTTTTGATGGCTCAAAAGTGTTGAAATGGTAGAAGAGACAACCAACTGTTTGTAAAAGACATTCTTCTGATTGTTCTTTTGTCAGTAGCTGTGTCTGAGTCAATCCTGCAATTACGGCCTGTGTTCCCAACAAACAAATTCTGTTTGATCAGTCACCAAGACAAATGTGTGAGCAAGTGTTCTCTATTTCTGTCTCATCATCCAGCTTCTCGTGGAAGAATTATCTAGGCACAAAAACACCTGAGAGGATTATTGCAGTAAAAACTGAGAGCGAATCAGAAGAAAATTATAAATCGAGCAGCATATTCAATGAAGGTATCATTTTTTTTTTTTTTTTTTTTTTTTTTTTAACAGAAATGTTAGACGATTTACTAGATGCAAATACAGCCGCTCTTCTCTCTGAGCATATTAATTGTTACACATTTTCGTATTTACATGTTCAGAAGTAGCGGTTGAACCTTATTAATATTAATACTGAGATAATTCTTATGTAGATGGATTCTTGTTATTGAATAATAATATATGCTTGTTGAAATAAGAATAATAATTTATTGGATAATTGAAATGCGACAATATTTATTTTTAGTAATTTTTGTAGGAACATCATATTAATGCTCAGTAGAGTGTTTTCTCTTATACATTATGCATTGGTAAACGGAATCGCACCCTATTATTTCCTAGTAAAGAGTTCATTATGAATATGAAAAAAAAAAAAAAAACTGGTTCAGTAACACAAATCCATCTACCATGGCGCTAAGTCGTATGTATATTTATTTTAGTTTTTTCAAGCGTAATGATATTATTTATATTTTAACGTTCGTTTCTGAGAACGATTATTTTATGGTTTAATATCGATATAATTACAACTCATTTAACTGACTAAATTAAGCCGTATTGGACCATCCTAGTGTATCATCAGTACAAGAACAAATTGCTGATGGAAATTTAAAAAAAAATATTCACATATTCTAAAAATCCAACATGGAGTTTTACTTGTAATCATGAAATTTATCACAAAGTAAATAGAATCAAGGTTTTATAAATGCAAGACAATTTTTGCACGGGTAATATTTTTTATTTTTGTTCCCATGGTCTATTAAAGAGTAAAGGAACAAAGAGAAATACTAGAAATAAAACCCAGAGCTATTATAAATTCCTCACAAATAATATTTAAGAAAATAAGTCAATCCATATAATGTTCACGAAATACGGGTGATTCCAAGTTTAAAAATCATTTTTCCATATCAGATTATATTAAAAACAATAGATGATAAGACCTACGGTATTAATTTGTTTAAATAAATACTGAAGAGGTTATTAATATTTACTAATAATGCTCATCTTGTTACGAGAAATTCGTGAGCCAGAATATTTTTCTTCTTTTTTTTAAGTGGAAAATATTTGTTTTCAAATCACACAGAATCTATTTTTTTAACTAAAAAAAAAATTATTTTCCTTAAAAATATAATAAATAAATTAAAATGTTTTAGAAATTCTTAATTGGAAGATGAATTAATAGTCAGAAAAGATTTTTAATGAATATTTTAAGAAACATTTGCATGCAATTACATTTTTTTGTTTTCATGCAGTTTTTATACTGATGAACAAATACTTGTACTAACCAGTGTATTGTCAAAGTGTATCAGATGCAATTGTCAAATTTTATCTTGCATCTTTGATGATAAATACATATAATTGCATATTTGGATTACTTCAAATAACAATAATCCGAAATAATACTTTTGTAATTGGATTTTCGAATAAAAATCAACAAAGTAATAATAATTTCCACTTCTATTGTTCAAAACAATTTTCTGTTGAAAACAAGTCAATAATTTTAAGTGGATATAAATTTGCTCCCATCAAGTCTGTTGTATAATAGCAACATCATTTTCTTATTATAAAATTATTACAAAATATGGAAATATTCAGAAACAAATATAGAAATTGATTTATTAATTTAAATCTGACCAATTCACTAGTTCATTCATTCATAGAAGTTATGTATTTTGTTCATGTTTTCTTATGTTAAAAAGAATGACAGTTTTCTTTTATTAATAAATGTTAATTATATAATTTTACTATTTCATAAGTATCTCACATAATGTATTTAATTATGAGTTAATTTGCGTTTAAACTATTATCATGTTATTTTTTTAATATTGTCAACTAGTTATCCTCGTTATATAAAATTATTTATGACTGTTTTATTTGTTACTAATTGAAACTTTGTACTAATTCAATAATTTATTTGTTAAAAGGTATTTCATAATATTTTTCAATCAATAATAAATATGTATTCGTTACTAGTTTTATAAACCATATTATGTTATAATTCTTTATTTAATAATCAAAATTAAATAATTTAATTATTGTTAATTCTTTATATTTTCTTTTAAATTTTATTCAGAACGTACTATATCACGCAATTGAATATTTTACTCATTTTGTAGTATATTTAGAGATTTTTCCGATGCATATTTTGCTCCATAAAACACTGTGCTCTGGCTATAACGTTTGAAAAAATAGTTTTGTTAATTTAAAGATTAAAGAAGACTTTTATGTTTTTATTATCAAATTTGTAAAAAGATTCTATTGTAATAATAACATAAAATATTACATGTTATAATAATCTCATGTTCACGTGGCCAGAGATGGCGTCCTCGCTATCTGGCCTTCACCTGGTTCCTCTTCTAGGACACGTACGTGCTCTGTCTCAGTCGCAAGGATGAGTCTAATAACGTACTTCACTTATTAAAAAAAATATATATATATACATACATACATATATATAAAACGTAATACATAATGTTAAAAATCATAGCCAAGTATTAAATATCTGCGTGACTCCATAAGTGCTTGTCAAAACAAATTGTTATTCATTTTAAGAATACAAACGAATTTTGTTGGCCCAATTAGAATTTTAAAAAATCATTTAGGTATCATTTCATAGTTCTTACAAGGGGAGCTTTTGGAGGTCGGTTACTCGATTAACTTGAAAGATTTTTTGGTAAATATGAGAAAGATATGAGGGTATGAGGTTTCTTGCCAATGGGCTCTAGGAGCCGAGAGACAAAGAATTATAAAAAATAAAAAAAAAATACATTTATTTATATTAATATTTTTTTACTTTTGCTTTTGTTGGATCAATCGATTTTTTTTATCTAGCTTTTAATATGAAAAAAAGATCGCTGAAAAATATCTCAATAGTTTTTATTTATTCTGGCATAAAATGTAAAAGTTATTAATACGGTTAGGAAGAATAATAATTTAGCTTTTCAACGTTTGTAATAACATTGAGTTAGAAAAAAAAATCTGGAAAAAAAAAAACCTTCGAGAAAAGTTCTAAATTGTATACATTTTTATTTCAACGATTCAATGTACAAATTCGTATTTAAGAATTTTTGAGATCGTGAGAAACGAATCAGAATAGCGTTTTCATTACAAAGAATTACTTTGCCTACTTTACGAGAAACAACTTTTGGTCTTCGTAATTTATTATACAATAGAACATATTTAATATATTTCTGAACTGCATTTTTTATTTTTAAAAAACAAAAAACAAATGGATTGATAAATCGTAACCTAAAAACCATCCAAAACAAAAAAATAATATAAACAAAAAAAAGTTCTATAAAATAAAAATGATTAAATAATTTTTTTCGCGGCTCCTTGGGCGTATTGGAAAGAACCCTATTAGGGTACATTATTTTTCAGCCTCCCATCACCAAAAATTTTTCGTCGAAATCGGTGACCCCACATCTGTAACTTCATCTTGTTACTAAGAAAAATAGAATATAAATCAAATATTAATATCTCAGTATTTTATTATTGCATAACATTTATTACTACTGTTGCACAAATGAGAGACCGAGACGAGTCTTGGTCTTGCAAACTCAGTCTTGGTCTTGCGCAAGAGTCTCGCAACTATCTTGCAGTTACTTATTAGCTTATTGTAATAGAGATATTACTATAATTTTTTAGATGGGAGAAACCTAACTAAGCCCGAATGAAAAATTAGAGGAGTTAAACATAAAAGTATATTGGTTATACCAATTATTAACATATAGTAACTAAGATTGTCAAGTATTAGTAACTAGTTTGCCCTAATTTTTATTTAATAAAAAGATTTTTTTTACCAGTCCTGGTCTTGGTTTTGAAACAGTTAGGCGGTCTTGGTTTACAAATTGCAATACCAAGACCGATTTTGGACAACAATATTTATTACCATACATAGGTATAGCAGTAGATGTAGATTAAACAAAATATAACATTTTTTTTTAATTTTCCTTTATTTATGATTGCATAAACTTTATTCATGACAATTTAATATATTTTTAAAATTAATCTTGTTAGAGTTTTAAATAGCAATAAATATGTTTTTATTTATTTGTATACACAGGAACATTAATTTGGTTTTAGTTTTACTACTTTTACACAAAATACAGCATACTATTTTCCGAATTATTATTCCTGCTCTTCGTAATCTATTTATTCAGACAAGCCCTCTTTGTCAGCCAGTATCTTTTACACAGAATATATTTCTTATTTATTCAAGAATTATTTATATAATAATAGCTTTAAAGATGTTCTAAAATTTACCACACAATTGGATTTTAGTCATACCGAAGATTAATTAAAAATATTAAGTTGAATTTAATTTTCACTATCCAAGCTGTTTCTTAATATTACAGTTCCTATATATTAAAGTAAGTCTTGAATTTATCACGAAAAATCCAAAAGAATCGTGGTGAGCATGGGGTTTTCTATCTATCACTTAATATATTAATAATAATAATATTAACTAATAAAAGTCAACCTTGGTTAATTCAATAACATATTAAATATATCAATATATTGTTGTCTTACAGTCTAAATTTGTATTTTTAATGGTTTACAAACATAGTGTAATTATATAGATTTTATTAGTCTATTTGAAACGATAAAGTGCTCGATATTTCTGGTGATATTTAAAATGGTTATCGCATTACAAAAAATTAAAAGAGTTTAAAATAGAACGTTTCAAATATAAAGAGATAATACAAATATAGGGAAAAGTTTCAAATATAAATATTCACAAGAATCACTAACAGATTCATGGTGAGCTGATTCATAGTGCTTTTCCTCAAAATTGATTTTTTTTTTTTTTTTTTTTTATTGGCACATATTTGTCTCTACTCAAAAATTATCTTTCCTTTTTTAAATTTTCACGTAGGTGGTTCAGCTACTTATTAAATGTAAGCAAATAATAAGATAAAAAAAATCCCTAAAAACAATATTCTTATTATTTCAGCAATCACCGTTATTTAAAAAAATAATAAAAAGAAATCAGATCAGCTCAAATCAGGTCAAAATAAAATGCTGAATTCGCAGTATGACAGCCAGTACTTAAGTGGCAAGCGAAACTTCTGTTTGCTCATCTGTAAAACATTTAAAATCTAGCTATTTTGATGGGAATAATAAAATCAAAAAACATTAAAAAAATAGACTTCCTTCTTGATTCGATTACGCCTTGTTCTTCTGTCCATTCTCTAAGCACGACATCCTAGCCAGAAAACAATTATATTCCTTCTCATTGCACCGCATCCTGGAAAGAGTTCATTTTGAACGCGTGCTTCCTTATTTTGGAATTCTTACTCCTCAACTCCAAACAAAAAGCTCATCTTGAACTACATTTAAACACCAATTATTTCTCCAAATATATGTAAGAATAAAATTTTCGTATTTTAGTGTTGTCAACAGTTATCAATATATTATCGATGTTCCTTATCAAATCAAATATGTAAACATACTTCATTAAATATAGTAGAATAAAGTTTACTTTTCTTCATCTTCTTTATTATTAAAATGAAAAATTGCTAACATAAAATATTTATATTTTTGAAAAGGTTTGAAACTGCTTTGGGTGTCTGTCGCGAGATTCCCTCATTAGTCGTTATATTTTGGACAATAGCAAGGACATCATCGAACACCAAAGAGGCAGTCAGCGTAAGATCCGTTAGCGCATGCCCCCCGCGGCTAATCCAACAGTCCTGGCTAAAAGGTCCTTCGGAGGACACGCAAGTGCTACGTAATTAGGGCTCTTCTCGCTCTTGGCACGTTAGTCTTTGTCCTCCAGGGGAGCAGGAAGAGGGAGTGATCCTGCGGCGACAATGGGTCTCTTCGGATACTCCAGATCTGGGCCCAAAAAGGGTTGAGGAGAGGTGTGAATCAGTGGATATGGGACCATCCTAGCGTGAGATGGAACTGACAAGTAAATTAGCTTCCAGATGGAACGGTTGGCGGTTTCCAGGAGGGGTGGCGGTGACGGAGCACTTCCTAGTTGAAAAATCTAATGTTTCCTCGTTGGGGTTTGTTCAGGAAACTTAACCTCCCTACCCTCTCTGGATTAGAAGCTCCCAACTGGTATTTAATAAAAATAAGGGAAAAATCACAATGTCTCTTAATATAATAATGGTATACTAATACACTCCAGTGAGAAATTTCACATTATAATCATTCTCCTAATGTAGTATGTCTATGTATAAACGACATCCGTGAAACAAGCTTATTCTTAAATATAATATAATATTATTAAAATAAAACATACAACTCATTGGTATAGCATACCACGACTATTAATGTAAAAATTTGATAAGTGTTCAGCTTGTCCCAAGGGGAAAATATCACTTTGGTTTAATGGATAAGCTATAAGAGACGGCTATATATATATATATTAGTCAATAATTGTACTCGCTCTAGATCTATTAGTTTGTTGCAGAAGAACCTTGATTTGTTGTTATTCTCCTTACTAAGAATACAAACGATTATTGCTGAGCACAAATGGATCAAGGATTTAATTTGGAGCAGGGAGGGGCCATCAGCCCGTAAGGAATTTTTTTTTTTTTTTGTATAAATATATTAGGATAATTACTTCAGAAGAAAGAAAGAAACTTACTGCCTATATGAAATGGTCTTTAGTTTCTTTTAATTGTAATTAGTAGTGTATAACCCAAACAAGGTTATATTTTACCATTTTGGGGGGCTTCATTTGATGCATGGGCCGATTTCGAACAGAAAATGAGTGAAAACCAATTGTATGGTCACATTTTTAATTGAATAAGAAGGGATTGCTCGAAAACCATTGAAGATAATAAAATTCTAAGTACACCATCGTAAAGCAGACAATTTTTTGAGAACAGTGATTAAATTTACTAAGGTCAATGATAAAAGGTGATGTGGCCGCTGAATTGCTATAGTTACAGTACCCATACACGAGCACCATATCTCTGCACAGCGGCCGTATTAGACTTGTAAGCAGGGGTGCCCACGAGTGAGTTTCATAGCTCAAGCTGTGCCATCAAAAAGTTTTACTGAGTCACATTTTGACGGGGTTTTTGAATTTTGAGAAAGGCATATTTTCGGAGTTACGAATTTTCGGATTGATTAGTTTCAAACCAGGGAACAAGAGAAAAGCGTAATACAGATCATTGAAAGTGTAATTGTATGTGGCATATGATTTTTTAAAATTTTACTTATTTAAGAAAAGGAGAGAAATAAAATATCTTAGGAGGATAGGGAGGATGCATGCACCATCGACCATGGAAGGGATGGATACCCTTGCCTGTAAATTCCTTTTATCACTGTTCTTAGTAAATTTAATCTCTGTTTTATCAAAAAAAAAAAAAAATCTATTTGACGATGTTGTTCTTAGAATTTAATTATCTTGAGCAATTCGTTCTCGTTCAGTAAAAACCGTAACTATATATATATATATATATATATATATATATATATATATATATATATCAATTTTATAAAATCGTCAAAAAATAAGAAATTTCTATTAACAACATATAAGAAAGTATATATTGAACAGACAGCTGATTAGCAGAAGGAAGCAAAAATATGCATAACTACAATATTATAATACAAAACGTGTTAAAACAAATTAATAAATTCAAAAGATTTTTTTTTTATTGAAGATATTTACAACTGTATTACAAATAAAAATACATTCAGTAAATGTGAACAAAATAATATAATAACATGAAGCCACTAGTTGAGAAACTACCCACTGGTAGCACTCTAAAAATGTATTTACAAAAGGCCATCTTCTTTTTAGACGCCTCGGAGGGTTGTTAGCGATCGAAGAAGAAGCAAGGTTAGAAACGAGAGGGTTTGGATGGTTCTGAAGTTTGTTATAGAAGGGTAGGTATCTGGATTGGGCCAGGTCAGAAACAAAAGGAACATTAAGGTCGTTATGGATGATTTTATTTGTGACAAAGTTAGGAGAAGTGTCGATTTTAGGAAGGATTTTGGATTGTAAGGATTGGATATGAGAGGAATTCGATGGCTTAGTGGAGCCTCAGAGCTCAAATCCGTAAGTCCAAATTAATTGACGAAACCGTTGCAATTTAACTAATCATCTGTAAGTTAAAGACTCACGTCTCTGTACCATACCATTTATTGTTTATTTTTTATAAATTAATAGATCTTATTTTGTTTCTTTTACAAAAGAACAAAAGGAATACATATATCTGACGCAGTATTTTTTTTACTTTCCTAACTATACTAGTAGGTAAGAAAAGTATTGCGTTCGGGCTTTCCAAATTTCCAATGTGCGGTTTTCAACGGATCTATACGTTTTAGAACCCTCTGAGACCTTATTTTTCTTATTTTCAGGGTTACTACTGATACCTATGCCACAAATTGGATTCTCCATGCGCGATAGAGGCTGCGCAATAAGTAAAAAACATATTTTTCTATTGACTGTAGTGCGAAAACGGCTCCAACGATTTTGATGAAACTTTCCTATAATGTTCTAATCACTTTTCTTTTAATTTTTGTATATAGACTAAAATCTCGAAAAAAAGTTATAAAGAAAAGAAAAATGTTATGGGGCCTAACTCCCTAAGTATATTTACTTATGTTAGCGTATATGTGTGTGTGTGTGTATATATATATATATATATATATGTATGTATGTGTATATGTGTGTATGTATGTATATGTGCGTGTATTAATATATATTAATATTTTTTTTGTTTATTTCTTAGTGGTTAGCTACTACTTTTTAAATAATATATATTATGTTAGAATTTTTATAAGTTAGTTTTTGGCCAGATTGGTATTTTATTTTGTATTAATTCATCTTTATTATTCTAAGGGGACTTAGCCCCAGAATAAAGTTCTATTTTCTATTCTATATATTATAAGGTAAATTTTTTAATAAAACTTTTGAAAGGTAATTAAATTACCAACAAAACAAAAAAAAAATTATCGAAATCGAACTAGTATTAGCGATGATACAGCTTGTTCTATTTTTTACACATTTTTTAATTTATTACTTTCCTAGCTATACTAGGTAAGAAAAGTATTGCAATCGGGTCAAATTTCCGACATGGGGTTTTCGACTGATCGTTTCAGAGCTCCCTGAGTCCAAAAAACACATTTTTAGCCATTGATCTGCCTGTCTGTCAGCCATATAAAAATCGTTCATTTTGGACAAGTATTAACGAAGTTACAGCTATTCGATTTCCAATGTAAGATTACGGTTTCATATCCTGGTGTCAGAAAGGGGTGAATGAGAGAATAAACATAACTAAGTGAAAGTAAGAAAATCTGTTTCCCGCATCACACAATCTTCACTATTTCATCTACTTTTAACAGAAATTATTGTTTGACAGTACTAAGCTATGGCAAAATGTTTTTGATCAGCAATATTAGGAAGTATTGAAATGTTTACACTGATCTACCTTAAGCCGGTTTACATTGCTTTAGTTTAACTAATAAACTGTACTCAAATCTTATGTTTGATCAATTTTCAGGAAAATGTATCTAGTTCAATTCTTTTTTGTTTCTTCATGAACATATGTAAAGATCTAAAAACTTTTCTGAAATAGGTAGGAAAGTCGTGTGATTGGACACACCAGATATTTTTTTCACTTGTGATTAAATTGTCTCAGTAAACCTGAAATTATGGAATCAATCAGTGCTCACAGTTACTTAGCAAAACATATCCTAGGTAGTGTATAGTTACAGAAAATAAAAACGATGATACACACTTAAAAGATTTGTTCCTATTAATCTTGAGTACTTTTTACCCTCAAACACAAACTAGAGCATTAATTGGATATAAAATGAAAAAGACAAAGGACAAGGCGCAATGCCTACAGCAGTCGCCAACTAATCAAAATAAATGAACACAAAACGCATTTTGCATTTCAAATGAGACATTCTGTGAATTAAAGACACTGTAAAATAATGAAACTACCTAAATCTAACACGATTCACGATTTTTCAACACATATTTTATGGGTAACAGGATTTCGAAATGTAAGTGAATATAAATTGTTTTATTGTTGTTGTTGTAGTATTATTAACCTTATAGAATTAGTATAATGTTATAAATAAACATAGGATTTTACTTAAGATGATCATTATCGTTATACAAATATTTTTATTTGTATTTACATATTCATTCTTTTAATTGATACATTCTGATAAATTCCAAAGGAGAAAAAAAAAATATTGTTAATAGTTACATATAGAGTGTTTCAGGGTTAAGTAGCCAAAATGCAAAAAATAAATTAAGGTCCTTAAAACAAGAAAAAAAATTCTTGTAATATTATATAAAAAAAATGTTGACCCTAAAACTTGAGTGTCTATAACTGGTGAAAAATATACTGTCAGAATGTCCTAATAATAAACTAATTGACTTTTAGAATAAACTAAAAAAATGTCGGCAAACGCTTTGTTAAGGAGGTATTCAAACCTAAATATTTTTGTTGTTATGAATTATTTACGTTATAATAAATAAATAAAACCTATTTATTTGGTCTAACTACTGTATTTATTAAATTTAAACATTAACATTCATATTAAATGTTGTTCAATGTGATTTCCGAGCATTAAGACAGGCTCGGCATCTTTCTTCAACAGCAGCAGTGGCAGAACGGCACTGGATATGTGATATTGTTTCAGAACAGCTATCTTCAAAACAAAGCATTTATATCCTCAAACCTTCGGAGGAAATTTTTTTCTTGTTTTGAGGTCCTTAGTTCATTTTTTCAGTTTGGCCACTTAACCCTGAAACATCCTGTATACACATAAACATAATAACTTATTATTATTGATGTTGCTCTCTCTGTGTTTTTAAGAAATTAAAATAATAATCCATTTGTTTTAGTTATACTGAAATCTAATCTTTATTTACACATTTTTAAATCTTCTAAATCTTAAGCAGTATAATTTCAAAACACTTCTATTGTTATCACTATTTCGAACGACTCCACTCTCTTATGAACTACTTGACAGTTTTATTTTTAAAAATCGTTATTTCCCTTAAAAAAATCGTATGCCCCTATATCACTCTAATTAATTTCAACTGGGTCGAAACAGCAAAATCTTTAAAATCACATGAAATATGATTCCGTTAATCCTTCTTTCTTAATAAGTTATTTTGTCAATTAAATATTAGCCTCAGGCCGTTTTTATTTATGAATGGGCTGAAATGGTCGTAAGAATTATTTGCATTTATTAATAATATATATTATTGCCTGTATTGTTAAGAGTTCATTTATAAATTCTTAAATAATATTTAACATAAAATAAATTTGATTAAACAAAAAAAAAAAAAAATTATATTTTAAATTGCGATTGAAAATACAATTGAAAATATCAGCTATATAAAAAGATGATAGTGGTCCATAACATCGTTTAAACATTATATACTTTATGCCCGAAATATAAATACAATAATCTTTCATAAAATAGTAATAGTCACTGTACCACTCATTAACATGTAATGAGCATTATGGGTCCAAAAAAAGAATACAAATACGATTAGATTTGAAGCTAGAAAACATAGAAGTGTAATGACTCAACCTCAAGTGATAAGCCACAATAGTTGATCGGTTGATTTTTCAACGGAGCAAAGCTGAGTATTTGTTTCTGTGATCTTTCCTTATCACTCTTCTTCTGCAGTTTGCTATTTCCTTGTTTAAAACTCTGGAGATTTTTTTATTAATTATATAAAAAAAAATGTTGACCCCAAAACTTGAGTGTCTATTACTGGTGAAAAATATACTGTCAGAATGTCCTAATAATAAACTAATTGACTTTTAGAAAAAAATAAATTGACAAGACTGGATTTTCTGTCAATTAAACCCATTTGCAAAGATCCATTCTCAGACCGTAAGTTATGGTTCACATTAATCTTATAAAATTCTCTTAAAGTGTCTATTACAGGTACATGCATCGTATATACTAACTTTAATACAAATTCATTATAAATATATAAATATGTAAATTATGAATTATTATATTTTATTTTATTATTATATATACGCTTCGCGTTTCATTCAAAAGTATCAAACGTACATAAAATAAATTTTAAAAAATCAAATAAATATTATTATGTTCAAAATGACGGAAAAATATGACAAAAAAAAAGGAATATTAGTAATTTATTATGTTTCAATGAGTCTTCAGTAACATTTATTTATTTTTCTTATCGATTTCACTGGTTGATTTATGTAGCTATAGTGCACATAGATATTTGTAGTGCACCGACTATAACATTTCTATTTTTTTTTTCTTTAAGCTTTGCATATTGCACATTTGTCACGATTCCTCAATAAACTATCCACAGAGAATTTCTGTCATTCCAGGTCAACCATAGTTCAAGCGATTAAATAACGAAAAAAAAAAGGGAGAAAAAAGTAAAAAATAACTCAAGTTTGTTGCTATAAAGCGCCAAGGTCCTAGTGCAATATCAGCTGGCTTACTAAAGGAGGCTAGTAGTCGTAAAATTTATTGGTTCCTTTATTGTTCCATGGCTCATTATCTCAGTCGTAAATGGCCCTCCGATCCTCCGGCTTTATTTTTGAATTAGTAATTTTTTTTTTCGTCTTCAAGAGCTGGCAAACATTATCTTTCTTTAGTCTCATGCCCAGAAAAAGGGATACAAAGGGACAATCCACACAAAATCAATAATGGAAAAATTTCGCAATCAATAAATAATAAAAGAAATCATATTTCAATATGTTATATTTTGTACATAATATTATTTTGAGTTATAATCTTCAATTATCTATTAGAATTAACGATGGAAGAAAATTAAGAGTATAAATGTATATGGTTTAAAATCAATTGTGATATCAAGGATGATTCAATTTGAGTTTACTAACTTTTTTTTCTATCTATACCTGTTTGAAGTACCGACAGCGAGTCTGCTGTTGGAGAAAATACTGATAGTGGCTTGATCAGCGTGAGGGAAAGGAGTGCCAAGTGACATCCCTTCATGAATTGATTATAGTATATTTTCATGTGAGGAAATCTCTCATCCAGCTTCTTTTGAGTTTTTATACATGTTAATCATGGCCATATCTTGTATCAGTAAGTTAGTATGTCCATGTAAGTCGTAAACTGTTGCCACCTTTACGTAAAGTAATGTTTGTAAAGTACCACAGAACTTCAGTTATAGTCCTAAAACGTATTGGCTAAAAGCTTTGTAGTTTTCGTATGTGGGTCGTGTTGGCTGTCCCGTATACATCTGAAGCGTAGGCCCATATAGGCTTTAGTCGATAAATGTGGTTTCTATTTTAATTTTGATTTTGAGCGTCTTGAAAGAATTGAGTGTAATAGTCAGTTTAACTGTCTGAGGTTAAACTTTTTCCAATTTAAATTTTAAAATCCTCATACAAGACTGAAACGACAGGAAACTGCTCGACGTTTCCGCTTACTCCAACACTTACTAGATAAACGCTCTAAACCTGCAATTAATTACGAACGACTCATATACATGACTATAATAAGACCTATTTGGTATTATGGAGTTGAGCAATGAGGATCAACTAAACCATCAAATTCCTCTCGTATCCAATCTTGACAATCCAAAATCCTTTGTAAAATCCTCAATGCTCCTTACTCGGTTACAAATAAAATAATCCATAAAGACGTTAACGTTTCATATGTTTCGGTTTGGCCCAATCCAGATACTTATCATTCCATAATAAACTTCGTAACCATCCGAATCCTCTTGTTTCTAACCTTGCTTTCTCTTCGATTCCTGATAACCTTCCGAGGCGTTTGAAAAGAAGATGGCCTCGTGATCTCCTCATGTAGACATATTATTAGAGTGCAATGGGTAGTTTCTCAACTAGCGTTTTCATGTGATTATATTCGTCTGCAAACGTTAACTTGATGTATTTATAATAATACAGTAGTAAATATCATAATAAAAATTAAAAAAAAAAATATTTTAAATGTAATTTTATCCTATTATATTATATTTTTATTAATCAAATATTTATCATAATTTGTTAAATATGATATATGATGTTAGCAAAATGGCCGCAACTTGACATTATTTATTCGTGTGAGATAATTTTCGATGACTTTTTCAGGGATTATTTCTGTTATAATTTGGAGAACGTAGGGTTAATGGTGCTTCAACGTTGTTGGTTTGTTCATACACACCTGAACCTTAAGAAGATCTCACAAAAAGAAATCCAAAACAAATCGCATGATCTTTGCCGCCAGGTGACATCACCGTGTTTTGAAATATTGCTACCTCCGAACTTTTCACGCAAAACATCTAAGGTTGCCCATGATGGGTGGTATGTTGTGCCATCTGGTCTCAAGGCTTCAGTTCTTGAGTTCACTATATTTTATATTAGTGTAGGTTCAAATCCATATATAAAATAATAAGTATATGGAAGCCAATTTTAAATATTAAAGGTAGG
The DNA here is from genome assembly GCA_928085145.1 of Nezara viridula. NCBI lineage: Eukaryota > Metazoa > Arthropoda > Insecta > Hemiptera > Pentatomidae > Nezara > Nezara viridula. The sequence goes on along the minus strand of OV725077.1, from coordinate 47,478,190 downwards.
AACCATGATTGAACGAAATTTCAGTAGGCAAGATTTTTGTTATACTTAGTTTTTTTTTTTCACAACGATTGGTGGTCTTTTTTTTAAATATATCTCGAAAATGTTATAATTTAAAAGTCATCAAAGGCAGTTACGATAATTTTAAGGAAAACAAATAAGGTGTGTAGCATTCGAAAAAAAGCATTTCCAAACACTTTTTTTTTTCATATTCTCCTACTTTGCAAAATCATTTTAGCAAATGCTGAACTATATCTGTAGCGACTGAGAATATGACATTCCAGACACTCACTCCCACCTCTTCACAATGAGAGCGCAACCGAAATGTCAAGATTGTAATAGTAACATAACAAAATGCTTTATTTTTCCCATATTATTCCCATTTTGCCCATATTTTACATCACATATTAAAAATCTTGGATTAAAATCCTTATTAGCAACACCCCTCAAAGATGATAATAAAACTACAATTAGTCCTCGAATTCATAAAATCTGAAAATATGTAACATATTTATACAAATATTACATCAAAATCATAACATAATGATAAAATAAAAATTGTTGGTAATTACCATACTTGTAATGTGTATGCAAAATGAATTAATAAATAAATTTTTTTTTATAACTTATAACTTTTTTTTATACATCAAGCAAATGTGTGCACAGAAATATGAAGCGTGAAAACGCTTGCTGAGAAACTTCCCATTGGTAGCTCTCTAATAATATATCTACAAAAGGAGATCACGCGGCCATGTTCGTTTTAGACACCTCAGAGGATTATCAGGAATTGAAGAGGAAGCAAGGTTAGAAACCAGAGGATTCGGATGGTAATGACGTTTATTATGGAAGGATAGGTATCTAGATTGGGTCAAATCGGAAACATATGGAACATTAAGGTTTTTAGTTATTATTTTATTTGTGACAATGCAAGGAGCATTAAGGATTTTACGAAGGATTTTGGATTGTAGGGTTTGGATACGAGAGGAATTCGACCTTTTAGTGGAGCCCCATAGCTCAACTCAGTAAATAAATTAAAGTGTAAAAATAGAGTTGATGACCAATGAAGGTTTATTTCATTAAACAACAATTCAACAAACTATAGCTATAATAGTGGGTAAATGGTTGACTGTCGTGAATAATGAAGAGAAGAATACTTGGGATGATCACCCCAACTATTCTTCTCTTCATTATAACTATAATAATTATTCATTTACGTATGTATTTTCCTTCTTCTCACCTTTCTTTTATTTACAAGCATATTACAATATATATATAAAGGATAAATATAAATTAAAATACACAAAAGTCCTTTCTAAGATATTAGAGCGAGAAGTCGTTTTAACTGCTTGATAGTCTTGAATATGCCTCAGATAATGGCACATATCGGAGAAGATAGGAAGCGGGAGAGACAACTCTAAGCCGAGGCCCCCTCGCAATAAAGACGCCCCCCCTCCAATAAATTTGGCCTGAGGCAGAGGAGCAATGATGGCCCTATATACTGAATCCCGGAGCAGCAGTTTGTATCAATTAGCCTATTACCTCACTGCGTCTGTTCCTTATTATAGCAGGATGAGCATATTGCAGGGATGGGATGCCCCTAGTAGATAGCTTGCTACTAGGGGGCCAGCCCTAGGGCATATCTCTCGGCTCATGATAAATGGTTATTATTTCTAGATCTTTTTATAGGTGTAAGTCAGTATGTAGAGTTTTCTCAGTCACGTACCATCTTTCGTTGTTAAGATAACTTAAACTGACATACCAACCAATTAGGGAATTTCCTGGTCCAGGCACCATTTTGGAACGATCTACGTTCCCTGGAATTTTATTAAGCAATTAAAAAGGTGCTGGATGTGAGATCTCACTTAACCAACAAAGATGTCAGTTTCAAGACAAGAAAAAGTGATTATTATGTTCAAGTTTAATCTTTCACCATTCCAGACTTCAATATTTTTTTAAGCTTTATTATAAGACAATTCGAAGATTGTTAATAAACTAAATTATCTGATAGAAGGAAGTGATACCTTGTGATATATTTAGGTTACTATACAGTAGTAGGTTGTTAAACAGTTATTGTGATGAATTGTATTGTATGTAATATATTTAGATTACTATACAGCTATTTAGTAATGTATACACCCTATAGTAATGTAGTTTATTGTATTGTCAGTGACATATATTGTATTGTAATTAAATTACAATGCAGTCAATATATTTCAAAACACCATTTGTAATCACCTAAGTTTATATATATTTTCTATGAATTTAATTAAATCTATGAAAATACAATATATTCAGCAAATCGACTCTCCTTTCATTGGAATAATATAAGTACCTAAGAAATTGTTTAATCATCGTTATATTTCAAGACATTTTATTTTTTAACACATGTATATTGTAAGTAGGTATGCCTGCATCTAAGATGTTTATTTTCATTACTTTTTTTTTTAAGATAATTTTAATTCTGTTTTATTCATTTATTTTCATTCTATTATTACTATTATATATATTTTCTTTGTTCACTATGATATTTTATTTTGTTCTTTTGTAGCTTTATATTATTTGAAGTTAGCTTATTTTTTTTTATTTAATTTGTAAATATGGTGTGAATGTGCTCTCAGAACTCTATTATAAATGTCCTTTATTGAGACAGATTGTAATATTTATCAATAAACAAATAAATAATAAAAATAAAACACATATATCAATCATATTATACTTCGCCGAAATAAACGAGATCTTATGGGGTTACATAGTGTGGATGTAGTTTTATCATAACAATGACGAAAAAACATTAAATCTGATTTATTATCAGTTACGATGTATCAATTATTAGTTGTCTACATTCAATTGTATTTTTTTCTTTCTTCAATAAGTGGTGCATTATATGTTTTGAATATACTCATAATAAAACTATTTGTATCTAATACCTGCGTCGTCATACTTAATAAGTCACCATACTGTTTCTAATTCGCCTTGTTATTGTATAAAATTTAAGACACTACTGCACACGCCTTCCTAAACGTTAATACGATAACGGTGTTAATATTACTTATTTACACACTTTGTCCCTTCAAAAAAATATATCAGATCTTCTGCGACATATAGTAATATATATATATATATATATATATATATATATATATATATATATATATATATATATATATTGGATAAGGTTTAGGCGGTGGACAGCGGAGGGACTAACGCCAGGGCGGGCCTAAACCGGTTGACTGGACTCAGTGACGAAAGACGACTAGGACTTTCACAACGACTGGCTGTCCTCTCTCTGTGCCTAGCCAGCAATATCTTCTCTTCACTATATAATATTTATATCTGCACAAAACATATTTATCATATCATATTTATTATTTAAAACTGAAAAACGCCATAAGAGTATTAAAAATATATACTGACTGAAAAAAAAAAATAAACATCAAATAAATGTCCAAACTCTTCCTTTTCGACAACTGGAACTGTTAAAAATATTTGTCTTTTAAAGTACTGTAATATTGTCTATATTATATATCCAATATTTATAATTTATCAGAAATTTAAATTATATGTTTTGATTCACTTTAGCGCGTCTCATACTTTCTCTTTTTATTTTTAATTTAAGCCTGTATCAATGTAACAGCAAAAATATGATCTGTTGAAGATGAACCTTGCTGGTATGCGAAATGTTATTGAGATCAATTCCCTGCCATGGTGTGATCTCAGACTCTAAAAAATTAATAACTCAAAAAATAAATAAACAATGTGATAAATGATTCGGGTTAGTGCAAAGATAGTTTCCATTGATGAACAGGAAGTCAGTTTTAAAACTGAGAAATCAGAGGCACATCTATTATTTATTTATGACACAGTACGCCTGTCGAATACTTTAGTAACTAACTTCAAAAAGTTACAAGTTGTACAAAATAAGTGTATGAAAGTTATTGGATCTTTACCCAGAAGTACTTCAATAATACATATGCATGAAGTTGTAGTTAATCAGAAAACATTCCAATACAATTTTTTAACGCTCACAATAGATTTTCTTGAATCTTATAACAACAGCCTTTAAAAACAACACTAAATTTCTCCATTGATGAATTGTGCCACAAAAAAATTAAGCAAAAAAGATTAAAGCATGCCTTATTATAATTTTATAAATAGTGGCAAAAGTTTGTTTTATTTTATCTTATGTTTAGATAGTTGGGTTTTATCTTTTTTTTTTTTTTTCAAAGTGTAATATACTTGTTGTACTGTAATTGGGAAAATGTTAAATTGTAAGTTATAAATGCAAATGCTAGTATAACTTATGTTACTTAAATTCTATATTTAGGTATTCTGTAATTTTTAAATAAAAATATTGGAAAAAGAATATTTTTATAATGATTTTATTGAGTCTTAATACAGTCTGCCACACTGAAGGGCATCGGTAGTAGGCTATATTATTCATTCATACAATATGTACATAAGAAAGGAAACTAAATATAAAAAACCAAAGTAGAAAAAAAGATAAAGTAATAAACAAGATAAATAAAATAACAGATTAAATCCGAATAATAATACACATTATTATAATAATACACATAGTAATAAAACACATTCACACCTATGTAAAATATTTACATTGGTCCAGGGGATTCTGAATCAACCTTTGTCCCCCAAATGTGGAAGCCAAACCAGGACTCCAGGAGATCTCAGTGCTTCTCTCCCAGCAGCGTCACTAATATTGGAAGCCAGTGGAGACTAATGGAGAGCACTAGGGCCACAGATGCTCATCAATTGAGTGGAGAAAGTGGCCATTGCCCTGGCTCCTTACTTACCATATGTTTTTAATGGGTTAAACCAATATACTTTTGCATTTAACTCCTCTAAATTTTCATTCAAGTTAGGTTTCTCCTATCTAAAAAAATACAGTAATATCTCTATAGTAATGAGCTAATAAGTAACTGCAATACTCTTACGCAAGACTAAGAAGACCATGACCAACACTGAGTTTGCAAGACTAAGACTCGTCTCGGTCTCACATTTGGGCTACACTAGTCCCCATCCATCCTTGCGACGTGGTCCCATCTTATTCTAGAGAGCCGTATAAATTGCAATACATTCGGTTCCCGGTAAATTTGGTACAATTCTACATTATGCCTTAGCCTATACTGATTGTCAAGTTTTACAGAACCAAACATCCTTCTCAGGATTTTTCTCTCGACAATCTGCAACCTGATGGCGTCTGTTCATGATAATGGCCATGTCTCTGAGCCATATGTCAGCACAGGTCAATTAAGAGATTTGTACAGAGAGATCTTTGAGGACCTAGCTAGCAATGACTTCTTAATATTTTAGCCAGGCCAAAATAACACCTATTAGCTGGTGCAATCCTTCTCTGTACTTCTTGGTTTGCATGTTTTCTCCAAATACTGAGGACCCCAGATACACGAAGTTATTTACGCTTTTGAATGTGTATCCTCCACATGAAACTGTAGGTGGTGGTGGTTTGGCAGTCATATACCTGATCTTAGCTTGATTAATACTTAGACACATTATCTGTCCTCAATAGAAGGTCCTTTTTAAGTCCATATGTGATCTAGCTATAATATCTATGTCATCTGCGGAATTTGTACTGACTTGGTGAGAATCGTCCCACGTCTTACACAAAATAGAATAGAGTTTTAGACAACAGACTGGTTAACACGGTAAAAGATCTGTAGGGTCTAAGAGAACAAAAAACAAAACCGCTATATTTAAAACTATGTTTATTTTATATTTTATATAAAATGTTTCTAACTCTTCCTCACTTCCCGGCCTATTAGCTGCGGTCAAATGTAAAATTAAATTAAACCTAACTTCTCTAACTTTTGTGGGCACAAATTCATTTAATAAATAAATTGATTGTGAAATTATTTCGTAATAATTAATGAATTATGAAATTAATCAGGCTTAATATAGTTCATCTTTTATAGATATAGAATTAATTTCATGTCTAGGTTACCTTTCTTGGGTATGAGAGAAATTAGTATTGTGTTTAGCGAGTAATTCATATTTTATACCTAAAACAACCCCTTGTGCGACACTTGTTAATAGATATCTTGACATACTTATAATATAATTTTGTAAAGATATAATTATAATTTGTTTCAACGAAAACATTTTTTTTGATGCACTATAAGTAATTGAATCCTAATGCGCCGCATTGTTTCTTACAGGGTACGGATTATAATTTTATAAATTTAAATGCAGACACAAATACAAAACACTGTATCTCTTGAGGTTCGGGAGTTCCTTAGGCCGATTCTCCGATAAATAAGTTTTTTTTTTATATTTGTCATTGGTGAAAGATATTAAAGACGTCTTATCTAAGTCCACCAAAGAAGAAATCTCTAAGATTCGATGAATTCCTACGCTAACGGTTCTCCCACCTTTCCCCCATCGAGAATAACAAACAAAACAAACAACAAAGACGAAAGAGAAACAAGGCAATGAAGAGGCTGCGAAGGGCCATAAACTGGAGGAGAATGTGATTTTCGCCGGCTCTGGCGACTGCGATTAAGAAAATCGCTTTTACGATGATAATAAAGTAGTCGCTCATTAGCGGGCAGGTACCCATTAACCTGTAAACTATATTGGCCCCTGCTAAATTGGACAATCAAGTCTTAGTAAAAAAAAAAATCTTTACGACCTCCTAGGATCCTTATCCGAAGTAGTAAAACTATTTTTAATTTTCGTCCTGTGCCAGGCTCAAGCGAACGAAGTACGTCTTAGCAGGAAATGCACTATCATGGTAGTTAATTGTTCGCAGATATTTTTTTGATCGTAAAAAAAATGATATAAGTCAAACCCTATAGGCTTCCTTATTATTAATGTTTAGGTATGTTCATTGTATTTCTGATTTTAAAATCCTTAATGATACTTCTTGATAAGGACATTTACTATTTACTGGACGATTTTAAATCTATAGGAGAACGCATTTAAAATTTATTCTTTAGGATCGCTCTAGATATGGATCGCGTACAACAAATATTAACCGGAAAAGGCTGTTAGGAAATTTCGATAAACAACAGTGAAGGTTTGTTTCTTAGCTTTTACAATTAGCCTCAAACGATTTAAAACAGACTACTTCTGGTTCTAATCCTTTTTTTTAATTGAAATAAATTTTCATTTATAAGATTAGTTACTTTTAATATTTCTGCCATTCAATAATGGAAATCTATGCGTTGAACATAACTCAATAATAGAGAAACTAAGGGAAGACTAATTTCCCGAAGAAATGAACGCCAAAGAAACTGAAAGATTACAGTAACACAAAAAGATAACGCTGAATTTATGATTCCATTCGAAAAATCAAACCTTACTTCGTAGATCAGGACATTGCTGAATTTTTTAAATTGGTTGCCGATACACATATCCTTTTAGAATCAAAACGTAATAAATATTTAAAACAATTAACTTTGGACAAGGATAAAAAGTAGTCATGATATGCGGTCATTTATTTTGTTTTTTAACTTTGTTGTTGTACGGGCTTTGAGCATACGGGTTATTATCGATTCCTTTATATGTAAAAATGTAATATTCCTTTGATGTGTAATTTTTATGTATGTGAAAGTTCCATTATTATTATTTTTTTCCTTCCTTTTATTTTAGGCTATACGGAGATTTCCCGGCCTAGAGGGCGAGGACACGGGATTTGTGCCAGAGTTAAAAGCCCCCTTTTCACCGAGACGCGGATTCGTATATTTTTATCATATTATCTGGCATCCGGGATGTCAGGCACAACAAAATGTGTTAGCACGCTCGGCCACCTAGCCTATCAAATTTCAAATGTTTGTAAATTCATAAGTATCTCTTCAGAATAAGTACATTTTCAAGAGGATTGTGTAAGATTTATGCAAATATTAACCTTCTACATTTCCTTTGGAAATATATTCATATACTTGTATAATATATATATATATATATATATATATATATATATATATATATATATATATATATATATATATATATATATATATAAACATATAACATATACATATAATTTTAAAGAAATCTCTACATTAAGGGCAACTCTCGTTAAAGGTTTAATCACATACTGCGTAAGTGTAAACGTAAAACCGTTGCCCTCCACAGAGTACAGTATATGAATCAGACAATGATGAAACCTAAGGATATTACTAGACCTGAGCCTTAGAAATTAATGTTCTTCACAAGATGCATTCGATTTCTGATGGATCTCTAGTTGTACAGTAACTACGGAACTTAAATGTGTCCTGGAGATAAAGAGTTTTACATTATATGAATTCGTTTTCAGTGGGTCAATAGAGAAGTGGTTACGAATACTTAAATATCTCTATAGTACTTAGAAGAAGTCCTTCATTAATGTTTCTATAATGGAAAGTTCAACTTGATTATGTCATTTTTTTTTATTTATTTATGAAATTTACAACTGTATAAGATAAACATACATCTAGTAAATGTGTGCAGAGAAATATAACAGCATTAAAAGAATTCTAGAGAATCTACCCATTGGTAGCCTTCTAATAACGTATCTAAATTAAGAGAGATCACGAGGCCGTCTTCTTTTCAGACGCCTCGCGGTGTTATCAGAGATCGGAGAGGAAGCAAGGTTAGAAACCAGAGGATTAGGATGGTTATGGAATTTATTCTGGAAAGATAGGTATCTGGATTGGGCCTAGTCGGAAACATTTGGAATATTAAGATTATTATGGATGATTTTATTTGTGACAAAGTAAGGAACATTGAGGATTTTGGAATGTAAGGATTAGATACAAGAGGAATTCTATGCTTTAGTTGAGAACCAAAGCTCAACTCCATATTTCCAAGTAGGACTTATTATAGTCATGTTTATGAGACTTTTTTAGTTAATTGGGAATTTAGAGCGTTTGTCTAGTAAGTGCTGAAGTAGTTCGAACTGTTTCTTGTCTTTTTATTCTGTCCAGGTATCGGATTTGTTCAACAGAGTTAAACGGAGTATTGTAAAAAGAGACTGTAGGACAGAAAGTCGAAGGGTAAAGGTGGGATTTATTGAAATTTATCTTGATTTGCCAGTTATTATGTCATTAAATTATTATATTTACTTTAAATGAAATATCTTAATGTTAGTAGTAGCGAAACTGGGCTTTGATGAGTAGGATATTTACGAAATAACTAAATAATAACTCATAAAGGCAATCATGGGAAGACAAGTAGTGAATGGGCTGGAAGAGGTGAATGGATGGTGCTGACTTGTGTTTTCTGGGAGATAATAGTACCCTATGCATCAACTACCCCCAAATAGTGTTTTGAATCACAAAATGTCTCTCAAACACTTCTTTTTCTTTATCCTACTTAGCATATGTTGATGACTACTTTGACTACTAGAGACTAGTATCATAGAGACTAGTATCTAGGAGACTAGTAGTATTTTATAATCATCGATATTATATTTTTGTATTACTGTTACAAATTAACTAAATTTGAAAGAATAATTAATGAAATCGGAGGAAATGAAATTGTAATAATTAATAAAAAAATAAATATTTTATTATACAATAATAAGATTTATTTTTATTATTATTAGTTTCTGTATTATTTATTTTTACTTATTGTAAATAGAGTGTGAGTGTGCTCTCTGAACACTATTATAAATGTCCTTGATGTGACACAATGTAATATTTCTAAATAAACAAATAAATAACAATAACAAGAAATATATTTACCTTCTTAAAATAATGGGCCGTGATGCAGGACCTCTTTTTACAAAATTATTAACATCCGCCTGAAACTTCGTAAAAAGCTTCATCTCATCGTAACCTACAAATATTTTCTTTACGAAAATTCTCTGAATTGGAGTGTTTTCAATCTGCAAACTTTGTCTATTTAATTAGGTACTAAGACTCGTATATAATCATTTGCTTTCCAATTTAATTGTAAGATAATCTGATCACATACTCGAGAATAAAGATGGCCTTCAAAAATTTTGAGCCGTTTTGCCTATAAAACCTCGTTATTATGACATTTGGGGGGGTGTAGGTAACGCCATGTATTGTAGAATATATTTTACAGAAGGTGGTAAATACTTTAAAAAGATTTTAGAAAATATACCTATATCAATTTTCCAATGCCCACCAATAATTTGTCAAAAATGAAAATAATATACTTTTATTTATTTCAGTCCGTGGTACAGAACTATTTTTATCAAATTATTAACATCAGCCAAAAACTTCGTGATTCATCGTAACCTACATATTCAGAATCCAGCTGATGGCAGGTAATTATTTATTCTGTTTCGTCGGCTTTCGTATGATCCTGGGTTCCGAAAAGTCTTCTGGGGCACACCCAGCCTCTTATCCTGAGTATCCTTAATTAAACAATTAATTAAGGAGCTAGAACATGGCAGTTCAGCGTGACCTCGGTCAAATCACCTCCATATACAAACTCTAACCAAGAGATAGTTGATCCTTAGAAATTGAACCCTAATCCTGATCTTCTTGATTTCTTTATCCACAGCGGCTTAAGTCCCCTCAATTGTTCCATTACACGTCTAAATGAACTTTCCTCTGACCATAGTCCTCTAATCCTTAATGTTTCACTTGAACCTGTTCCCAAACCTTCTCCACCGTCATTCATTAGGGGCCCAGTAAACTGGGACCTTTTCCGCCAAATAATCTCCGATAATATTGATCTCAACATATCCCTCAAAACTCCCGATGACCTTGATAGTGCCGTAAATTCCTTTACTACCACAATCCAACAAGCCGCCTGGACTGCCTCCTTTCCAAAAGACTCCTCCAGAATTCCTATAAAGACCATTTTACCCCAACACCTCCTTAACCTAATCCGCACCAAACGCCGTGCCAGATTATTATGGCAACGTACCCGACATCCTACCGACCGCTGCTCCTATAATTACTACTGCAAACAATTAAAACTGGAATTAGCCACCTTCAGATCACAATCCTTCAACTCATACCTATCCTCCCTCTCTTCTCGCGACAATTCCCTTTGGAAAACCACAACAAAAATCCTAAATCCTCACCGCATTTCCCATCCTCTCCGACGAGGTGATGGCTCCTGGGCAGCATCTGACGAAGATAAAGCTGAGGAGTTCGCCATTCACCTATCCAATACATTTATTTCACATCCGAAATCCCATCCTGCCCACACCGTAACAGTAGAAGAACTCTTTACATCACCAATCCCACTTTCCTTGCCCCCAAAAGCTATTCATCCTTCCGAAGTAAAATTTCAATTAAAAAAACTAATCCTCCGTAAAGCTCCTGGACATGATCTCCTTACACCTCAAATCCTTCGACAACTTCCATCCAAAGCAGTCATATTCCTTACATATATCTACAATTGTATCCTACGCACCACCCACTTCCCTCTGTTATGGAAACACTCCACTATTATCCTTTTCCCAAAACCAGGAAAACCTCTCAATAGCTCAACATCCTATAGACCAATCAGCCTACTCCCAATCCTTTCAAAAATTTTTGAAAAGATCCTTTTGAAACGAATCCTACCCATTATAGAATCCCAAAATATCCCTTCCCATCAGTTTGGTTTTCGCTCTCAACATTCTACTGTTCAACAAGGACTCCGAGTTGTTGATCATATTTCCTCAGCCCTAGAAAACAAGGAATACTGTTCGGGTGCCTTTCTGGACATTGCACAGGCATTTGACCGGGTATGGCACTCCGGACTGCTCTCCAAGCTTAAAATCCATTTACCTCAGTCCTTGTACCTAGTCCTCCGATCCTACCTCTCTGACCGCTCCTTTCGAGTTCGCTGTGGAACAGAATTTTCCAATATCTACTCCGTTAAAGCCGGTGTTCCCCAAGGCAGCGTCTTGGGTCCCGTGCTTTACATCCTCTTTACTGCTGACATCCCTGTTCATCCCGATACTTTTCTTGCAACATTCGCTGACGACACCGCAATCTTATCATCCAACTCTGATCCCGAAATAGCATCCTTAAATCTCCAAAGTCACCTCACCTTGATTGAGCACTGGTGTAATAACTGGCGCATTAAAGTTAATGAATCTAAATGCCAACATATTACCTTTACACTCCGACGCAATTCCTGTCCACCAGTACTCTTTAATTCCATCCAGCTTCCTTATTCAGACACAGTCCGGTATCTTGGCTTTCATTTAGACCGAAGACTAACTTGGAACCCGCATACTAGACTCAAAAGACAAGAACTCAACCGACGATACGGCCAACTATACCGACTACTAAGCAGAAAATCTAAACTTTCCATTGAAAACAAGCTACTGATCTACAAGACAATACTGAAACCTATTTGGACTTACGGACTAGAACTGTGGGGATCAGCAAAATTTTCTAACATCAAGCGCATCCAATCCTTCCAGTCTAAAGTCCTTCGAACAATAGTCGATGCTCCTTTCTATGTATCCAACAAAACCCTACATCATGACCTTAACATCCCATTTGTCCTAGACCTTATCCCAGAAAAATTCTCCAAATTTCACCAGAACCTTACTTACCACCCAAATCCTCTTGCACAATCCCTATCAAGCATCTCCCATCCCTATAATCCTCCAAGAAGGTTGAAACAGCAGTGGCCTCGCGACCTTTTGTAGATTATATAAATTGGAGTTCTGGCAATGGCCAGATTCTTCACTCAAGACATGTGTGTATGTGGCTAAAGTGCTCTCGACCAATCTCCGCTGGCTTTAGTACCAGTGACGCGGTTGGAAGAGTAGCACAGGCTTCTCCTGGAGTTCCCTCGCCTGATTGTATATAGGTATGCATGTTATTTTTATTTTATTTTATTTTTTTTTCCTTAGTTTTAATTTTCTTATTTTTTAGGTTATTTTATTTTATTGTCTATTGTATATACTTTTGATTATTATTTTGTTCTATTTATTTTATTTTTTTTGTACATATGGTGTGAATGTCATCCTACCTCACTATAACCAATGTCCAACAGACAGATTGTTATAATACTCAATAAAGAAATTTAAAAAAAAAAAAAAAAAAAAAAGAAATTGAACCCAATAATCTTCATGGGTTGCAGTGATGTAGGTTTTTTTTAATATAATTTATATTGATTAGTTTATATTATTATTTAATTGAATTATTTTCTAATAAGATCTCGATCCGCACCTGTTAAGAATGTGATAAGCTAAAGGATGGTATTTGGAATATGGTATTTAAGGTATGAGGAAGCATCATACAAAGCAGAATCTCTTCCTGGTCTTAGTTTACTTTACTAATTCAGAATAGAGATCTCTCATTCAGCTCCTTTTCATGGGATGGGCGTGTCAGCCCCGTAATATGAAATTAGAAGCAAAGAGTATGTAATATTCGATAATTGGTTGTTGCAATTTGGTATTGTTATACTGCTATTAATCGTGAACTTTCGTATTGAAAAAAATTGTAGATTTTGTGTGTCTTTTTTGCTAGATTGTGAGGCATATGTTCATATTGGTTCAAGTGTATATAATTCCTATTTTTTTTCTTTTCATGAACTTATGAACTTGTATTTATATTTTTTATATCTTGTCGTTTGTCTGCAACAAAAATTTTAAGCTCATAAATTTGCTGAATTTATTACTTTTCGAATTATTTATTTGTTATAAATGTTGTAATTATTACTAAGATTGAATACATAAATCTTTGTTTGTTTATATTTTACTCTACTTTATTTATTTTTACTTGGTGCTTTTCTATTAGAGTAATTCATTTTTATTGATTTCCATCCTTTCCATTGTCTATAATCCTTTTTCTTGATTTTTTTTTTAGCTAAGCAGCTGTTATTTTGTTTAATTTCTGATATGTATTAGATATAGTTCTAGTGGTAAAGTTTATATAGTTTTTTTCAGTTCAGTTTTATTTTGCTAGTTTACATAAGGTTTTTTTTATTTATTTAATGTTATTCTTCTTCTTTTTGTTATTCTTAGGGGACCTCGTACCAGAATAAAGTTATTTTTCTATTTCCATTTCTATACATGTCGTTTTTATTTGTGGCTCTAGACCACCCTTTTATGAAATATTATTCCATGGTAACATAATTTGCATGTCTGTGGAATTTGGTTTTCGCTGATATAAACTGGTTGGCTCGTGGCTCACCGCATTGTTATTATGTTGTTTGGGACTAAAAATGTGCATAATTTAATCCTTTGAATAATTATCATGTGTATGTACTGTAAGAAAGTTCATAACCAAGGCATCTGAGTATCTAATCATTGGCATAATATTTCATACGCTTGGTGACAGAAACTGCCTTCAAAGTATCAGTAGAAATTGTCTGGAAGGCATAGAATTTAATATTTCCAGTTTCAAAGACACTTTATGAAAGATATTAAAGTGTATTAGGCAGCGGTTGTAGAGTAACGGTTAACGGTTTTGAGTCCCAACCGAGCAGTAAATTTGCCGCCCGCCTAGCTCCCCTGTCCCTCAGCCAATATCGATAAACTGGATAAATATACATCCACAATCCCCAACTGAGTTGAAAAACCTGTTGATCGTTTGAATCTGCATACACATAGTTATTTAAGTGTTTTTTTTTTTCTTTCTTATGGTTCATAAGTAGTGCAGAAAAAAAAACTAGGAAAAAAACAAGAGTTATTTATCTCAGCGAATCCAAGTAATATGTGAAGAAAACTATAAAATAACAATTATTCAGTACATTTCGACAAATGAAAAGAAAAACATCAGTTGAAATCTTAAGCAATCATACTAAAAACTTTATAAACTAATTTAGAACAGTTTTATCTTATAAATACAATGTCCAAAGTAATATTTTTGTTTGCTATAATATTTATATACTGATCAAATGGTCAATGCAGCTCAGCCCTGCTCTGTTAAGTATTTTTCCAATTTCAATAACCAGTTATCAATGAAAATAAAGTTATTTTAAATAAACTAAAATTTATTTCCTGTTCTATGAGCTCTCGATTTTGAAACTAGGTTATGTTTCAAACAGTATAATATAATATATTATCTTTTTTCTTTTTTCTGGGAAGTTGTATGATATTCTTATTTATTTGGCTTACTTCCAATTAGCAACAATTGAATATATTTGTTGTATTATCAACATTGCATGTTTACAAGTTTACGTTTTGGTATATTTACTCCCATCTTCAGAACCACAATCCCAATGGTGTTTTGGATACAAGGCTTAAAATTAATCTGCTCCATCGTCAGTTTCTAATTCATGTTACAATAAATCTAGGTATATAACATCTAGAGCAACATCTTGCTTTTAGACTAATTATTGGGTGTCTACTAATAATATATTAATATATTGTACATAATGAGTAAATTTTATGCAACATTATTTTGTATTGCGTTACTAATATATTAACATATCCATATAAATGATCTATAATTAAATTATAATTAATAATTAGCGTATCACAAAATAAAGGAAAATTTAATCAATCACTATCTATGCTCATCTGGTGGACCGTTTCATGAAACAGTGCCAAAATAAAAATAAAAAACAAATATATAAAATGAAGAGTCAGTAATACTGATTATTGGCTTATCGATTAGAAACTCGGGCTTAGAACTTCTAGACTTGGAGACGTGCCGAGCGATTCCAGTTTTGGACTGAGGTAAAAGCTCACCTTGACCGACTCTGTCCAGTTTTACTGGAAATAATAATCTCCAGGTCGAGGCATATTTAAATAATTCCAGAAGCGTTAATCACTGGCCGATTGCCCTAGCAAGGTGCATGCTGATTCAGCAGGTATAGCACCAGTCCCAATTAATATTGATAGGGTGCGTGTGATTGGTGATATATTAGCTCTGATTGGTCCATCAAGGTGTCCAATCCGCTTCGTGGTTTGTATTAAATCTAAATTGCATAAACAAATCTGTTGCAGGTGGAGCGGGACAACATGGGAGGCTAATAGTCATTAAATCTGATAGACTGTTGAATAGTCGTTTAATTATGTTACATGCTAGGTTCTGTTTGCCCAAATCGATCTGATCTTAAAATAACACGAAATCCATTACTACAGCATTTATAAGCAATTAGGAAAGCACTTTAAATAAATAATGGCGAAAAATTGATGAGTTCGATAATATTACATAATTACTATTAATTGTATTCGATAACTTACTTGTTGGAGCCGTATAGTTGATGAATGGAAAAGTTAATATTAATAATTATAATAGTAAATGTACCTTTAATCCTTTCTTTGTTTGCATAGGAGGAGACTTCGGTGGGATGGGAGGAGAGCGGGAATGTCGTTTTGTCATCCCCTCCCCCTCCTTCAATATTTTGTTGAACAAAATCAAAATCAATAACAATGAATCTAAACGAATGAATAAAATATGTAGCCTAAAATTATATAAGGAAATAAGAAAAATCTTCTAGATGACTAAGCTAAGGCCAAAAACTAGGTACGCTACGTTGCTATTATTGAAATTTTAGTTTATATTGGAAGATATATATGTGTAGCGAAAAATCCAAGGATTTTATTATTATATCACAATTTCCGCTCACACCTTTAAACAAAGATATGTAATATATTCAATTGCTTTGTTAACATATTTTTATAAGGAAAAAAAATCTAATGTAGAAACATACAAATATATATTTTTTTATGTATAGTAATATATTGTTCAATTTACAATAATTATTAATAATCCATAATTTTTATGCATAATTTAATCTCACGAGCCTTTTTTTTTTTAAAGACCTATCGCTCTCTAACCAGAATGAAAAGAATGCGCTTGTAATTGTACGCATTATGGTAAATCAGAGCTCGACAAACTAAAGAAGCTAAAAAGCCAAACACTATTAAAGGCTGATGGTGATTTTTTTTTCAAAATATATTACTTACAGTAAATATTATAAAGTGTTTATTTCTATTGGGGGCGGTGTGAGGTGAAATAAGAAGAGGTGGAAAAATACGTTTGCTCTCCCCCACCACCCGGCAATAATCCCAGTCATGGCTATATTTAAAAGAGTTTGGGCTTCATAATATTTACGAATTTTCCTTTGAAAATAATATTTATAGGAAGAATAATTGAGTTAGCAATGATCACCAAAGAAGAAGTCTATTCAATTTTTAATCGGAAGATCCTCCTTACGACGAACTTAGGTTTCTTAAACTGGTCTTAATATCTCGCTGACGTCACTATTACCAACTACTATTACCGTTAACTATATAATAATACGATTAAAATCCTGAAAATCGGATCCACGTTTTATTGGCTCCTGAGGAAAACAAAATCGATTAATTAAAGGAGTGGGCTAAATCGACTGAAAGAGAAGATTTTTAACTAAATATATGAATCAATGAATAATAATAACTGTATTACTCACTAACTGGACTTCCGTTTATCTTGACATTGTAGTTAAGTATAATTGCAATCTTCAACCTCCAACTTAACAGTACCGTTTATACGGTAAGATCTTTTGAAAAAAGTTGGGATGAAGACTTTGTAGTTAGTATATTTTTTTCCGGTAGTATTAAAAGTTTTTTTCTTCTATTTTTTTCGACTTCGACATCAATGTATAAATTAGAATTACAAAAAGAGGCTGAACTTTCATGTAAAGTATGCCTTATAATATATAAAAAAACTCCGTAATATGTACTTTTTAATTTTTTTATATGAAAATTGATCTTCTATTGCTTGAAATAGTTTATAATTATAAAACGTATGTTCTACATTACCAGATCTGATGGATGCCAATTTATATGCATCTACTGTGTTTTATACTTGGAACTTGTTTTGCACAGTGGTTTCAAAATAGGTATCGTATGGTTCTGTTCGAAAGATCATATTTGAATGGTTTACTTAATTGGCAGTTTTAATAATAATGAATATTACTGTTTTATAGAAATTAAGTAAATAGTGAAATTGAACGTGTTTGTAGTCTTTAAAAGAAATAAGAAGAGAAAGCCAGGAAATGAAAACATTCAATTTCTATAAAAAAACTCATTGAACGAAGGTATCATAGATTTACCGATGTCTTCCATTGTTAGCGAACCTTCTATTGTATTATGGAATGACATCTTCATGGCTGCACTTTAATGTTTTATTTCTCCTTTTGTTTTTTTGCACAATAAATTTTTATACGAGACAAATACATTTTTTTAATTGAATATGGGTTCACCAAACCGTAAGAATGTTTGGTAAAATATTTACAAAACGCATATGGAATTTTATAATAAACAAAAATAGGTATATAATTTTTAATTAAAATTCGTAATGCTCACATTAATTAAGAGTTTAAACACAAATTTTATAAAATATATAAATACCTTTTTTATAATCTTTTTTATGGAAGAATAATAGTACAATCTGCCACAATCTAGGGCATTGGGCATTAAAAAGAAATCAAAATAAAACATCTAAATAAAAAATATATACAATAAAATAATAACAAAAAATATGATACTTGTATAAAGAAAAAGAAAAAAAAATGTATTAAAAGGATAATAAAAAGAAAAAAAATGCTTGTCAAACTCATTCCAATAATAAATACTAAAACTTTTACTGAACTTAAAATATTGTAAAATCCCGGAGCTTTTGCCATAGAACAGTCAGTGTAAGGACAAAGCAACAAGATATATATGTATATATTACATGTACTTATATTGTAATAGTTGAAAAATAAAATAGATAATAAAAAAAAAAAAAAAGACACTTTCTTTAACAGCAGATTAAAAGTAGTTGTTGTTAAGGATTTGATTATTGAGGGATCAAAATTTGTTCATTGATTACTAAAACACAATATACTAGCCGAAGATTTCTTCCAAATAGAAAAATATGTTATAAAAGTTAAAAAAAAAAATCTCGTATGAGTTAAACAGGAAAATGACTAAACATTTAGAAAAATACAGATGACGGATACTCAACGTAACATCAGACAGAATAATTAAACCATCCCTTGTCGGTGAAATATGAATAATAAAAGAAGGGCTCGTAAATCGACCTGGTTGATCTCGTGCCCCCGAAGGCTGACAAGGAAGGAAAAAGTGCCATTAAGGAAGAGCGACACGGAGAGCAATAACTGAACAAGATGAGAAAAGGAGGCAGCTAATGGAAGGAGAGAGGTGTATAGATCTTGGCGTCATCTCGGGGGAGCCATCTCGCCGATTTAGAGGCCCTCGGAGGTGATCTACTGGCGGAGGATCGTCCCGAAGAGTGATGGTCTGTCGGAGTACATGACTGTTAGCAGGGAATGCTGGAGCCCGCGCCTTCCAGGATTCCTTCTTGGTGTCGCTTATTCTTCAATAAGAGTCAATAGAAATACCAATGGAACGAGCCGTCTCATTGCTCTTATTCATTGTTAAGTTTTCTTTTAATCTTAACCAAGCGTTGACAACAACACGCCTTATATATGTTTAGAGTGAGATATTTTTTTTTAGCCTAAGAAAAAGCGCTTTCTCGTTCATGTACCTATAGGGGTAGCTATTAAAACAGATAAGCAGTGATATTATTTTTTAATGCGACTATGGATTAGAGCTTATAGTTGGAAATTGACGCGAATATTTTTGCGTCACTGATATGCGCATTTTGCAATAATCGCTATATGTCAATAGGTCTTCGAGGTGTTTATTTAGTAATGATTGCCCAATGTTTATGTATTTGGCAATAAAGGGGCTAATTAATGTTTAGCATCTAAATAAAGTAGAAGCAAAATCATTATCCATGTAAAAAAGTACTAATTTTGTTTTTAAAAATTCTGGTTCATTTTATAATGCTCCACCCTATTATATACATGTATTTTTTCTGCTTGTTTGGGAACGATTTGAAATGCCTAATAAGTATCATATTAGTAAATTTTATTCATAATAAAAGAATTATGTATAAACGAGTATGACCAATTTAAAATATTATAACAAATATATTTTTTTTCTTCTTTACATAATCCTATGAAAATATTTTGGTATGGAATTAATCTATTGAGAAAAAAATGTTAGCTCCGCTCATTAGAATGTAACCACTAGCGAATCCAGGATTTAATTTTTTTTTTGGGGTGGTGCTTCAACATGAAACATTTTTTTGAATATATATATATATATATATATATATATATATAACAATAATTAATCTGAAAAAAAAAAGAAAGAAATGAACTACTTATATGAAATGATGTTTAAGTGATTCTTGAAGTCCTATTAAATGTAATTACACGAACAAGAATACTTTAAGAGATAGTTTTAATATTTTTTTCTATAAAACATGGTTATATTTTACCGTTTTGGGGAGGCTTCAGCCCTCATTTTTTTTCTCTTTTAAAATATTTTTTTAAATAATTGATTTTTATTCAGTAATTTTTTATTTATTATGTATGAATAATCAACATATTTATTGTAATTATCTCAAAGTTCATGGCCAGGTAATTCCTCTCTCACCTGCTGACATATAGAATCATCTGGATTAACCTATCATTTTCGCATATCTTCCATGAATGTGACAAACGATTTCTACTGAAATGCTACGAGGATTTACTTGCATATACATCCATGTCAATGTTAGACAAATGCACGACACACAAAGAATGCACGGACGTACCGAGGATATACGTTGGCGAACACGAGCTTTGTCCTATGGAACTGCCCACGCTGTGGTGTATTTACTGGAGGCTCTGAGTTGTCTGAAGCTGTATAATACTTTATCTTCTCAGGTCAGAGGTCCTATTTGTATTGTGTATGAAAAATAAGGCTACACATCTTGACTACGATTTGAAATACTGCTGGCGCCATCGAAGATCAATGGATAACGATAAATATATCAAGGTGACACAAACAACAGAAAAAGATATTACATGAAGAATATTGTGATTTGGGGCGGAATATGCGTCATATTGAGGTCTGTAAGTATAATTTTATTATATTGAGATAAATCATAGTTGACTATTTGATATGTAGTCAGGATTATAAATAAAATGATTTTCAATAAAATAAATAAATGAAGAATGGGATGTTCTGAGGGTTGGTTAGAAAAATAAATCAATTAATAGCCATTTATTTATTCAATGTTGACGTTTCGACTCCCGAATGTATCGAAATCTGTTTTATTTTTTTAGCGCATTATTATTATTTTTCCACGAAACGTGTCTCACAACAGTAGACCATTAGTTATCAGAAAGGAAGGTTTCTCACAGTAGAGAGCGAGGGCTTCTCAAGATGACCTTAAGATATTCCGTTAGACTTGGAGGATACTCTAGCGGTGTTCTATGGACCGTTGATGGTACCAATAGACCTTCAGGGTTGAGATCATCTGTGAATCTTCATCTCAAGACTAAACCTTTTAAGAACTAGATAGACAAAATCCTTATTGGCGAGATTATTTAGCATCTAAAGTTCATACAAGCTAATGTCATCCATAAAGTTTGTCTTAAAAAAGCCAAATCGTATATTGTGTTTTCAAAAATCCTTAAATTTTTAAATTGAATTGTATTTACTCATAATTTCTGATTATATTATAAATAAAATTATTCATAACTTGTTTAAAGCTTTACGGACATAGCCAAATATACAAACATTTTACTAAGGAAAGAGTTTTTAAATTTTTTATAATTTTGGTTATTGTATTTCTACAAAAGGATAATTTCAATTCATCATTATTAAATTATTCAATATACGTTCGTCAAATGTACTAATCTAAAAATTAATATACATTTATGTTGTTTGATAGGTTTATATGCTAGTGAGCAGATGTAGGTTGAAGTTCACATAAAATTTATTGTAAAACTTGTGGAAGAAATTAAACTACAGTCAATAATGCATATATATCTCTTCTCCTAAAGAGTGGTTATTTCATGATTAAAATGCATTTTTCAATGACGAATTGATATATGTATATGTATATATATTAGTGTACGATAGGTTGTTCAGATTAAGTTACTTAAGAGTTTGTAAAAGTATGAAATATATTTTTTTTAAATAATAAACTTTAAAAAATGACTTTGTGTTTCATTTATTACTGTACATACCTAATTATTCACTTGTAATATTTCCTTTCATACGTATCCCAATGGTTCTAAGAAACCAACGTTTATTAAATGTTTGCTCTAAATCATTTTCATAAATCATTTAACTTTTTAAAATTTTAAATATCGAGATTTGATGGATTGCCTCATGTGGGAAAATTCATTCACGATTTTACTACTATTTGCCAAATATATAAAGGTATGATTTTCAACTTCAATTGTTCTGCCTGAGATATAACAAAAAAATTAACGATAGTATATACACTGACAGGCAAAAAATTGCACCCACTTGATTTCTTCATGTTTTCATCTAAAAATATTTCTGCTTTGGATTGGTCTATTGTTTTTAATGAATAAATAGGTAATCTTTTTGTTTGTTTTCAATTAAGAATGCTAATATAGAGGACAATAACCATTAATCCTTAATTGAATGAAATGATTCTAGATTCCAATGTTTACTTTCTATGGAATCAAAATGTTTATTCAGTATCATTAGTTCAGTATTAATTTTTTCAATATTAAGTTTAAAAATGCCTCTTAATGCTGAGGATGTTGCGCGTGGTGTGGCACATATTGATAATGGACGTTCCATTAGATATGCAGCTAATGCCATCGGAGTTCCATATGAAACTTTACGAGAGGCCGTCAGGCGTTTTCGGGAAACTGGTTCTTACAATAGAAGGCCCCGTTCTGGACGGCCTAGGGTAACAGAATCTAATCTTTCTTACCCAATCACATTTTGATTATTAAAGGTAAAAAAGATTATAAAATTCCATAAATACTAAGTATTATCCACAATACCATGTATTATATACGAATACAACTTTAAAGAAATATTTTTAGATGAAAACATGAAAAAATCAAGTATTTGGAATTTTTTGCCTATCAGTGTATTTTGCATAACATTATACCATCATACGCAAAGTTTTTAAGTATAATTACACTATTAAGACCTATGCACAAACACTTTCTAGTTTAATACATATAATTATTTCTACTAACCGATTGTTAGCTAGTAAAATTACATGGAGGAAATAACAACAAACTGGGAACTAATAGAGGAAAATACGTTTTATAGTTCAATTACTTCTATCCACAAAGATCATTAATACTATTAGATAAAATCTATATGAGCAAAATCAACCAGACCTCATACTTGCAATCTACAAGAAAACACATTACTAATGTGCCCTTGTTAATCTTAGAATAACAAGTGCTGTGCATCATAAACTGAGCAGCAATCCTTTACTAGAAACTCATATAAATTGCAAATAATGATGTTTTATGATCATTCTTATCGTTAGATATTTTATTAATACAAATATTACTGACAAACTGAGTGAATAAACAAAAGAATTATTTGAGCTTATTAATAAAAATAGATATAGTCCGTGGTATAGACCCCTTTTTATCAAATTATTAACATCCTCCTGAAACTTCGTAAATATCTTCAACTCATCGTAACCGAAAAATATTTTATTCTCAGAATTGGGGAGTTATTTAGAACTTTGTCTATTTATTTAGATACTAAAAAACTCGTGGATACCCATTTGCTTTTCACCTGAATCGTAAGATCATATGAGCCCAAAATCGAGAAAAAAGGTGGCCCACAAGAATGTTGGACCGTTTGTCATATATAACCTCGTTATTTTGAAAATTTGGGAGGGCAGGTCACACCAAACGGCTCAATATTTTTGAAGGCCATTTTTATCGATTTTTTGACCGAATTATCTTACGATTCAGGTGGAAAGCAAATGGATATTTAGGAGCTTTATAACTTTATTAAATAGACAAAGATTGTCCCTCTTCAGATTGAAAACGCCCCAATTCCAAGAGTTTTGGTAAATAAAATAGTTGTAGGTTACGATGAGATAGAACTATTTACGAAGTTCAAGGCGGATGTCAATAATTCGAAAAAAAGGTGTATGTACCATTGACTAATATAACAGATGATTGCATTAATTAGAAATTATACTGGATTATATGTGCTACTTAAATATAATGTTGTTTTAGATATCTGAATAAGTGTATTAATAAAAAACTGAGTGTCATTTAACGTACGAATTTCTTCCATTTTCCTAATTTCATTCTGATTGTTCTGTATCAGGTTACTCTAAGAACCTCAAATTTTAAAATATGAGGAGGGGACTCATCTCTCCAAGCCATTGCTTCGATCAGCCCTGATGAAGGCCTGAACTTATCAATCCCAGTTATCAATTATCCTTTCAAGACAAAAAAAATATATTAAAAAATATAAATTTTCATTATACTATGTTGCTTTTTGCTAAGTGCTACGCTTTTTGTATAGTAGAAGCTAATATATATATTTACATATGTATACTTTTTTTTTTTCTTTTTTTTTGCGTTTAGTTAATGCAAAAGTTTATTAATTTTTTTTTCTTGTATTACAACAATCTGTCTCTTGGACAACATTGGTTGTAGTGAGGGAGGATAATATTCACACTATATGTACATAAAATGTAAAATGAATAGCAAAATAATAATAAATGTATATACAATAAATAATAAAATAAAATAAATAATAAGAAAACTAAGCAAAAAAAACACATACATTCTTAAAAGTAGTCTAATAATGTAATCCTGACTCTAAATGTTTTGGATTAACGCCCATTCACACTGTTGTTTGCCAACGATATGCAATAGGAATATTTTTTGTCGTCAATAAAATTAAACGTTTTTTTTTCTTGCAAAATCATTCGCTAAAATAGGGAAATCATGTGGACTGATATTTTTTTTTTTTTTGGTCCGTTAACAATTATTTAAACAAATGTAATATTGAAGTTACAGTTCTATCTTTGAATAATTTACTGAAGTTATCGCCCAAGACTGTAGTTTCTTTGTCTAAACTCTGCTCCACAAATTTGTCTTTTTAAAACTAATTGTCATATATGTATACAATGAAATTGGTGTGTTCTTATTACTTAAAATATCAGTTTCCACTGGTTTTAAATAACAGTGAACCGTCTAAGAAAGAAGCACTGGGATCTCCTGGAGTCCTGCCTTGGCTTCCACATCGGGGGATAAAGCATGACGCAGAGTCCCCTGGGTGAATGTAAATATTGTACATAGGTGTGAATGTGTTTTATTGATTTTAATTTCATTTAGCTTTTATCTATTATTTCATTTTCTTGTACAGAGGCATATCAACTTAGTTATTTTATTTTACTATATTTCCTTTTCTTTATTATCGAAATATTAGTTATTATTTGTATGTAAATATTGTTTGAATGATTCATGTAGCCTTAATATTAATGCCCTTTAATGTGAGAATGTATTAATATTCAATAAAAAAATAAAATAAAATAAAAGTTATTTAAAATGGTTCAGAGGGTTTGGATTATTTCTTACAAGCAGTGAGTGATACTAAAAACGATATTTAATTATGCATAAAAAAATAGCGTTATCTAATCCGGTTATGATACCTTCTTTGCATTTGATGAATTGGAAAGCAGGATCAAATATGAAATAGAATTGCATTTGATGAATTGGAAAGCAGGATCAAATATGAAATAGAATTAGTCATATTAATACTACAATACAATTATTTAATCTTTGTTATATTGTAAAGAGATTGTTGAGTAATTTCCTCTGTTCTTCCAGTACCCGTGGACACCGGAGGAGTTACCAAAGGCGGCAGTGTAATGACCCGGCGGAGCTCCCGGTGTTGAGTGGGCCGGAGCAGATTTAAACAAGTTTCCAGGCCCTCGCTAGCTCCGTCTCTCTCTCGCTCTACATCACTCTTTATCTCTCCTTCTCCATCTCTCCGTCCTCGCTTCGATAGAAAAACACTCGCCGGAGCGGGTCTCCTTCCCCGGCCTAATTTCTTACCCGACCGTTCACATTTCACTTGTCCAGGGCGGATGTCTTCGGCTCATGTCCGAGCGGGTCCAACGGAGGAATGCAGCTCTCTCAGAACTGGACAGCCGTACTCGAGGATACTCGTGATTAAGAAAGATTAATACACTAACTTGGAATCAGTTAGCGCTAATACGTTGTCACGGACTCTCTTCGCAAATAATCCAAATTATCTGGACGGTTAGGTTAGTTCCCGATGGAGTTCACGATAAGAGCATTATACAGTTAGATTTGATTTGAGCGTAGTCTTAAGTATTAAAATGATTTCCTAGCTAGTCAGGGTTCGCTAATTAGCGATGATAGATATACTGGGTCTGACTAATCTGTTGATTCCCATGTCTTTTAACGTTTGTTAATTAAAAGAGCTACTATTTGGTGGTCGATTATTTTGTTGTTATATAAATCTCCTCTTAATTCCGAACACAATACAGATCATTTCTTTGCATTAAATTCACAAAATACACATCTATTTTTTTCATATATACTGACCTCAAGTTCTTTATCTACTTTTGCTCGAATAATTTCAATAAACAAGTGTATTTATTTTATAATTTTTGGTTGATGGTTGACTGTAGTGAATAATGAGGAGAAGGATAGATGGAGTGATCTATCGAAATAAAAATGACAAAAATAAATATTAATATTTATTTTAACATTTGTTGACGTTTCGACCAGAAGATTAGCTCTGAATAATAATAATAATAATAAGGCCTGAACTTCGGGTCGAAACGTCGACAAATGCTAAATACATATTATCATTTATTTTTTCCATTTTTATTTTGACTGATCACCCCAACTATCCTTCTCTTCAATATTTATTTTATATTGTCTTAACAACACTTTGAAATATACACGGTATTGCAATCGTAACAGCATGTCATAATGGCACTTGCATTCAAATTTAATTACATTTTTAAGCAACCATCTATTGCATATTGCACATGGCGCACTATTCAAATTTCATACCTAAATTTGAAATATTGATATTATTTGTAATCATTAGTTTTAACAATTTACTATACTTTTCGCTGTCAACTTCAGAGTTCTATACATATATAAAATCTATTTCCACAGGTTTTTCAGACATATTCAGCTTCTGAAATGCACCTATTTTTATATACCAATATAAAGCGCGACCACATTCAGAAGACAGCAACCGTTAATAACCAATGCAATAATGACACTATAATCTCGTAATTTTTATTTATATATTTAAAAAACAAATGTCAATGTTTAAAGAAATAAAGATTAGTTTAAAGTTGCTGCCATGTGAGTTCAACCTGTGGCTGATCGCTTATTGTGAGCAGCTTATGGAGATTTATTTTAATAAATATTTGTCACTGTAATTATATATGTAGTCCGTTGGTAAAGAACTCTATTTCCAGTTTTCTATTTGTTCAGCGAAGCCAATTTTCCTTAACTTGAGTAATTAAAATTTTTTTCTTAGTTACTAAATCTGTATCCGGATGTAATGGCCATCATGTCGCATTATTTTGTTTGTTCGGAGAGCCAACTTTCCATAAATCTGAGCAGTTAAAATTTGTTTTTTAGTTACTAAATAATTCAATTAAAAAACGGACCTCCGTGACACAGATATAAGCAAATTATATTGAAGTACGTTTAAGATTATTTATATTATAATTTTCTTTATATAGATATAAAAAATGCAAATCATGTGGTATATTTTTAGTATATTATTCAATTTCATTATTGAATTTTTACAAGAGTTATACACATATTTGTACATGTGTCATATCACACTATGGAGATAATTTCTGCTACAGACTTAGGAATGTTTAGGTAACAACTGAATACTCTTCTACACATCAATTGAACAACCCACTCAACCTAAGCAAAGGTACGATCCGGATAAAAACGTTAACAAAAAGGCACAAAACGGTACGATGAAATCGGTTTCATTTTCTTTTTAAAGTCTCATTTTTCATCATCTGTAGAGCGGTTAGTTTTTTATACCTGAGCCCTTGATTAGTGTGTAAGCTTCTAATAAAAGGTAATTTACCTGCCCTTTTTTTGAGTTCTTCTGCTCCGGCTGTAGGGCAAACTATCTGAGACAGTTCTATTCTACAAAATGATTTTATAATACGATGCATTATAGTTGAAACCTTTTTTTTTTTTAATTAAAATAAAAGGTCATTCTACTTGAAATTACAGATTTTTTAACGTATAAGTCTCGGACTTGCACAATTATTAGGACATCAGTCTACAATAATTAGTGCTATTATAAAAGTATAGGTATTATTATATTATTACGGAATTAGTGCATATTATTTTGAACAGAAAAGGAATCTCTTGGTTCATGTATCTATCTATAAAAGAAATTCGAAATTGAAAATAAAATACTAGAACTAAAATTTATTTTCTTTATTTTATAAAAGTAAGAAAAATATTTGATTTAAATAAAAATACCCGACAATAGAAATTGGAAAATTTTATTCACCCTAAGATAATAGACTTCCATGTCTACTTAAACATCTTGGTAGAATGAGAGGGAAATTGACAACTACGACAATTTAAATTTGGTGTATTTGTCCGGTTCATATCACAATACCTTATGACTCTTGGTAAATAGATTGTTTCCCACGTATCGTATGTCAACGCGTTTGCAGTATGTCAACATCCGAAAGAGTCTTCAGTTTCAATTGGATGATGGATACTCGACTTCTACACCAAATTTAAATATTCATAGATGTGAAATTTCCAATCAACCTGCCAAGATGTTTAATTAGATATGGAAGTACATTCCTTTAAGCTAGATAGAGTTTCTGTATTTGGTTTATTTTTTTAATATTACATGATATCATTTCAAATCAATTTATAATCGAGATTTTTTTCATTATTTTGAGCTAAGATAGTTTCAAAACATGGACGAGATTTAACTGAGTGATTGGAGACGTCAAAATTAAAAATCATGCCATTCGCTCAAAAAATGTTAACGTATTTTTAGCGGATTTAATTAACAAACTTTACTCTGTAATTTCCCAGAATTATGAGCTAATTTTAAAAAAAATCACGGGATCTCACCGAATAATTTAAATCGTTACCAATTCATTAGCCAAGCTATTAAACATATTTTATTCAATCACGGGTCAGTGTTTAAACTCGAATTATTTGAAAACATTCACAGAATCTTACCGAATAATTTGAGCTATAAACTAAAAAATCGACCCACCCGTTCGTTCGAAAAATCATTACATACATTTAAAGGGACACTCTGAACACACGACCCTCTTGTCGTTTCGCTTTCAAAACATTTAAGGAACCTTACTGAATAATATTACATATTTAACTTAAGGATTATCCAGTCGTTCGCTCGAAAAATAGTTAAATATCTTTCTGCTAATCGATTAAACACATTTTATTTAATGATGGTTAAGTATTCTTAGCTCAAATTGTTTTGAAACACAATGAAGATATCACCACACAATTTGAACCATCAAACTTAAAAATCGATTTAGATGTTCGTTCAAATCAGCATTACAAAAAGTTTTGAAAATTGATTAAATACATTTTATTTAATCAAGATCCAGTATTTTATCACTAATTGTTTAGAAACACTCAGGAGATCTCCCAGATTAATTTGAGCTATCAATTGGATCAAAAATCGATCTATACGACGACCCAAATACATAACCCTCTTTTCGCTTAGATTATTCGGGTAAAAAAAGTTTACTCAACACTTTTAAAATTTAAAAAAGTCTTTACATCAAATTTGCATCGTCTGTACACAATAAGCGAAAAGTATCATATATGTATGTATTCCTATGCCTTCTGGTTACCGACTTGCCAATATCCTCAAGAAAAGGGCTAGAAGGATTCTTCAGAAGAACAGAGGATATTATCGAGAGGTCGGGGTCCAAATAGGAAATAGGACAAGGAGAGGGATGAAAGGAGAAACGAAACGACAGAAAAAAAAATAACAAAGAGATAGAAAGAAAAAGAAAAAGGATTATCAGAGAAGACCCGGGGCTCTGAGTGAGTGTGTGTGTGGAATTGGGGCGACCCAGGGGGAACCTGTCGTCCTACACCTGCCCCTATTCTCTTATAACATTTATAATAAATATATTTTATATTTGTAATATGATGTATGTATAATTGTTTACATACATTCATAAATTTAAACTATCACATAATGCTTGGGTTGTTATTGATCAAATAACATATAGATCATCATATATTGCCAGGGTATATAGTGCTATACCCTCAATTGACCAAATACCTATCTAACGTTACTTGTGTGACATGCGTGACACCACGTTAGAATGAATAAATTATATTGGTAAAATTTACAACAAATAAATCTTAGAATATCATTGCTTTCATTGTGAAAAATGTTACATATATAATACAACATTAGATTTATATATAACACGTAAATATTATGTAATATCATACTAAAACAAATTTAATCTGGATCTTAGTTCCATTAATTTCCCAGCCTTCAAAGCTTAACTATTGAAAAAAAAAAAGCACTAGAGGTAACTGTTTTCTTTATTAAAAATTACGAATTCTTGTATTACATGATTTGATGAAAAATATTCACCATATATCATAAAGATAGTTTTGGTTTTATTTTTATTCAGTTGGATCATAAAGAAAATTGAGGAGGGCCAGAGGAAAGAATTATTATAATTCTTCAACAAAGAAATACTATTATATTTTTTATACAAGCCATTAAATATTACTATTATATTATATTTAAATGTATTCTATTTTCTTTTTATAAACCACCTTTCATTTTTTTTTTTATAAACTATCTAACTCTAATCATCCCTACAGGGGCAGTGGCTCAGACACGTTTTGTAAATAGCCTTATATTAGAGTTTCGGCAATGGCCAGATTATCCACTGAAGCTATGTAAGGCCGTTTGATCTCCTAGAGTCATGCCTTTCCTTCCACGAATGGAAAAAAGGTGTGGCTCGGAGTTCTCCTGAAAGAATAAATTTTGTAAATATTGTATGTTTGTATGTAAGTTGTTATTTCCGTTAGTTCAGTTTTTTTTTTTTTTTTTTGTTTTGTTTATATACATTTAGTTTTAGTTACTTTATTTTCTTGTTCAATATATTTTTATTTACTGTACATAAAGTGCAAATGTGCTCTCTGAACACTATTATAAGTGCCCTTAACTTAGAAAGACTGTAATAATTCTCAATAAATAAGTTCTTTAAAAAAAAAAAAAAAAAAATCATTCCAGGAGTCTCGGAGAAAAGCCCCTGACGATGGGCGGACAAACAGTTTTTTTTAGATTTTCGAATTTTATGTATCGTGAAGCGTAAAACCTCAAATTTTGAAAAAAGTTTAAATTTTTTGGAGGATTGCAATGATTCATTATTGAGAATAATAAACTAAAAAGAAATATTAGATTTATTATTGAAAGAATTCTTCATAGAAGAATTACTGAATACATATATCAAACAAACACACATATCATACAAATAGTACATACCATATACACCAAAATTCTGCATATCTGATTAAAATAATTTTGATTTTATGTTTACTCAGTTGGATCAAACGGCCAAATTTTGAGAAAATGCGGAGAAATCAAGACATCAAAAAGACAAGATATTAATTGGTTTTTAACTTCAAATTTTAAATTACATTTCCGTTTAAAACCTTAATCTTTAAAAATGATCATGACATTGTTTTGCTTGTATGTGAGTGTGTGCTTCATAAAAAAATCAGCGTCATTTTATGTTTCCGTGTTATGTAAATCCTAATAATATATATCTTTTTTTTTTTAAGGCTTCAACAACTAGAGTCATTATTTTCTTATTTTCATTGAGAATTAGATTATATTTTCAAGTTTAGAACATTTGAGAAAAGAAAATAATTTATCAATTTCATTCGTATTTTCCTGTAAAATGAAGTATAGATCGTTTGTCAAGTCACAAGATAGTTTAAATGTTTCGTAAGTTCCCCACTCTGTTAAAATGTATTTCACTGTCAGAGGAGTGCCACAGGTTTGGAATTTCGGCGAATAATCACGGGCCATCAGGTATCCATGAGTAAGGCGTGTATGACCTATACCCAGGCGCGTAAGAATTACTTCCTCGCTGGGAGATCTGATGCACCCCACTGTCATTAAACTGTTAATGGTAAAACAGAAAAAAATGAGCAAATTTTATCTTTACCTTTAGACAAATAAAAAAGACTTTTGTTTCCGTGAACCATAAACAATTTCTACTACGCCACACAGATTACTTCATCTATTTCCTATTATTAACATTATTTAGGAATAATTAAACCTTAGCCAATAATAAAGCATTGTCTTTAGTGTCTAATTCTCTAGTTTCCTTGAGTTTTCGAAGAAATTGCAGGCGCTCGATAAACGGTTTTAGATTTCTTGGAATTTTTATAGGAAAATTGAAATAATTGATCCTGTTGCTCATGAATATTCAAAAGATTTCGCAATTTTTTTTCAACTAATTTTGGCGTCATTTTTATAAGGGCAGTTGGTGAAGAAGCAATTTAACACAAAACAAATCACCGACAAAGCCTCCAATAAAGTTTATTAATTCTTCCTGTAGAGAGGGCTAATGAGGACCTGTTGGCGATATATAACAAGGATTCCTCCAGATATTTATTCGCAGATGATATCTTCTCCAGCGGGTCGAGGTGGCGCCCTGTAGATGGCTGGATAAAAACTCCCAACGAAGTCATCTCCGCTGAGTCGACGATAAATTTCAGGAACTTACAGTCTTGCCGTGATTCGGACCCACCTGTCTTATCTTCACGCATATTTCTTGTTTATTCTCTCTTCTGGGTAGAGTGGAGGGGCCTTTTAATTGACGTCTTATTTACAAGAAGCATCATAAGATAATGCGATTGCGATGCGTAAATCGCTGGTCACGAAACTTTATCTTCGTTCTTTTTATCAAGTAACAGATATAAATTTTGTTGTCGTTTTACAACCACGGTTTACAATTTCCCTGTTCTATTGATAATATGAATTCTTAAAAATATATTTGAGGCAATCGTTCTTACATACAAAAAGTTTTCTACTCTAAATTACTTCGAAAAACGGACTTGAATGTTGGGGTTCCCTGAGATAGGTTTTCTCCCGAATTATACAGGAATTCTTTTAAAAATTAATAGTGCAGTTACAGCTTTTCTTGCAAGCAATATATACTTACAAGAGGAAAATACATTTTCTTTTATTATTTCTTAATGATGTTATACAACTGTATTGAAGAAATAGATCTAGTAAATTTGAACATATGGATATAATGACGTGAATACACTTGCTGAGTAACTACCCAATGGTAGCACTCTAATGATATGTCTAAATTACGAGATCACGGGGACATTTTCTTTTCAGACATCTCGGAGGGTTATCAGGAATTGAAGAGGAAGCAAGGTTAGAAACGAGAGGGTTGGGATGATTCTGAGGTTTATTATGGAAGGATAGGTATCTGGATTTGACCAGATATGAAAAATAAGAAACATTAAGCTCATTATGGATGGTTTTATTTGTAACAAAGTAGGGAGCATTGAGGATTTTACGAACGATTTCAGATAGTAAGGATTGAATACGAGGGGAAATCGATGGTTTAGTGGAGCCCCATAGCTCAACTCCGTAAGTCCAAATAGGCCTTATTATAGTCATGCGTATGAGTCTTTTGTAAATAATCGGAAGTTTAGAGCGTTTGTCTAGTAAGTGGTGAAGAAATCGGAAATGTCGAGCTGTTTCTTGTCGTTTAAGTCTGCTATGACGAAATAAATATAGATACTTTTTAAAATACGATAAATTAATAAAGTAAATTAAAAAATAAATAAGCAAGTAAAATAATAGAATGAAGTTTGATAAAAACAAAACAAATATTTGTAGACACATTCATATCTATTTGCAATATTTGCTTTCGCTTATCAAGAAATTCCAATCCAAGCTTCGTACACCGCATTTTGAAGGCAAAGCCTTATAGCAGTTAGCCATATTATTAATATTATGTTATTTAAACGGATCTTGGTTCAATATTAAATATGGCTGATTCAGATAGGAAGAGTTGACAAAAATGCCGAAGAAACCAGAGATTGCAGAGTGAAGATGCTGAGGCCATCGGAAGGATGGGTGAATGGCGATAGGTGTCCACTGGCTGGCTAATGGTCTGCCCTGATCGAGTGCCCCACCAGCGGAAGCTCTAAATCACAGTCCGGCTTCTGTACCTCTATCTAGACCTCTTTTTTATTTATTTATTTTAGTATTTATTTATGGCCATTGTGCAATAAATAATATTATTTATAGCCCAGATAAGGACAACTCACTGGTGATGAAGTCGTATGATGATTTGTGATGAAGCTATCCGTAATAGATTTGAGATTAATTAGCAGGTATTTGGAAAGCTTATAATTCATTTTATACTTGACACCGGTATTTGTAAGCTATGGATTGTATTAGTTAAAAATGATTTCTTATTAAATAGATACTACAGTGAGTCTGTTATATGATATGATTAGTTTTTTATCATTTATGATATCATACATATAGTTTTGTTCATAGTTCAAGTGATTCGTTCATAGTTTTAATTGTTTTGTTCATAATTTTGAATTCTCTGTACATAGTTTTATCTGTATTGTATATAGCCTGTGTACCTAAGGTTTTCTTTCCTTTTTATGTCATTTTATCATTTTTAATTTATTGTTTCAAACGTTTAGGCCAGTAATATTCTATTATTTTGTACATTATTGTTATTCCTAAGGGATTAGTCCCAGAATAAAGTTTTTTTATCTATCTATCTATCTACATTTTTAAATATATTTAGGAAATGAGATCTATTATCCAGCTCCTTCTCAGCCGCCTTCTGATGAGCATGTCGCTCATAAGCGTCTGTTGTCGTGTCTTTGTAGTTTGAGATGAAATAGAGAGTAGAGAGTACGCATGTGTGGCTCAATAGTTGTTTATCGTAAATAGTTATGTAAAGTTTTGCTGTTTACGTACCAAGGGGCTGTTGTTATATATATTTATTTAATTTGCTTGAAAGATAAATAAGCACAGCTGTTAGGGAATTTAGTTAATGCTCATTTACAAAATTGCAATTCAAGCTTGGTTGCCAAGTTTAACCACCATCCATTTTTTTCTTTGAAGTTCCCACTCTGAAACTTTATTTATTTCAGTTAACTAATAAAGTTATAATTATTAATTTCAGTCGATGTCGGCCCTAATGTCGCTTTTACTTTTGGTAACGTAGACGTGACAGAACTATGCTTAGAAATGATGAGAAGAGTTCCAAAAATTGATTCAATCTATTATTTTATATAGTATAGTTTGTGATACTTGATATATGGAAAAGTATCTAGTGTGAATTTGTATTCGGACATTAAGGTAACTGTTATTTGTTTATGAATAACATATATGGAATAAAAATATATGGATGAAAATTAAAAATTAGAGCGATTGAGATGTATTACCCACGCTACCATTAATTCGACACTCTGTAATTTTCAGTAGAGGTCTAATTTTATTATTAATAGAGGTTTATAATGGTTATAATTACTCATATTTTTCGAAGAAAATATCGAATAATTAATTTGTCAGTTTTAGAATCTTTTTTGTAGATATTGAAGAAATAGATATTTAATTATTACCTGTTAGTTTAATTTTCTTTAGTTAATAATATCTATTTATTCTTAGTATTATTTTTATAATTTATGTATTATTATAACATTTATTTCTTATTTATTCTACAAAAAGTGTTTATGAACTACTCTACCATTATTACTATTGTCCTAAATTTTGACAAAATGTAATATTACTCAATAAAAAAATGTAATCCGAGACCTGAAACATAAGTTAAGATTAAAAAAATAAGGAAGATCTTTGTGGGCGGAGCATAGGTATAGGTATATTACTCTCAAACATTGTGAAAAATATAATCATGGGTTATTATTTATTTTTTTTAAGTTTTATATATATATATATATAAGTTAACTATTGGCTTCGATAAATAGAAAAAACAAATAACTGGAAATAATTCATTAGTTTTTATTTAACAACCAACAGTAGTATCTAACTCAAAAAAGGTTATAACAGTCTATATTTTAACATGTGTTTCTTCACATATTTTAACATGTGTTTATTTTAAATTGCAAGAAATAATAATGTGTTTATTTTTAATTGAAACAAATAATATTAAGTCTTAAAAGTCTTATCTATCTCACACCGGACCTTAACTTATGCATATATATATATATATATATATATATATATATATATATATATATATATATATATATATATATTTGACATCTTGTATTCTTTTAATCGAAAGTCTAATTTTCTAAATTGTAAGTTGATCTAGTTCTAAATCGTAAGATACTTGATAAAAAATAGGTATTATCCAAAAGTTGAATAAAAGATTGTAAGCACACTAAAAAGGCCTTCATTAATTTGCTTTCTTATAATTAGCATTCCTATGTAACGATCTTACATCGATTTAAGTATCGATGATTATTTTCATTAATTAATTAAATATTTTCATAATATTTTTACTAAGTAAAGTTTTAAGATTGTATAAATAAAATCTTGATTTGTATGTTAATAAAACATTTTTTTATATTCCTTAACTTTAAGTAATTATTTCCTTTGGTTCTGTATATATATATATAATATATAAACGATAAACGATTGACAAAGTATCCAAGTCTAATTACATTTACTTTCACAGCTCAGATAAAAAAAAAAAAATCTCAAGTTTTGTTAAATTGTTCTCTAGGAGTTGAACACTAAAATATTATTTATAATTACGTTATAAATTGAAAAATCCAAACTATAAAGCTATAAGTCAGTCTATAATATATTAATGAGCCGTTAACCTGCACATATACAATATTTCGTTTATTTTTTTTTATGTCTAAATGATATATGGATAAAGACGTATCAACAAAAATTATCTATTTCTATCAATTGAATCTAAAAATCAAAGATGAATCAAAATTGACCTGTGTTCTAGAGATTCATGGCTTCATAGTTTGAATTTTTTGTAACTGTATGTCGCTTTTGAAGCAATACCCTTAATTTGGTGTTATTTATTTCATAATATGAAATATAATAATATTACTAATCTTCGTGATATCCTTTACAGCTCTTCTCCTTCGGGATACTCGAGACCCTCCGAGACCTCCGGCGTACCGTTAAGACCGCCCACGCACCGGAGGATACATCGCCGCTGTCATAACCACGCACCGACAATTACCTGTTGCCGATAACATCCTCGTTGAAACGTTCGACGTACTGTTGTAAGTTATCTCTTCCATCTTTCCCTTATCTCTGGGTGATAATGATGAGTTAGACATCGCAGAACTACCATTCATACAGCCCGGCATTCAATTAACTAACCTGTATAATTAGTTAACGTCGGCTAGTATTTACATCTCTAAGTGTGTCTACGATTAATCATTTACCGCACACTCATGATAATTGTAATCTCTCTAGGAGTGTATTTGTCAAGGAAGGAGGAGAGTTGTAATTTCTACTTTCACTCGGAAAAAAGAACAAGTATACTTCATCGTCATATTCGAACGGCGACTCACTCAAGAAAGTGGAATCGATTCTAACTTTTCACTATATTTTTTGTCATATATTGATACACAAAACAGAATTTCAATTTTTTTTTTAAATGAACCCTCTGATGTATTTTAATAATAATAACGAAAAATTTCTCTTCTGTTCGAATACAAATTCATACCGGATAATTTTCCATACATCACGTACATCACCTATAGTACAGAAAAGAATTTTTTTTCTCTCTCTCTCTTCTTAGTTGATTATTTTTATTTATTTTCGTTTCTTATGTAAATATTGTGCTATATACATATTAGGATGATGAGTGAGATTCTGGTGAAATTTAAGAAATTTGTCTGAGACTAGATCAAGTACAAATGGGATATTAAGGTCATTATGTAGTTGGTTACGTAATAGGGAGCATCGACTATTGTTCGAAGAACTTTAGACTGGAAGGATTGAATGCGTTTGATGTTAGAAAGTTTTGCTGTCCCCCACAGTTCGAGTCCGTGTCCTGATAGGTTTCAGGATTGTCTTGTAGATTAATAGTTTGTTCTTAACTGATAGTTGAGATTGAGTAGTCCATATAGTTGGCCACATCGTCGGTTAAGCTGTTGTCTTTTAAGTCTGGTATGTGGGTTCCATGTTAGTCTTTTGTCTATAAGGAAGCCAAGGTACCGAATTATGTCGGAGAGGGTGATATGGAGTTGAAATATACGGGTGGATACGACTTGCGCTGAAGGATGAAGGTGGTGTGTTTGGATTTGAATTCATTTACTTGGATGCGTCACTCATTACACCAGTGTTCAATAAGAGAGAGGTGACTTTGTAGGTTAAAGGATGCTGTCTCGGGATCTGAATTGGAAAATATGATGGCCGTGTCATCAGCGAATGTTGCCAGGAGGATTTCAGGATGAGTAGGAACATCAGCGGTATAGAGAATGTAAAGGATAAGACCCAAGACGCTCCCTTGAGGAACCCCCGCCTGAATTGAATAACACTTGGAAAATTCAGTTTCACAGCGGACTTGAAAAGAGCGGTCATAGAGATAGGACGGAAGTACAGTACAGAAAATAAAGTGAACTTTTAGACCGTAGGAGCATACTTTAAATTTCGGTTGAGGAGGTGGGGGGAAAGGGGGCGCAATGGGCTCTCCAAAAAATCTCGGGAGTTTCTATTATGTATAAAAATTATGAGTGATAATTAACATAATTGTTTTTAAATGAGCAATGAAATACCTGCTATGTATAGCAATTAATTTATATTTTTTTTGTCTATCAAAATGTATTTGCGCCTGTCGACTAATTGTTGACAATCAGCAAATGATGGCTATACAGAAAATAATGACATGACAGGCATAGGAAGTTCATGTCAGCTGTGATCATGTCTCTTATTAGTTTGTTGTTATGTCCATTTAACTTCTTGTAAAATCGCAGATAAAGGATCGTTATATGTTGTTCAACTGTTGGAAGGTGGAGGTTAGTATGTAGAGTTTTGTTAGTCATGTAGCAAGGTGCTTTTGTTATGAGTCGCAATAATTTTGATTGGAAGGTTTGAAGTTTTTGTAGGTGGGTCTTTTTAGCTATATTTGTGATGAGTACCTCCTTATGGATTTAAGTCAGTATGTATATGTATTCAGTTTCTGTTTTAGTTTTAGTTTTGAATTTAAATATTAGCTTTGTTTTTTAAGTATTATGTGTTTGAAAATATGGAAAGGAAGCGATTGAGTACATTACATATTTTTATCTATATTTAAATGTTTGAGGCAGTGAGATGAACTCTCAATTCTCCGATAATTTGAATTTCACGTGGGAAATGTGATAAAATCTTCACATAAAAATGGAAGGGTGCACTTGAATGAATCATAAAATCCTGGAATATGTTACTGCATATAATTATCTTTGAATGTAAACTAAAATTTCAATAATAGAAACATAATCCGTGGTTGAATGCTTGCTACCTCTTTCTAGGTATTAACTGAGCCTTCTAGTCGACTTTTCCTATTTCCTTGATTTGATTGATTGAATTGATTTCAGTTTACATATTTTATTCATTCAATTTATTCGTGTAAATTAATTGTTATTGATTTTGAATTTATTGTTTATTGTTCGAAATATTTGGGGGAGGGAATGAAAAGATATTCTGGCCCCTCTCTATTTTTAATGGTGGAAAGATCGCCTCCTCGTTCAGCCTGAATACGGCGCCTATCCTTTGGACCACTTTTTAATTTGAAAATATTTGATCTGCTGATATTTTTTAATTACTATTTACCAACCATCAATTGTTTTTATAAACTATTATGCTGTCCATGGGATTTGGGAGTAAGCATTGAAAATTTTGGATTATGCAAAATTCAATAGAGTATTCAATAATTTCAAATGTTCCTAAACACTTTTCTCATTAAAAAAAAAAATTATTAAAGAGAATATATGAAAAAAAACAATCCTGCTTCGAATTTAAGAGAAATGAAGATATTATATATTCACGCCGTTATTTATTAATTTGGATGGTGAGAACATCGGAAAAAAAATTCCTTTTCCCGATGAAGAAGATATTTATTGTTTTATACTGTAAATCAAATAAACTTGATGCCATTCTATTATTTACTTCTCTGAGTGCTGCAAGTCAGATGAAAAAATATTTAAATATCAATATTTTGATTTCGCTATGTTCCAATATCGATATTTTGCACCGAAATCCGATTTTTTATCCAGAAAAATAAACAAATAAATAAAATTGTCTCCAAGAAAAATCGGTTTACTAGTGATCAAAACTAGAAAAGCTTGAGACAGTTCTGAAATTTTGGTTTCAGTCAATTTCATTTTTCATCTATTTATATTTTTTCATGTTCTAAGTTTTAAGTCTTACTAAAACATTTAAAATTGTAGAATATTTTTTACATGCTACTGTAGGTTTTTAGTCAATCATTCAAAATTGATTTTTCTCAACCTTTTTTCCATAATTAATTTTTTTTCCTATTATAAGCTATACTATTTTTTTTTTATTTATGATATTTACAACTGTATTAAGAAAGAATACATTAAGTAAATGTGATAGCAAAAAAAAAAAACATGACAACACTTGTTGAGAAACTACCCACTGGTAGCACTCTAAAAAAAAAATGTATTTACAATACGAAATCTCGAATCCATCTTCTTTTCAGACGCCTCGAAGGGTTATCAAGGATCGAATAGGAAGCAAGGATAGAAACGAGAGGGTTCGGATGATTCTGAAGTTTATTATGGAAGGATAGGTATTAGGAATGTGACAGATCTGAAACATAAGGAGCCTTAAGGTCTTTATGGATGACTTTATTAGTGACGAAATAAGGAGTATTGTGGATATTACAAAGGATTTTGGATTGTAAGGATTGGATGCGTGAGGATTTCGATGGCTTTCTGGACCCCCAAAGCTCAACTCCGTATATCCAGATAGATCTTATAGTAGTCATGTATATGAGTAATTAACTGGAAGCTTAGAGCGGTTGTCTAGTAAGTGCTGGAGTAATCGGGAACGTCGAGCGGTTTCTTGTCGTTTAAGTCTGGTATGAGGATTCCAAGTTAGACGTTTGTCCAAGTTGAGTCCAACGTACCGGATTTGTTCAACAAGGATAAGCGGGGTATTATTAAAGGATACTGTAGGACAGGAAGTCATAGGTTTACGACGAAAGGTAAAGGTGATTTGACGGGATTAAGCAATACTTAAATATTTAAAAGACTTCAATTCTATATATGATTAAAAAGATCAATACCCGGAAAATCGATATGCTATTTTTTTCGATATATCGAATTAATAATTCATATGTAATAGGAAACTATCGATTTTAATTGTTTTCTATTTTAGATCCCTTGAGAGCTGATGTGAAAAACAATATTAGAAATCATTAATTGCCTGAAATGTAAGTGGAACATCGAAGACGACAAGCTATTACAGTGATATTTCAACCTGACGAATATAGAAATTTGCATTCTAAACAGCTACTGGACGCCCGTTGAAGAACATATTCTGGAACAAGTGGCAGACCCGTGTCTGTCACTCATCCTGACCTCCGAACAGACATAAGCAGACATGATAAGACAGATAAGCATTCTAAAAGCGGACTGACAGCTCCCTGCAGTTGCGCAAGGAACCTGGCAGCTGTCCAATATCTATAAATCTGATTGTGCACGAAGTGGGTGTGAATTTCCTGTTTGTTCTGATAGATGTGGTCACCGGAACGAGCCTTATTGAACGCTGCATGAAGCTATTTCATTTGAATCGGAAATGGACACGCTGTTTATAGTTTGGAATGAATGAAAACGAGCCGAAAACAATAAAAAATAACTGGGTGACTTCGTAATATATGCAGATTTTAAATAAGATGAAGCCAAATGCTATACGGTACCTTTCAAAGTTTCCCTTTTTATTTTAGCTGTTTCGTAGATAGAATGCATGGGATAATTTTCGTAAACAAACTATTACAAACAAAAACTTGATAAAATAACCCCAATAAAGAAGTATTCTGGTATATTATTCTAATGTGTGTTCCACTACATCACTACCATCACCAGACGATCTCTACTGTTTACTCTGTAGTATAAATGATTTACAATCACAATTTAATTGAGCTTTATATTGATTCTTAAACATCAAAAGTTAACCACTATTGCACTACATTTAAATATCATAAATTTGATCTGTTCATTTTTTGGTCTTCAATTCTTTATCCGCACCTGTCATGGTAGTGACAATTAACAGATTTATTGTTTGTTAGAAAATGGCATGATAGGCATGACGAAGAATGGAATCCAGCAGCACCTCTTTCCTGGTCTGTTTACATCCTAAAATCAGGAAAGGAGATCTCTCATCCAGCTCCTTTTCAGTCGCCTCCTGATGAGCATTTCAGCCGTGGCCATGTCGTTGATAAGTCCATTGTGATGTCCTTGTAGTTTAAGATGAAATCCAGAGTAGAGACTACGTATGTGCTGGTCAATGGTTGGTTGTCTTAGGTCAGTATGTAAAATCTTGTTGTTGACCTACTAGCTGGCTGCAGTTATTATTCTTAAAATTTTAGATTGATAAGATTGCAGTTTTTGTAAGTAAGTCCTTTTAGCTGAACCGTAAATCTGTGAGGCGTATGTCCAAATGGGATTGAACAGATAAGTGCATGTATTTAGTTTTTGTCTAATTTTCAATTTTGATTTAGAAAAAAGTGAGTATAGTATTTTCAGTCACTTGTTCAAAGTCTTTCTTTTCATTTTGACGTGTGGGCCCAGGTCATCCTTCTGTCCAACTTAAAAATATTCTCCAGATCCAACTTAAAAAAATAAATAGATTGTTTTTTTAGTAAAAAAACAATATGAAACTCAGTCAATTTAATAGAAAAAAAATATCGAATTAAGCTTAGTATTAATACATACGAGAAAAAATTGAAGGCATGATTATATCCTAACTTCTGTTGACACACACTGTTGACACTTAATGATTTTTTTATTGGAAAACTTTTTTAGGCGCGTTTTACAGTTTTTTGTTTAGAATAAGTTCATTGAGCCGTTAGAGATCTCCAATGTGTAATAATCGGGTAAAGTTGGCTGAAGTCGACTAATTGAATAGATTTTGGAAAAAATATCTCAGAACTAAAAATCGGACCTGCATACTTATATCGGACCTGTATAATTGCTTATAGTTCTGTTATTTCTTATTATGCTTCTTTTTTCTAGTAATTAAAAGTGAAGATCACAGCGCACGCTACACTATGTCCAAAAATTTATAATAATTTTGTAACTCCAGCCACTTAGCAGTCTCGAGTGCTACCTCCATGTATACTGATGATGCCAAGACCCATACTCAGAGGTATGACCACAGGGTTCGTACAGAGAGAAGACGAAGGCAAGGAACCTTGAAGAGCAGATAAGGCTCTAAGGCCAACTCTAAGGCAGGATATAGCGGCCTTATATAGCCTCTGAAGGATTCAACTCTGACGAAACTGAAACCAAAAAGGATTGCAGGCCTCGTGTCCTCGCCTAAGCCTGGACGGTCATGAGACTTACGGTATATCTAGGAGTCGTAATCAATACGGTGAAATGTGTTTAATATAGAAGGATTGGATGAAACTATCGATTGGTTAAGATTCTTCTCTTATACAATCGATACCTTCGATACTTAACCAATATGATTGTATGGTTCTTCAATGTCATCAAACAACGGGTACCTGTAATTTTATTTAAAAAATAAATTATACATAATATAAATTTAAAATTAAAATTTGGAGATTTAAAGATGGGATTTATCTATTTCTGATTATTTATTTATTTCTCTAACTGTCATATATGAAAATAGACTTAGGTCTGTGTTAAAAAAAAAGAACTTTAACAAATCAAATCATTTTGGAGTCTTTACAAGCACCTAAATTGATCCGAAAAAGCAAAGTTGGTCCGTTTCCAGTAGCTTTTAGGGCAACATCGAACTATATGTACAATTGTGACAATGTGTCTC
The DNA here is from genome assembly GCA_928085145.1 of Nezara viridula. Taxonomy (NCBI): domain Eukaryota; kingdom Metazoa; phylum Arthropoda; class Insecta; order Hemiptera; family Pentatomidae; genus Nezara; species Nezara viridula. Next base: position 47,434,410 of record OV725077.1, on the reverse strand, counting down.
CAACTGTACAACACATATTCCAGTATTGTGTCGAAACGAAAAGAACAAAATTGGAAGTAATCTCTGTACAAAGAGAAATGTCAAATTGATTAATTGTTCAAGTATCTCAAGATAAAAAAATTCACTTATATATAAAATATAGCAAATATCGCACCTGTAAGTCATATAAATAAAATAATACAGTGAAATATAAGACCTTTGACAAAATTTGAAGATTCACGAATATTGAATAATTTAATTTTTCAGAGTCTCTGATAAAAGATTACCGGTGCTATCGGTGATAACTGCTCCTTCCATTAATAAATTGGGCTAGAAAAAAACTGTAATTTTAAAATATTGAATAACAACTTCGCTATTATTAAATGAGACATTTTCAAGAATTTTCCCATCATATATCCCTGATTTCTCTAATTTAGAACGAACAATTTTAATAAATAGCCATGGCAGTCAAAAAGATCTAAAAAAAAAACATTGTTAACAGCTGAAATTCGTATCACAGTAAATAATGTTCTAAATTAATTTAAATAGTTTTTTCCTGGAACCTAATCGAATCAAATTTTTTTTCTAAAATAATTGATTACTCAGTTACAACTGTCCATTAACTGAACAATGGAATAGATAGTTAAAAAATTAGTAAAAATACATCTGGCATTGATAAAATTTCCTACGAAATGATGAAACATTTACCATAAGAATAACAGTTGATACTTAATGGGATTATAACGTTGACTATCTCCCTTGGAAAAGTTCAAACCGAAAGAAAAGAAGAGAAGTAATCCTTGGACTTCTCTCTATGTTTTCATTCTTCAAGAATTGGAAGTCCTAACGTGCACCTATCGCCAAACATCTAGAACAGTAATCCACCTATCCTTTTCTAAGATAAATCCTAAAGATGGTTCTGATAATGGAAGAAAAATTCTCTAGAAAACAAAAAATTTAAAAATAATCTAAATATTTATAAAATAGCAATATTGTCAAACAGATTTAGGAACCAGTACTCAAATGAACTTTATCGGGTGGGAAGAAAACACTAAAATGAATTTTTCAATAAGAATTGTTCAAAGTTAAACTGGGCTGTTAGATTGAATTTGATATTATCAATAGTATAATCATTATTATTATTATTATTATTTTTATATTCCACTCTACTCTGCCTTAAAGTCAATACGGAGGTTTACAGTAATTTGATACACTTGCTTGTACCACAAATCACTATTTGTGGACCATCTTTTACATTGTGATGAATTGCTGTGCGCACATTCATTGTTCATTTCTTCCTTCTTCTGTTCTGTCCTACACCCTCCCAGGAACTGCTTCTTCTCTCCTACCTAAGCAGAAGTGGGTTGGGAGCACAGCTTCTTTCCATCCACACACAGAGCTTTTAAAACGCTGGTAGTTCTGTCAAGACTACCTATAAATATTAGGGATTAATTGATTGAATTTATTTTTAAAACAAATTATTGTTTTACAATACATATTTTCTATAATTAATTGGAGTAGATAATTGATTATGGACACAATTACCGAAAATATATAATGAAACTATATCCTGTGATATTTATGCTTATATGCATAATGACTTGGAAAAATATGTTTATATAGGTATATATATTTGCTCATATATTTGAACAATCAAATACTTCATAGCGTTCAGCCATTTACCTATCAACATATGCCTGTTATACTTAATCTATGTTTGAATAAGACAGGATACCCTTAACTTCGTGTGTCCGCCAAGAAGATCCTGGTAGCTAGGAGGAGGAACGGCTGTCAGAGGAGATATTTTAATTAGGAGTGGACTGGAGATATCAGTCAATAGCATCTTCGCCACGACCGCTGGTTCACGACTCGACTAACAAAGGAAAACAAAAGAGAAGGGGCCACCGGTGCCCGAGGACAGTTCTATAGCAGCACCTGATGACGGGCTCTGGTCTCGGCTGAAAGGTCCTTCTCACGGCCCTTCACTATCTCGTCCTAGGGCCCTGTATACTTCTCAGTCCTCGGAGCTTCGCTCATCTTGCAATTTTAGAATAAATTAATGGCTAAATTATATAGAGGAGAATATTTTCGCCATAGCAAAGCTAGTGCTAAAAGGAATAAGGAAAAAAAAATCTCAATATATTCTCTCCATAACAAATTATATAGTTAAAAATCTCAGAGATAGTTCATGGTAGGAAAATATACCAGTATTATTGAATGTATGTATTATTGAATTGGGATCTATACCTTAATTTTTTATATGATATGGTACAGATGATTTGGCTGGTGAAAGAATTTAGTAGATTGTTTTGATAACAACTATAATTGTACTGAATATTATAGAGAGATGGGGGTTTGAATATAAGGGTTTTACAATATGTTACTTGGCTGTGGCTGCATGATGACTGAGGTTATGGATGATGCTGATTGGTACGGTGGTCGGCCGGTTGCCACACTTCCTTCTCATCTCCACGGGTCCGGTAAGCCTCGAAGTGTTCTACTCTTCCATTCCACCTCTCATGGTAAAACAAGTGTAAAAGTAAAGTCTAGAAGAGGGAAGAGAAGTCGTCCTCTCTTGGCTTCAGTCGCCCATTTTTTCTTGTTGTTTTAGTGCAGACGGTACCTCCGTCGGCACAGTGTTTGTTGCCTTGGCAATGGTTTTGTTATACCATATGAAAGAAGGGTAGATTTAATACCACTTTATTATGATTAACCCTAAACAATTATGATTTAATATTCATAATTGACTTTCAACTTAAATAAGATATATATTTTTATTTTATTTTAGCTTTAAATGTGTATCTACACATGTCAACGAACTATTGATAATCAGCAGATGGTCTGATAAAAGTAATGAAACTGACTTGTCAGGCATGGAGAATCGTGGCAGCCAGTGGTACCTCTCATATTTTATAGTTAAATGAACTTATTTATTTATTAAGTTTCCTTCTACCCGATAAGGTCATTGGCAATCCTTTTTTACACTCATTTGTAACATCTTGTTTTTCTCGAAAAATTCATCCGGGCTTCTCCATCTTTTTCTGGGACTTAGAAGCTTTTTTTGAATAATTTAGCACATGTTAAGTTTTCTCCTTCGTATTTTAAATGTTTACAATCCACGAGTATGCGATTCACAGTCGTACCGGCACCACACCTAACACAGGTATGAGATTTCAAACCATGGTGTTGGAAGCCGTGAGAAAATTCGGAGTCACCGATTCTGAGATGGGACAGGGTTATTTTCTCTCGTCTTGATTTTCTGTTATTCGTAAACCCCGTCAATCAGGCCTACATTAGCATCCTCAATTAAATACTTTGAAATATATTTATAATATTCAAAGCACAAAATGATTTTATTTATAATTTGATTTTCAAACATTTTTCTACAAGTCACTATTTAGATTAGATAGTAAATTGGTAACACGAAATCCATGGAAAGGAAATCTGATATTAGCTTTAACTGACTCTACATAGTATATCACAGCAAGGGAGGTCTGTAGTGTTGCCCAAATGCGAGACCGAGACGAGTCTTGGTCTAGGTCTTGGTCTTGCGCAAGACTCTCATAACAGTCGTGCAGTTACCTATTAGCTTATTACTAGAGAGATATTACTGTATTTTTTTTAGATATGAGAAACCCAACTAAGTCTGAATGAAAAATTAGAAGAGTTAAATGCAAATGTATATTGGTTACACCAATTCTTTACATATAGTAACTAAAATTGTCAAATATTATTAACTATTTTGCCTCAATTTGTATTTGAAAAATCAATTTTTTTTTACTAGTCTCGGTCTTGGTCTCTCAAAAAGTAAGACCAAGACCGATTTTGGGCAACACTAGAGATCTATGCTACCTCACCATTCCTTATTGTATTAAACATATAAATAGTACAATTTTAAATAAATATCTTTTGGAATCAGTATAAATATATATAATTGTGGGTTGATGGTTGACTGTAATGAATAATTGAAGAGAAGGATGGTTGGAGTGATCAGTCAAAATCATCATTATTAATTATCACTCCAACCATCCTTCTCTTCAGAAATATATATATTAATTACACAGTAGTAATGTAATAAATAAAACGAATTCATATTAATACTGATTGTGGAACCGCATTATCCTCCTTATAAAAGCTTATAGCCTTAAACATTGCAGTTACACAATGGGCCAGACCTCCCTACTGGCGTAACTGCCTACAGCCTCTGACACGTAATTCAGTACTCATCAATGGCATATTTATAGAGCTATAAGAACATTTTTTTATTAAATATATTGATTGTATTATCGAACAATATTAATTCAATAATTTAGTTGTCCAAATAATTAAACACTTTTTTTTTTACAATACTTCCTTTATTCTATGCGGAGATCGTTTAAAAAGGCCTCAATTGATATAATAATAAAACTTAATTCAATAGTTTTTCCACTATTTTAGTTTCTTTATGACCGCCACCACGGACCATCTACTTCATCTGATTCAAAAATAGTTCGATGAATATATTAATTTTTTTATTTAGCGTTTGCAATTTAACACGTTATTTTGTATATTTAGTGATTATTAGTGGCAAGTAAGTTAGATAAATATACAAATCAAAATGTTAAATTGCAAACGTTAAATAAAAAAGTTAAGATATTCAGCGAAGTATCTTTGAATTAAAAGTCCTCTTCTATTTTCTACACATCTGATATCCCTGAGCACCCTAGCACCCTTCTCTATAGCTTTGCTGACGATACAGCAATACTTCCTTCTCACAAAAATCTCACTATCGCTTCAATAGCCCTTCAAAATCACCTGCACGATCTTGAAAAACGATTTTACAAATGGAGAATTAAAATCAATCCCAGCAAGTCAACTCTTGTTAGCTTCTCCCTGAAGAAGATCCCGTGTCCTGCTGTGACAATAGACAATAAACCAGTTCCCTCAGAAACACATGTACGGTATCTCGGACTTACTTGGACGAAAAACTCACCTGGAACATTCACACTAAATTAAAAAAACAAGAACTGACCAGACGATACATACAACTATCACATCTCTTGTACTACAGATCTCCACTCAACTTACTAAGCAAGCGACTAATCTACACCACTATACTAAGACCTATTTGGACATACGGAGTAGAACTTTGGGGTTCCATAAAACACACACACATAAACAAAATTCAAACCACACAATCCAAAATACTTCGTAAAATCGTCAATGCTCCTTGTTTTTTTTCAAATCACACCATACACACAGACATGAACATACCAAAAGTAAAATCCTACAGACACAACCTTTCATTCTTCTACTCTCAATCATCCAAATCCACTCGTCCTATCTCTATCTTCCTCCCTGTTACCTGGTGAGCCTCAAAGACGACTAAAAAGGCAATGGCCTAGAGATCTTCTGCTGAAAAGTAAAAAAAAAAAAAAATATCAAGAACTCAAGAAGATAGAATAAACTCCAAAACATTTGCTTGATGCGTTACAATACAGTGAAAAATTTAATGTAAAATAAATAAATAAATAAAAGAAGTAGATGGTCCTGGTGGCTGTCTAAAGATACTAAAATAGTGGAAAAAATATTTTATTTCAAGCCAGCGCATAGACGATTGATTTTCAACTTGAAAATGTTTTTGTTGAAAAAATTGACTTTACAGATGTTGTTTTTGTCTAGGCCAATTATTATTTAATATTTTATTATTTTCTGACTTTGCAGCTTTAATAAAAGGCCAATCATGACGATGTTAAGCCAAATGATGATTCTCAGTGACCAAAAAAGCAAGTAGGGCAAAGTCGGCAGTCCGACATTTTGGGGCAGTGCGTTCACTTTTTTTTGTTGAAACATTTGCTTTTTTTTTTTAATAAATAGTTAAAAGGGACACAACTATATGCTATTTATAGGGATGTGGGACGTAGGGAGTTACACGATAACTGGGTCCGGCCTACAGACTAAGTAGGTTCTCAAAGATCAAATTTCTCAACAGTTTGGATTTCCAAAGATTACGAGAAAGGTGACGTCAAAATCATAGGCCAAGGGTTAAGTTAATGGCAACACGTAATATTTAGTTATTGATGTTGATTTCAACTTAACGTTTTAGTGTAAACATATATTTTTTTAAATAATAATATGAATGGTTAATATTAGACGCTTGAAAAAAACAAAACAAGAATAACTATAGGAATTAAAATTTGTAAAAATGTTTAGTAAAAGATCATTATAGACAATTTTTTCCTTACTACTTTATTTAACACCTTCGACACAGTTTTATTTTATTTTATTTTAATAAAATAGTTTTATCACTATTTAGCCTATTTATGACCGCCACACCGGACCATCTCCTTCCTTTAGTTTTATTTTATTTTGTAACTACCCGTTTCATTTACATTGTATCAGAAATGAATGAGCTGTCGATATGATTATAAATTTCTTATCGTTATTGTTTTGTTTTTTTATTTCGATAATAGAATCCTATAACTTTTTTTTTTTAAACCAACAAATCGTTTTTCCCTTCTCCGGGCGGTTTTATATCATTCTAATCCTCTGATTTTCTTATAACTTCATGAAACCTGTCAATATTTTTATGTTAGACAGCAAGGAGGAAGTATCGGCTTCGAAGACAGCCTTTATAAATTACTTCTCCGGAGATAAGAATCGATTCCTGAGATGTATTTTGTTGTTGTTTTTTTACCCTGAGGATACAAGCGGCAATTATTCACGCTTCATCATAACATTCCGCCCAACAGCCAGCGATTCCGTGTCAGCTTGAGGCACATTTTGTAATTATCAAATGTCATGTCCTACATTCTCGATGAGATGCAACAGCTCCTTAATGTCGTCGCAAGATGCTTGAGCTCTGCTTGTAATTATTTTATCGTTGTGTCTCAACAAATCCATCAGCGGTATATTGTTAAAATGTTTGTTTACAGGCTCTAAAACCAAGACAATATAACTCGACTGACACTATTACGTTATTTCCAGAGCAAATAGAGATTTGTGAAAAAGATTTGGAAGCGAAGTAAATTTTCAGCATAATTCAGTAAAATGGTGGATGCCTGTAACCAGGTGGATGGTATTATTATCGCATAACAATGACAATGACACTTCGAAATTTTGACGACGTCAAAACTTGTGATAACATCAGAACGCCTTCATCGATTCATACGGGAATTATTAGGGATTTAGGGTTCTATATGATCCAGGGAACAGGAAAATGATGCAGGGAATAAAAAAACATTTTGCCTCAATTAAGGGTATTGAGAATTTGGGATGTATGAAACAATCATACCATATATACAATAAATAAAAACAATATACAGGTATCACAAAAGAAAAGAAAAGAAAGCTTAGAATAAAAGAATAAATCAAACATGAGACATTACATATATAAAAAAAAAAAAAAAAAAAATTAAATAAAAACACATTCATACTTATTTACAGTATTATGTTTATATTTTATTGAGATGCTGACAATATAAAGGAAATTTTTTAATATTTCTAACAAATATTGGAGGTGGTTTTGGCTTCCTGGGGGTTGGTGCTGCTTCCAGTATTGTATATTCTGACGTAAAGTAATTAGAACCACTGTTATAAAGTAGAATATTTTGAGAAGTTTATCCGAATTTCTAGCTTGAAAAACAATGAAACCAAAAATGTATTTAGGTGGTTGAAAAGAGAAGCGATTCAGATATCCAACGGTTGTACTGGCGTTGAATTTAGACAAAACTTTGAAAAGTTATGAATTCTTCAGTTAACGGCCCAAAAAACAATTCTCAAAGAAATGAAGTACTAAAATTTCCAATTTTTGATTTTTATAAAAATTCCTATTTAAAAGTTTTTAACACACAAAACGAAAACAAATTTGTTTTTCTTTACAAAAATGCTTATGATGGTTTACCAGAAGCGCCTTTTGGTTATTGTTATGTAAGATACTTTAACTCATTTAATACAATAGTTAATATTCTTTTCTTATTTTGACAAAAAAAAAAAAAAAAAAAGAACAAAATTAGTATATAGTAACCTAAAAATTCGGGCAAAGAAAAGGAAAAATAAATTATGTTTGAAATCATATAAAATATTTGTTTTCTCGGCTCCTACAGCACATTGGAAAGAACGATTGCAATACAGAGGCAGACCATTTCAATGTATTTCATCCCTCAGAATAAATAAAGACTGATTGATTGATAGTCATTAGCAGGCAATTTAACATTCTATAGTTTTACTAGTTCACCTAACTGATGTTTTGGAGAAAATTCTCCCCATCATCTGTACATTTATTGTTTTTACTTGCTTATCTAAATATACGGGGCCGGTATAGCAGAGTGGTTAGCGCGCTATACTAGTAAAGCTAAGATCACAGGATCGAATCCCGGCCCTACTTCCCAATACGGCTGGTCCCCGCTGGAAGTTAGACCATTACCCTCTTAATTGGGGAGGCCTACAGGTGTAATACTTGTAAAAGCAGGCTATACAACAATCTAAATATACAATTTAAGGGTTAAAATTATAGTTATAATTTGCAGCGCGGGCGGGGTGGCCGAGCTGACTAACCCGTGTGCACAGCAGTGATGGATAAGTTATAAGTTTAGTCTTATAAGTTAGTGATGGAAAAATAATTACGAGTTCAGATCCCGGTGCACGGTGGGACTTTTAATTCGGCATAATTCCCCCACCCTCCCCCCTGGCTCGGGGAACGCCCCGTGTAACCTAAAAGGCAAGGGAGGAAAGCAAAATAATCGCACCATTTTTGTCATTTTACTATATAGTACACATAATTTATCTCACTCTATGCTTGCACTCTATGCTTTTGTCAACATATAACAATTGATTTTTTATATTTTATATGAAAGTAAAGTGTTTCTCTCTCATATCTCTATAGCTTATTTAATAGTTAACATGAAAAGTTTTTATTATTTATGGTATATTTTAATTATATTAATGAAATTCATGCCCATGATTTTCGGTGTAGTATCGTAGTCTCCTGGACTAACAAGTAACAACAATGAATGTTCTGATGAAGTAAAACAAAAAGAAATCCCTATTTACTTCTATAACTGTGTATAACATCGATCTCAACATAGTAACATTAGAATGAATTAGCTTTTTACTCGTACAAGCCACCCAAAAATCTATCAAAATCCTGTAAATCAAAAATATGTTTTATTTTACATTAAAAAAAATATATAAATGTTAGGTATATAAAATTAATTCAAATTCCGTTTATTTTATATATATTTACAATAAAATTGTAATGTTGCTCAACTGTGTTGAGTTACGAACTGGCATAGCATACTAATTCTATACAATTTTTAATAAAAATAAAATTCTAATAACGGTGCTTGAACTAATAGAATAATGCATGGTATCGATTTTACTTTTTATTACTTACAAAAGAGATATTTTCAGTTAACGCCTTGGCTAGGACATACCAGGTTCCAGATAATATTGCCAGAACCGTTTAAGTAACATTCTTAGCTACCGCACTGAGCATTGGAGGGCAGCCAACATTTACATGTAAATGTTCTGCTGCGATCAACTTAAGTTGGTAACACTTTCTAATCGTACCGTTATTCCGAATGTTCGGTCAGTGCAACTCAAGGAAAAAAATAATACGATTCTTGCATTTTAAATTCTTTATACTTACGGCATTAACGAAATGGACAGTAAGGAAATCGAATATCCTTTACATTGATAAAAAAAAAAAATAATAACACGGGAGCTGACAATGTGTCAACGAATTAAAATAAATAAATAAATTTAAATACTAGCTCCTAAATCATATTACTTAAAAACCTAAGATATTATGTAATCATATTCTATGTATGAAAAATACATATTAAGATAATAAAGAAACATACACAATATATTTCTTTAGCTGTTTCATGTTATCTAATATTTTATATCATTTAATATTTCTCTTATACAGTGACTTTATTGAGTATTTAAAATTTTTTGAATTTTCTAAAAATTTCTTACAATTAGTAAGCGCCTCTGAAGATAGGCCGGCGCCCCCTACAGGCGCCCACCAGGTCAGCGCCCAGGGGCATTAGCAATTGCACAGCAGCATTGCAGATGAATACAATAAACTCTAATTTTATACCATATATAAATTTATTTACATAATTTAAATAAACACATCTTCCAAATAACTCTATTCTTAGGATTGAACTTCAACAAGCAGTTCTGGAGATTATCTATCACCTAATTCCACTTGAGGAATGGATACTTATTTTAATGATGAATCTTCCTTCCCTGGCACAGGAAAATCTGGTGCATCACTGTTGTATGCTCTTCTAAGTAAGAATAACCGTTCGCGAACCGCTTAGCGACTAAGGTGAACAAGTAGATTCTGCCTACAACGTGGCATAATCACGGAGCCACCAAGGAACTTTGTGTTTCTTCTAGAAATCCTAACTGTTGCCAAATAACATCTATCCCCAATATAAAAATACATACATTAACTGATAGATAAATATTATTTCAGATCGAACATAGATGTGTGATGGGATCTTAACTAAAGACTGGAAAATAATCTTGATCTGGAGAAATTGCTTAAAAACATTGATACAGATTTTTTTCGTCGGCCCAAGACTCCCATAGAAGTCCTATACTGCTCCTATTTTTACAGATTTCCACCTTTTGAAGTTGCAGTTTTCAGCATGTCGTTCCTTACTGTTTATCATCATAACATTATGTTCTCACATCACCCAAACCAAGGTTGGTAGGTCAGGTTTTTAAGTTATAAGCAATTCTTGCAAGGTCAACAACCATTACTTAGTTCCACCACAAAAGAAGAGTCAATCTCCGCAGGGCAAATTTAAACCAGTTAGTCTTCCAACTTCTCCAATATTAAGATTCTGCAAAACGATCGGTTATCATGGCCTTTAATAATGCTTTAATTATCCAATATATATATACATATATATATTTATATAATATAATATATATATATATATATATATATTATAAACTACTGTAATATTATAATGCTAAATTACATTTGTACTTCTGTTAGCTTTAGATCGAATAGCTTTGTAGATTGATACTTTGTAGATGTTTTGCTTCCTTAACCAGACTAATAAAGGCAGCAAAAGAGTTAATGCAAGAAACACTATTACATACTTCTTTTCAGTAATCTGCATGTAGCTTTACTTACAGCATCTTATTGTTACAATACGGTTGTTACCAGAACCTCTCCTGGAATAACCATATCTCCCAGATTACCCGAAAATCCATAACTGCCCTTAAACAATTCCTAAGATTCCGTGATTATATTACTCTAAAAACCAGACAGCTCCTTGTAACCTCCCTCCCCCCCCTTGTATTCCCCCACTTCGACCACGGCTGTTTGGTGTATGGGGGCTATCTGCTAGGTTGGAAATGAGACTAAAGAGACTCATGCATTGCTTCATAAGATACATTTTCGGGATCCCCAAGCGTTCACATGTTTCACTCTGGTACACCGAGTTGAAATGGCTTTATCCTACTTCCCGACAACAACTCCTCCTTGGTATTTTCCTTTTCCAAGTCTTCAGAACCAAAAACCCTCCCTATATCCTGGAACTCCTTACTCTCAGCTCCTCTATCTACTCTCTCAATACTAGGTCTCAACATTTTTTTTTTTTTTTTTTTTTTTTTTTTTTTTTTTTTTTTTTTTTTTTTTTTTTTTTTTTTTTTTTTTTTTTTTTTTTGGGTCCTTCCCTTCCTCGCCGTTAAGCCTATACGGGATTTTCCCGGGCCAGGGAGTGTGGGCGGGGACTAGGCCTCAACCTATAGTCTTATATATTCCCTCCCATAAAACTTCCTCCTTCAGCAAATCCTTCGTCATTCGTGCTGCTTCCTTATGGAACTCACTTCCTACCTCCATGCGTCAATCCTCGTCCACAAATTCCTTCAAACAACTCCTGTTCCAACACCTACTCCACATTCAAACTTCTCCTAACATGTAAAATTACATGCATCTATACAATGTTTAATTTCAATCTATTGCACAATTAAAATAACAATTAGCAGTAAATTAGTTTGTATTTGATTATGTCAGACTAAGACCCATAAATTTGTAACTCTATTATTATTCTTAGGGGACAGTAGTACCAGAATATAATTATTTTTTCATTTCATTTTCATTTCATTTCATCTTTGTTTATAAGATCTGTTCGTCGGCTTATTGGTCTTTCACGTGGTTTCTTACCTATCACTGAGGCATTCATTGTTGTGTTGAGGCTTCCTGAAGGATAATTGTCGTGTCCTTCTTAAACTCCTTACCTTCATATCATAAGATAGTGTTTGACGATTTTCTGTAAGCAGTTCTTGGTCTTTCTCCCCTATGCGTTACCCCGGATAGCATCCAGACCCCAGTTGTCGTGCGAAGGATGTACATTTGTTATATTAATTTTTTTTTATTTATTCTTTTCTGTATGGGCTCATTTAAGTGTTTCAGATAATTAGGAATCTCTTTACAGTGAATGAAATACTAGAATCCCTTACTTAACATAGCATATAATAAAATATCGGCATAGTAAATTCAGTTATTCCTACATTTGTGAATCTCAGGCAGCTTGACCAAATGATCGGTCATTTTAACGATCAGTTTATTATCTATGTCTTCTTCTACGAAGACTAAACTAGGATCGTTTCGGCAACAGATAGGGCTCCTCGTGAGCAGAGACGAAACGACAAGAGGATAAAGCGACTCCACACTAATGAGGACACTAGCGGACAGACATACGGACACGCTAACTAGATGCCAGTGTGTGGCCAGCTCATTAACGACGTGACTCCGACCGGTCTAAATATTGAAGTCTCTCTTAATTAGCCCCTGACAGTCGTGAGTCTATCCTCAGCTTATCGAGGGTATGTCCGGAGGGAGTATCTGGATGATGGAGTACTGCCTCAGACCTCAGCTCAAGACCTCTGAAGGTCCTCTCGGGAGGAATATAGAGTGAATGGTGCTGGAATTGGATTAAGAGCAGACCATGCAACATATATTTATAAGAAGAAATGTATGTCTACTGGGTACGATACTCGGGATGGGCGGGGTAGCCGAGCAAGCAAACACGTGGGTACAGCACCACTCTTTGTTCGGCGACCTGATAACCGAAATTATGGAGATAAAATAAATACAAGTTCTCGTCTCGGGCAAAAATGCAAATGAAATATCCACAAGAAAAATGAAACAATTGTCTTTACTTCCAGAATGGTGGTAATATAATCTGATTCATTAAATTCTGAAAAGAAAAATTTCTCTATATGTAAGATACTCATAGAGCATCTTTTAGGAAATTACGAAAACTTATGAGCAATGGAATGAATTTTAAAAAAGTGAAAGTAGTTTCAATGAAATAAAAGCCTAAAAAAAGATAACTATAGTCAAGAGTGTATCTCGACATCTTAAAAGATATTTTGTTTTCTAAATTAAGTGATTCTTGAAGGCGAAATAACTATAAAATGGACAATGTACAGTCAGAGAACCAGTTACAACCGAAACACAATGAAGTGTTTACAAGAAAGAACATTTCAGGAATCAAGTTTTAACATATTTTATAGTTACAATAAACCAGAAGAAAAAAATTTGGTATAAGTCAAATAAACATCATTCTTGCCTCCCATCCAGAGTAACTGAGCTTACAATGAAGCAATATAACTTTACAGGGTGTACGATGATTCTTCGTTGAAGACAGATAGAACCTTACACTACACCAAGATGTTATTTTTAAAATCGAACAGTAGCTGTTGATGGCACTTATTACCAAGTATGTGCTATTATATATCCGCTTTCAACCTGACTCCCACCACATCTCAACTCACAGATGTAATTCCCACTCTTACACTAGGCAGCTCCTGAATCAACAGTCGAGTGGTGCTGAAGATTGATAGACCGGTAACTTCCTCTGATTGATGAGCTCCTGGTAGTTATCCTTCCTACAATTTCTTCATTAATTAAATTGACTTCTTCTTATAAGCTGTTTGTTTAACTATTTAATAGCATATGCTGTTCATGGATATGTACAACGAATACATTTGATGGTATCCCGATGACTATAAACCTATATGTGCTCAACCAAGAATAGAAACATTTGATGGTTAACAAAAATTGGTATACAAGAAGTATTCTTTTACTATGGACTAGGCTGATTGTAAGACCTCCCAGCGTTCCATTCTCTACTAGGAAACAAATCTTTACATACCGTTTCAATTTATTACAAAGGACTATTAAACTAATGGTTATAGAAGATCTATAGAATGACAAAATATCTCTGACATATCGTATACTGAATGATGGACGTATCCTCTACATCGAACCTTACCTGCCTCCCCGAAATCCTTACAGCCTTGTGTACAATATGCCTCCCGCAGGACAGATCTTCTGATAGAGCATTACCAGCAGACACTCCGCAGACACGCCTACCTGCAGATGATCCGTCGTTGATGATTGATTGGAGTACGACGATCGGTATCTCCCCGGACGTCAGTAGATAAGGAGACATTGATAAATATCTATATCTGGTAATCACTTATCAGCGAGGTGTTTAGTTCTTGGTCTCTTTGCAGGCCCTCTCACTCTTAGTGATTATTTTTCCCATCGCTCGTTTGCCATGCTTATTAATGACTCTTGGAGCTAATGATTGAAAACTGATGACCCGTTGGGATCTGAGAGCCTTTATAGTTTACAGCTAAGCATTTAAGTGAAAAAGTGTTAAATATATATATATTAAACAAATAATCTATTATTTCCAACAAAAATAATATTTAAAAATATGTTATAAATGAGATATAGTTTTTTAAAATATTTCGAAGGAAGTATCCTACTATCAAATAAACAAAGAAATGATATATAAGTTTACACTTTTAGTATTATCTTTACTGTGAAATATACACCAAATCATGACCAATCATTATTTACATATCTGTAAATTGTAAATGCCATTTAAATATACTTATCATGTTGAAATCAAGTCCTATGAGATTATTTCGTAATAGAAGCAGTTATCTCCTTATATTTAAAACTTTATGTTTTTTTTTCTGTTGTCATTACAGAACTTGTGGATTTCTGGTCGTCTTCTCCATCGTACGTATCAAACTTTTAAGTTGAACCAACATCTTACATTATGCAGTATTTATATATTGCAATGGATGAACACAAGAGACTGGGGTTGATCAGTGGTAGTGTGTTTACTTCCAATGCTCAAGGTGTCATTCCAATTCTGCAGCCATTCTGCTTCGTCGACAGTCATCGACCCTATTGTAGGGATACCCTCCTGACGCACATCCTGCCTCTTTGAAGTAGGTATCCTTGTTTAACTGATTAATTAAAGGGGACAACCTGGTGGCTGAGCGTGATCTCGGTCAAAGCACCTCCTTGCAGGACTGCTGACCAAGAAACAGTTACTTAAGGAGGGTATCCTTACATTGCAATCAACCCAAGACCCTTCATGGTTTTAAAAATATATAATATATACAAAAAAAAAAAAATAAATTTGATTTCCGACTTCCTCAATAATGCTCCTTACTATTAGACTACTCTCATTCACTCCTGTCCGTATACCCTTATTGTAGAGCATCATTAAAATTCTTGGGCTAAAAAAAAAAAAATAATAAAAGTAATAAATAAATTTATCTAATCCAATAAAATTTCGAATAAATTTTAATATGCAGGATTATATTCAGCATATGAAACTGAATATTCATATTGATACAATGTGAATAAACCATAAAACAAATTATGGTATACAACTGTTAACAAAATATTGAGTACAGATTGGCTACTCCTTTCAGGCGTTTAACTAGAGAAAGTAAGGACTTCCCATTCAATATGATAAGAAATAAGATACCGTTTTCAGTTGTCCACGAAAAATGATTCAGACAATAATGAATGGATCCTGAGGTGTTGACCACTTTAATGCTTTTTAATAATAAAAGCTCTTGCACACAGAACGTGATATCTCCCGACAATACGATATTGCTGTCGGTGGCGATTTAGTTGTGTCGTATTCTATTCTATCACCGTTACACAGAGCGCGATCTTCCTCAGCGATACAGAAGATTAGATATCATATCGGCAAGGCATATCGCGTTCTGTGTGTTTGAGCCTTAACAGAAAAACATACTGTACAATTATACGTTTCGTTGCACTAATTAATCGAGTTGGGGTAGGTATGAAAGAAGTCTCTGATATAATTAAAGGCTATTAATAAGTGTCTTATACGGACAAGAGGGAGACAATAACTCCTCCTTACATACAATTACCGGCCAATGAAAAAGCCCGAGTCCTTGGGGTGAGGTCACGGCGTACCGGAGGATTGATGTTGGAGATGCTATCTCTTCCTTGGTTCCTCTCCTCCGGTAATTATAGAGTGGCTGACCTGGCCCAAAGTCCATTCATGTTTTAGGAGGGGTTTTGGGCACCCTTCATCATTAGTCATAAAATTCTTTCTTAATAATTATTATAAATTTATTGATAAATTAATCTGTTTATTTTAAAAGTTATTTTTTTGTTTATGTAACAACTATATCCTGGAACGACTGACGTTTTTGTAGTGGGTATTTTTGGCGATACTGTACTATCAGCAGTACTATGTCTATGTACAATGTGTTTAATTCATTTCTTCCATATGTATTAATATGAAGTTCGAAGTTTTTTGTATATAGTTTCTTTAGTTCAGTTTTGTATATTTTGTTAGTTTAGATAAGATTTTTTATTTATTGAACGTATATCTTTTTATTTAATGTATTTCTTTTTTCAATTTTTTTTCTTTTGTTCTGTAGCCTTATTCTTAAGGGACTTTATCCCAGAGTAAATTTATTTTTCTAAATCTATATGTACTCATTTTCTGCCATAGTTTCAGTGTTAAAGATTCGGAAAAAAAAATTGAGTAAAGTAATTCGACTGGTGACTAGTTTGCTAAAGTTCTTCCTTTTCATTTTAACAAGAAGATCCAATGTCATCCTTCTATTGGAGGTGATTTCAAGATGAAGTACTATCTCCGTCAGAAAAATTTGATTTCTGCCAATATTAATTGAAGAGGAGATATTTTGTCGTAGAATTTTATGTTTGGATTAATCATGGTGTGTAGTCATGACGAATTTTCCATAATTTGAACCAGTCCTGTAATTTAAATTAGTGAGGTTTCGTTTCGTGAGAGTTGATGAATCGTCAACACACGTAGCCTTGGAGAAACTCTTGCCAAGATTGAATGAATAGAAACAAATTCCGAGTCGGTACGAACATAAAAAAATCTATCAAAATAAAATATTTGACAGGTGAGAATAAATGTTAAGAGGAAAAATACTACTATACCCTTGATAAAATGCTCAATACTCATAAATATGGTGTAGTGATCCGTAGAACTATAATATTCCATGCGTTGGAATGGTTAGTCCTGTTGTTCAAAACTCACTAAGTTGTAATCTTCCCATTTCTGGGACTCTTGAATATCCATTCCCCACTTTACTCGAATCGAAATTTGGTTGGAATGATGAACATCATGGTGCAATCCATTGACTGTTTCTTAAATCATCACTATCCTATTCTTAATAGAGTGTGAACAAGTGGCCATGTTATCCAAGCACACACCTTAGAATAAGAGACCCATGGTTACCAGTTTTGAAGCAATGTTGGTGATAATTATTATTCATGATCATTATTTTTTTAATGTGATGAATCTTAAAATTTTCACATTGGATATCATTTCACAGCAACTTCATAACCACCGCTAAGAGATAGTAAAAAAGACAAATAATTACATTTCTTGTTCAATAAAGAGTGTGATGTTATGTTTTGATAGTTAACGCATACAACTGTAAAAAATAGTTGTATACCCATAAGCCATCTCTGCGCTAAAAATGCGATGTTCGTTCCTAGTGTTGCTTAAATGCGAGACCAAGACGAGTCTTGGTCTTGCGCACTCAGTCTCGGTCTTGGTCTTGCAGTTACATATTAGCTTATTACTATAGAGATATTACTTTAATTTTTTAGATAGGAGAAACCTAAGCCCGAATTAAAAATTACGCTTATTTATTGAAAAATATTACAATCTGTCTCAAGGACATTTATAATAGTGTTCACAGATCACATTCACACGCTATGTACAGTAAATAAAATAAAGTATACAGAAAAATAAAATAAATTATACTGAAAAAATTAAAAATTAGAATAGTTAAATGCAAAAGTGTATTAGTTATACCAATTCTTTACATATAGTAACTAAAATTATCAAGTATTAGTAACTATTTTGCCTCTTTTCTATACAAAAAATCGATTTTTTTTTTTACCAGCCTTGGTCTTGCATTTTGTACCGATTTTGGGCAGCACTACCCGTTACCAATCCGATGAATGAGGATATTCCAAACTCGCGCATGTAACCCTACCAAAATTTTTATACCAAATAATGCAACTCTATATTTTAGGAGTTCGTACCTAGAGACATTTAAAACTATCTTTAACCTGACCACAGAAAGAAAAAAAAAATGTGGTTTTTCACCATAACGTTTTTTTTTTATTTTGAACTGTGTAAATAAAAATAGAAGATAATTTTTTTTTTTTATAAATAAGGAAAATGACCCAAACAAGGCTGTTAACAGATGAAAAATATTCGACATTCTTAAATTGAAGTATTGTTGTCATAAAAATATTTGAAACTGTTACACATGCCAGAGAAATTGTGCATATGTATAGAAAAACATTTAAAGCCACTGTTCTGTAAATCTTTTTCATGTTTTATTGAACAAAAACAAACGTGAAAATAAAATAACAGTTGCTGCCCAGTTTGGTATCGGCCTTTGGTGAACAAACAAATCCCCAATCACCGATTGAACGAAGTAAAACAAACACATCGAATATCAATCTAATATGTTTCGGCAGAGTTAAAAATAAATTAAAATAAAATATCGTCAAATATTAATAAAATATTTTGTTCTAATTAGAATAAATTGTTAATATAAGAAATACAAAAAGCTTTCTCCTAGCTTTCTTTTAGTAATTTAAAAAACATTTTCTGTTACAATAAAGTATATACTACGTTTTTTTAGAACTTTTTGTCTAATTGCATTATAATTTAAACATTTTGAAATTATAAACTTTAAGCTTTGGATTCATAGATCCATTTTCAACGTAATAGAAAAAATCATGAAAGTGGAATTCACACTAGAAAGGAAAAGTTGAAATATTTCGTTTTTGTAAACTCATGACCTGATAGAAAAAAGTTCCATGCATGTTCGTTAACGCTATTATATCGCAAGAAAATATAGTGTGTAGATTTCGTTCAATTTTTTTATTGTTCAAATTTATAAAGCTATACAAATAAGATGAACAACCTCTTTCGTGTCAATGGATATTCTCCTCTTAAGCCATAACCTCAACGAAGCAGCCAGCCAAAGTTTAAAATATGAATAATCCTCAACTTGATAGTAATTAAAAAAAATAAAATATTCATTAAAAAATTTATGATTTTCTGATAAAAATCTATTAACATGAAAATGATCTAATAAGTGCCAAATAGTGATTTATGATTTCCATTAAGTACTATTTTTTTCCAAAGAATAGTGTTACACGATAGTTCGATTAAGAAACACTGTTTTGCATAAATAAAATATGCGCAAAAAATAAAATAAACAATTAGGAAAATCAGAATTATAATTTTTTATTTAATTGATTCTAGAACAAATATCACCAATGAAATACGTTTGTATTATATGTGCTTTATTGTAGACGTTTCAGCTACTTGTGCACTTTTCAAGTATTTATCATGCACCATGTTCTAATATTTTTTATATATATTTTTCATACAACTCGTCCTTTACTCAAGATCAGTGCAGAATAAATACTTGAAAATGGTTCAAGAATCCGAAACGTCAACATTTCTTATTTTTACATGTATTGCTGTAATATTTTTTTTTTAAAATCCGAATGAATATTTGAACTAATAATTGATAATAGAAGCAGGATCATTAATTGGACATATTTCTGTTGTATATTATTTACTTTTTATATTTATATTTATTTCTCTATTATTTGTATATATTGTTTGAATGAGAACTCTTAGCCCTAATACTTATAGCCCTCCAGCAGTAGCTGATTGTATTATTATTCAATAAATAGATCACTTTTTTTTGTATATTATTAGACATGATGACACCTAAGATATTTTTTTTATCTTATTGTCATGAAAAATAATAAGTTAAAAATTCACTTGAGAGCTCAAAACATTCTGCTTGAAGATAAACAGTAAATTTAACACAATCTAGGTTCTGTTTCCTAATACAAATAATTTTCTTTTTCTCTTAAGATATGTATCCGCGCCTGTCATGGTATTGATAATAAGCATATATGTTGTGATCAATAAGGATCAACATGAAATAATTAAAATAATAAAAAAAAATATTTCTCAGACTTGAATAACTTTTGTTTATTTTGGATGAGTAAAAATTTAAGCTGAGATTTGAATATCAATTTGGCCCTTAGTAATGGTTATACCAATGTAGTGGAACATATGACCGTCTAAGCACCCTATATCTGCTAAAAACGTAATAAAATAGACTAAAATTCGAGTATAGAAATTAAGCATTGTCCACAACAATCAATAAAATGGCTTGGAAGTTTTTTATGTTCTGCTGAGACAGTTTATATTTGACCTACAGAATGTATTTTAAACCTTTTAAAAAACAACTACATTTCTGGAGAATACTTTAAAATAATAAACCTATTTTGATCCTGTACAATTCTGGTCATACAATGGTTGACAATAGTTTCTGCTTATCCACCTTCGATTATATGATAAGTTGTATGAGAAGGAGTTGATGGGGGGAGGGACGGGGGGAGGAGGGGTGCGGTCAAATAAATACTAAATTATACAAATAGTATTATATAATTTTTTTGAGGACGTTTCGACCCACTTTGCAGGTCTTCATCAGGGCGTAGGATGTAGCACTGCGGGAGGCAGTTGTTCAACTGCATTTAATATAATTTATATTTTGTATAATTTAATTTGACCGCACCTCCTGATCAACTCCTTCTCATATCATATCACCGTCAACCATCTCTACATCATGATAAGTTGTATCATTGAGTAAGCAGCTATTCAACTCCTTGCTTGTGATACCCTTGCTACATGGACAAATGGGAGCCCTAGGAAAACCGGACCAGAAGGCCTGCTCCATATCTCTGAAGCGAAGACTACGTGACGGTAGCCGTGGAGTCTAAGAGGCTATGAGGGGATAATGGGCGGTAGCCGCCGGTAGCTAAATGATAGGCCTCTTTGATTGTTTTCCTCTCCCTCCTTTATTATTTATTTCCTTAATCGAATCCGCTCTTCGGGCCCATCACTAATCACCGCTCGGCTCATCATTTAGTCGGCCGTGTCTCGACTTCCGACTTCCTCAATAATGCTCCTTACTATTAGACTACTCCCATTCACTCCTGTCCGTATACCCTTATTGTAGAGCATCATTAAAATTCTTGGGATAAAAAAAAATAAATATAATAAATACAGTGATTTGAAAACGTGCCGGTGACTTCAGTAAAGCTGTAATTTTATTAATAATTAGTAAAAGGTTGACTGTCGTGGATAATGAAGAGAAGAATAGTTGGGGTAATCAATCAAATAAGAAGGCAAAAATAAATGATAATATTTATCTTTACATATTCAGAAGGCCTTCATCAGGGCTAAGAAAAGAACCAGCTAACAAGTTATGAGAAACATAAGTAGTGATGGTAAAAAATAAAAAAATTAAAAGAAAGTAAAATGAAGTTGTTAGAATAATGACAATAGTAAGAACTAATAGATAAATAATAATAACGGTTACAAAGTGTGGAATGATAAAGTAAGCATAATCAAAAAAGGTGACATAAGTGTTAAAATGGTAATCTTAGAATAAAATGTAAAACAAAAAAAGAAATATGAAGTTATATAAGACATGAAAATAAATAGTAAAATTAAGACATTGAGAATGGAGTAGTTAGATAGAAAATTGAGATAAAGTCTATCAATAAATTGTAAAGTCTATCAAGATGTACAGACAATGTATAATATAATAAAGAGTTAAAAACAGAGAAGAGGAATAAAAGGAAGGAGAGAAGAAACTGAGATAGCTGGAATAAGAAAGAAATAAAAGAAGTGCTACCTGTCTCCAACAGTGTTGCAGAGAGAATAAAAGTCGTAGCAAGGGAGGGGGAGAAAGGAGAAATGTATTGTGGCGTCATCTCTAACGGTTATCTGACGAAGTTTGAACTAAAGTAATTTTATTAATATGATCCCTTCTTAGAATAACTGTTTTTAAAAAATTATGTTCGAGCTACGGGCACTGTTTACAAAGAAACTGTATACGATGAAGATAGGTGACAAGTAATTTCTAACGTGGTTGAACTAAAACAGAAATTTATAAATTCCAGATAATTTAGAAGGGAAGTTTCATAAGTAAGAATTAATTAAATAGCAAACCTTAGTCATTTTCCACATGTTCAGAAGAGTGTATTTATTTATTCTCTACCCTTCCTGTAGGCATTATGCACTTGGCAGAAGCTCCAAGTCGTGTCCCATTCTTGTTTTAAGTATACAATTACTAATTCACAATACAAATTATTATTCAAATCCATCGTTTCTAATACCATATACGTTGACTGCTGGTTTTTCTGGAACAGGTCCTCTTCTTCGCTTTAAATGGAATTATGCTGGTCCCATTACAGATGGGGTGCAGGTGGACCTATTGACGGATCCAAACAGGATGATAATGTCGGTTTTGCTTTACTTATAAATGTGATACCCAATAAGTATAAATTAGCCCCAATCTCAACATTATTGCAGGATATTTCTGCAGCATTACATTTATCAATAAATATATAAAGCTCGAAAATACTGATATTTTCTGATTCAATCTCCGGCCTTCAGAGTATAGCAAACTTCAATAAACAAAATCCCCCAATACATCGACATTATAAACAACCTGAACAAAAGTATATTTTTTTTTTTTGGACTCCAGAACGCTGATAATAAACTTAGATATATTTAAAAAAGTACAAAACAGTGGGTAAGTGCTGGAAGAGGAAACAGAAAAAGAGAAGAGAAGAAGTTATTATAACAAGGATGAGAATTGGTAATGCCAATGTGACTCATGTCCATTTAATAACAAAAAAGAACCAACCATATTGCAGTACCTGCCAGTTCCCGCTAACCATAAAGCATATAATAGAAGATTGTATATTACTACATCAAGCCTTTCTAAAAAACAAAATACCCGTTGTAGAAAAATAGCATTAAAAGACTCAGTAAATTTAATAGAAAATATTATAAAACTTTTAAAACAAACACAATTGTACCATATAATATAAGAATTGAAGAAATCCATAAAAATAAGCTGGTAACCTAACCTAACCTACTGTACACAAAATCTTGATAAAAAGCACAAAAAAAATTTTGGTAATTTTTGCCACTTTGCCACCTCAAGCTGAGATCGCTTCAAAGATCCTTTATTCCTCTGATTGTACAAGTATACAAGGACTCGGCTAACTTTTACTAATTATTCTCACGTTGAGGGATAGGAAATTCTTCTAAACCTCAACCCATGAGATACCCTTTTGTCATCCCGATATCCCAAACGAATATACGCTCCTGACGAAGAATGCTTTGAAATAAATCTAGTAATATATTTACGAGCTCAGCATATTTTCAAATCTTAAGGCACAGATAGGAACAGGAATCTTCCAATTCATCTTTTAAAGATAATATTTTAACAAGAATTGCTCCTGAGAAGACCTGTTATTGTTCTACATTCTTTTCCATTTGGTTTAGTAAAGTTTTACTTTCTGGCATGGCTGATGAAGAGTTTGAATTGTTATATACCAAGTTATGAAATGCAGTATGTTTCCTTCGACTATGAACCATCAGTGAGCAAAACTATAGCTCTATTTTCTAATTTGCGTCCCTTTTCTTCACATATTTTCTTGTCTAAGCTTGCTGCATTGAAGTAAAGATGAGTGATTACTCCGAGAGCCGTTTCTTCATTCCTTGAATTCATCAAGGATTTTTACAATGATAACTTCCTTTAATAATACCTAGTTTACAATCAATGTGGCATCCGTACATTTGTTATTTGCTCTTTTTGTATTCAAATATACAAGGGAGTTAAATATTATTTCTATGCCCAGATATTCCATCCACTAACTCTCTCAGGTTAACATTTAAGGTCATTCTATTATTTTCGACCACCAAGACACTGATGCATAGGTTATTTAGAACGGTCGGAAGATATTGATGTATAACCAATTTTGTATCTTACTGACGCAAATTGTGTACTAATCGTAATTAAACAGTATTTTAATCAATTAAAAGCTTCTGGATAAAAATAGTCAACTTTCTCGGAACCACCTAATGTATTTTGAATCCCTTCGTTGTATGAAATTTGTAAGAATCCTTGTTTCTTTATAACTTTAAATATTTAATGATGATTCCTGAGTGTCTTAGTTCTTAGCCACATAAAAAAAAGAATAAAAACTATCGTAAATTAATGCATTTTATAAATTAAACACGAAATAAAAAAATGCAACGAAAATAAATAGTGATTTCGTTTCCTTTAATAACCTGTTTTTAAGAAAACTTTATCGTGTTTTGGTTGAATTAACTCAAGACATAAAAGATTATTTTAAAATAATTTATGCATATAAAAATACATCAAATGAAATGTTAAAAACTTCATTTTGAATTATTACCGTATCTCATTTACCGTCTACATTAAAATGAGGAGGAAAAATTAAAATAGCTAATCATTAAATTATTTTAATTTATTAAAATTAACTGTAGCAAATCCTGCATTAAATCTCGAGTCTTGCTCAAATAAAATCCTCAAGTGTGAATAATCAAGTCATACATTGGAATTTTAATCCATAAATAATAACTACTGAAGTGAAATTGAGGTCTTCATTTCAATAAATAAATATTTATTTAATTTTTAGAAATATATGTATATATATATATATATATATATATATATATATATATATATATATATATATATATATATATATATATAAAATAGCTGCCAAAAATTTGTTCTGTTAGTACTATCCATTTTCAAACCACCAGGAATAACCAGCATAAGTAGCAAGGATCTTCAAATTTGTACATTTATCATATAACTGAGTGAAATATAAAATTATGGATAAATTAATGATCTTTTATCTCGAAAACAACGTGCGACTGCCTGGCTACCATATTACAAGCTTCAGCTCTGAAGTAATGGACATTCGATCGAAGGAGCGATAACAATCACAAAGTGTTGGAATTATAAAAGAAAAAAATTGACAAACGTTTGTAATGTCGCATCATCATTAGGTTATAGATGGTCATAGATTGGAAATTTACATTAAAAATACAAAACAGTTTTAATAATACTTATATTTTGCATACCAATCGATAACAGTGTGACAAAAACTATTTTTTTCCTCCTTTTGTCGCTTGAATGTCTTCTTTTCCTCTAAATTTATTTAAGAAAAAAAAATCACATTTTAATATTAGTATTTACAGTAATAATAACTTATTTGAGATTTTTATAAAAACCTGCTACAATTTGGTTCCTCGTTTAATATTGATAAAATATTTAAATACCGTTTACAAAAACCATAAACAATTGCGTGACGTTCACCTTAGCCGGGTAATCATTAAAAAATTAAGATATTTTATAAGGAAAAAATCGAATATTATTGAATGATAAAATATCCAATTTAATTTTTTTAAAACAGTTATAGACAGCGATAAACCTGAATAATATAACTTTAAAGACTCCTCATGTAAAATTCCACTTTGTGGCACTTTCCTTCCAAGTCATTGAAATATGTTTTTTTTTGTTTTTTTTTATTTGACCATTCATTTAAAATGTTACTTTTTAGTTGTAAAAAATTATTAGGAACTATATATTCGGAAATTTAAAATATATGGATATTATTTACTTCACGTACCAGTTTTTCATAGAAAATAATATCAATACATTTTTACAACAATGAAGTCAATTATTCAGAAAATTCAGAAAACTGGTATAAAATGGGGAAAATGTGTAATTAGAAGTTCCTGATACCATGAGGAAGAGAGACAGAGAGATAGCAACATATACAACAGCAATATGGCACTAAAGAGTAAAATTTTTATTTTTGGTTAACAAATTTCGGAAGCAGCCTCCTCCGAAAAAGAAAATAAAATTAGAGACTGTAACCTAATTTTATTTTTATAATATATGGCGAGTTTTTTGGAAACAATATTTTCTGAAATAATTGAATTAATACTTGCTATGACTCGGAGCCTACGTGTCCATTTAGACCTTTCCTATATATTTATTTTCATTTTTTTAAACTCGTGATTAAAAGTTTTAATATTTTAAAATAATAATGTATATTAAACTTAAATCTACGATTTTTACATTTCCAATGCCCGAAGCTAACGAAAAACACAACTTATATTTATTTATTATCTTTAAAGAACAAAATCGGAAATCAGGTTTCGTTGTGCACGTTAAACAAGAGCCTACTTAATCTATACATAGCAAGAAGCATTGAAAGAGAAACCGAAATCCATGACGCAGAATAAAATAGAAACCAAACCACCTGGATCCTACATGACTACTGCATACATGACCTCTACATAGATAAATGTCCTAATCTTTCTACTGAGACCTACCTACCGCCACTAGTTCACAACCATAGAGCCTTAAACATATTACCCTGTTTCCAACAATTCCGCGTTCTATCTTATTCGTTCTTGGCGAACTTGCGTAACTTGGGCTACCGCTAATGGAAAGCCATCTAATATCAGGGACGTTTCCTCGGACTTCGTGAAAGCGGCAACGCAGAACTGGAGGTCGTGTCGCCTGATTGATGGTCTTCGGTAGGATATTAACAATTTGAGTCGAAGCGCGGGGTCACGTTCAGCGTACCCCAAGGACCGCTGCTCGGTACTGTAATTCTTCAACTGTACCTCTTTCCACATAACTTTATTATTTATAGCGTTTGTCGCAAGTCAGCAGTAATGGGCTCTGAAAGGGTTTAACCTCGCTCTACAGCTTTTTATTGCCTTAATCATTTAATGGATTATAGTGCGGTCTATACCAAGCCTAGTCAACAAAGTGAAAATAATTATTTTTAATTTATTGTTGGAATTGAGAAACTAACAATAATGATTTTCCAGTTCTTTGTCATAAGAATTATTTCATTGCCTTTAGTTCTAAAAATAACATCCGCAAAGCGATAAAAGATAGAGTAAATTGTAGCCCATAGTAGCACTATCAGAACAGGTGAACGACGTTAATTCATTTTTTATTTATGTTATTAATATGGGAGTATCAGTTGCCACTGGCTTCCAGTAACGCGGATGGAAGAGAAGCACTAAGATCTCCTGCGGAGTTCTGCTTTGCCTTACACATTAAGGGGGACAAAGCTTGACTCAGAGTCTCCTGAGCGAATGTAATATTGTACAAAGGTGTGAGTGTGTTTTATTTGTTTCAATTTACGCAGATTCAATCTATTATTTTATTTATAATTGGTAATTGGTTGACTGTTGTGGATAATGAAGAGAAGAATAGTTGGGGTGGTCAGTCAAAAAGGAAGGCAAAAATAAATGATAATATTTATTTTTTACATATGCCGACGTTTCGACCTGAAGTTCAGGCCTTCATCAGGGCTATGAAAATAACCATTAACATAACCATCTTTATTATTTTATTTTATTTATATATTGTATTGATATTAATATCAATAGACAATGTATAGATCGAAAGAGACATACATTTTTAGCATATAATATGAATATTCTAAACACAAAACCTTGAATCTATAACTTACAAATATCCAAGGCATTGCAAAGCCTGGCCAGTGCAGGATCATCAGTTCGGAAACAACCAAGAGACAGACCAAATACAACATATCTCTCATAAAATGTAATGATTTTAACAGAATGTTAATTGTTTATTTTAAAGACTCGAAGTCTGCTTGGAATTTTAATATTATGTCCTTCCATAAATTATATTAATGCATTGGATCGGCCTCACAATTACTGTAACTACTGACGACATTCAGCTAACAACTAGTAACAATGCAAGTTTCGTCCAAAGCGTTTCAATAGCCCTCGAGAATGAGAATTAAGTTTCAAACGTCAACTGCATAACTGTATTTTTTTTTTAAACTACGCTTACTATTAACAAACCACAATAATTGAAATTGCTATATATTTTTTTCTTTCTTTTCAATCCAATAAACAAACCGAAAGTTTTGTTTATTAGATCAGACAGTACGCGTATTTGTGCTACCTAATTATAAAAAATACAGAACATTATTAAACAGTGGTTTATTATTGCCAAATATTTATATATAAAATATGTGTCAACTTTTAAATAATCATCCAGATAATCAACAACCCATTATTTTGACGTTATTTCTTTTTCTCTCTTTTAGGAAATTTAAATATTTTTGCAATATTTATTGCATAGGCATTGCAGTACTTGCATTGTTAAAGAACAATTACAAAAAAAGTATATAATTTTTGATTTACTTGAAAATAAAATTGTGAACTACGAACTTCCACGTTTTTTTTTTTTTTGGTCGATCACAGAAGTTTAGTACAGAAAAAAAAACATTTGAAAGTAAACTTGCAATGAATTATAGCAAATAAAATATTTGTTATATATTAGGAAGTTTTTATTGCCAACATCATAGTAATTTAACAGCCTCCAAAAAAAAAAAAAACAAAAAAAAAAATTCATCTATGATACACGGATCTGTACAAGATAAATATCACTAGATCATGACGCATATTAAAGAAACAGGAATTAATAGGTCTCCGCCAAGATTTTCTGTGTGAAATAGTGAGCCATAAACCTTTTAAAATCACCTCTAATTCTTTTTCCACATTTTTGTAGAATGATTCCGTTCAGCTAAATGTAGATTAAATAATAGATAAACAGCTGTGTGACCATGACGACTCAATTTGAAACCATAGCTATCGTTCAAGCAGACATTTTCGAAATTCCCGCGTGCCCTCCTGCTAATCCATAACTACGCCTGCTATGGGCGACTATCTAAGCATGCTGCGCGACTTCACACCTCCACCCTCGACCGAAGGCCTACGTAGCGCCCTCCGAAGACTCCGGAGGACGGCCATAAAGACGGGGATCAGGTACGCGGAGATGTTGGCGATAAAGCTGCCTCGCTGAAATGTGGCTCGGTAGATGCGTGTTTACACTGTCCGTAGGTGGCGTGGCTATACGATGATTTACTCTCCAGTAATCGACCATAACTCCATTCCTTCGCACCTTCTTCTTCTTCCGTGGGTGTGTCCTCAGGGGCAGATTTATGTCCTCTCTTGTTCGCGTTAGAAGAGACTTTCTGTGACCTCCAACTTCTAGAGAATTTGACTCTTACCATTCCTGGGAATTTTTACTACAATCAGAAAGTACGCTGCATAGAAATTGTAGAAAAGTCTTAATATCTAGTTTCATACAAATGTTTGAGTGTCTGTAGTTTTGTACAGAAAAGTTGAAAGCAAACCTCATTGGTAACTTCATTGAACAAGCTAGTTCAATAAACCTTTTAAATAATAGTACTGCGGTTTTGGTGAATGTTATTTGAAATTTAAGAAGACAAACTAGAAGGAGTAAGAACTAATGTCGAATTAAACTATTTCATCTTTCTCACCCATTCATTTCTTAATTTCTATTGGATAATAAAGAATGAGTACAAAAAGAACAATTTATAAAGTTTCTTTTAATCTGAGGAATCCTCCAGTTTCCGCAGAGGCGCACAGTTAAGGATTCCACAAGGGTAAGCAAATGATCGGATTAAACTCTCTCGGATGAGGGTGCACGTATTTTTTTTCTCCAGTTTCATTCCTTTTTTTTCGACGTGGTATTTTTTTTTCTGCTTGGGGCACCCCAGGGCCGGTTTCTAATTATAGAAGAAGATCCTCCGGGCTATAAAGTCACACAATATTGTTGCTGTGCCCGATATTCAGTCTGTACAGGGAGGGGATGTAGTGCACAAGTGGTGAACCGTTTAAAAAATTAATCCGATTCGATTAGACCTCGAGCTATATATATAGTCCAAGTAGAGGGGCGAAATAGGCCGTATTTTACATAGACGTCACAGATTAAGTCTTGGAGGGGCCCAGGAGCTGTGGGGTGAGGCTGAGAGGGGAAAAAAAAACTTACGAAAAAAAAAAACAACATTGATGCTGAAGAGCCTTCGATTCGGTTAGGTGGCAATTTTTATAAATCACATTTACGATTGTGGAGTCCGGGACTAAATTCTTTAAGATACTGTTCCATTTAGTTTTATGCTTCGCTTGGGACTTGGCGGCTCTACTTTAGATTAAAGCCGCGTTCCCCCCTCACCTACCGGATCCGAGAGAGATCTTACCTCCCTACGTGGGGGCGTTCTGTTTATCAGGGCATCGGGGAGTATCGCTTCATCTCCAAGGTCTTGAGGGAATTCTAGGGCTTGCAAGCGGAGGAATGAGGGGAGCAACTCGATTATTGAAAATAAAAATTAAAGCTTCAGTAAACTATTTCCTTTGTTAAGAAATAATCGCTAAAATCTTACTCTGTATATCTCTTGAATGAAATATTCAGAACTTTACTTGTTGATAATTGAAAAATTACGAAAGTAGGGTAAAAAAAAAACAAATAAAACATATTTTGATTCTAACAATTTCTAAATCTATAAATTATCTCATTCCAATAACTATCGACAAGTTTCTTAAATCGAAACTAACACAACGAGTATAATCGGAATAGCTATATTAGCTGTAAAAAAAAAAGCAAAGTTCTTTCTAATTCCTACTTGCGCTGCGCGATAACTACCAAAGCAAGTAAATTACTTTTTCAGAAACAGTTTGGTATCTCGAAATCTGTTCATCTTTCATTTAAAGTTTCAGTATATTAAATCTTCAACGAATATAAAAAATATATACAACGTTATGTTGACCATCGATAGTTGGCCTCATGCTATGTTGTCCCTAGATACCCGGACAGCGGAACCCCATCAGATGGGCAGCTACAAGACAGAGCGACTTTATACTCCGAGGAATGCCCCTACATCGGGCGGTAGCAACTACACCGCAATAAGAAGACGACGGGTACCAGTGTTGGACACGGCAGGCCTGGTCAAGCTTTTAATTACTTCGAGACCATTGTTTTCTTGTTTCGACCTTGTCTTCTTCTGATAAGTCTTCTTGCACCGTCTTCAGGGTGAAGGGGAAAAAATATAAAGGCTTCTGATGGAAAAAAACATTCAGTCGAGCAAATGTAGAGTAACTATCTCCTTAAAAAATGTTTACTTTTGATCAGGATATATAACGATAAAGTAAGCTAAGTTTATTTGAACATATAAATTCCACTTTTAAAATCTCTTACGTTACAAAACATGAATATAACATAATATGAAAAATAGTAAAAGAAATTACCATTGGTTCTGAATGCTACGAGAATTTTCGACAATGTCGTTATGGCTTCATATTAAATTCATAACATTTGGGCTTAGAAAAATATAGTAAATTTCTCTTAATATTTTTAGTTGATAAAAGTAGTTTGTAGATCAAGTTTTCAGTCCGTCATTTTATTCATGAATTTTGTTCTTAACAGTAAATATTCAATTTAATTTAAAGATGTTAAGGTGTTTCACTTGATTTAACAGTAAGTATGATTTTTTTTTTATTTTGATTACACAGCGATGATATATATTAATGATATTAATAAAAAAAAGGAAATACTGATAAGTATTATTTTTCATTTATGGCGAATGATAGTTATTCTGCAACATACGATTTTTTAACTAATTTATTTTTAAATTGTCATCTGTAACAACTGTATTTTAATGGAAGGTTATTTTTTTCATATGTTTTATTATATTAAAAGTTTTTTTACGGATAAATTAAAAAATGCAATTCTTGTTTTAACATAAGAGTTTGTTACATTTAAAGTAGTTGGTTATATGTATTAGTATTAGTGGTAAATATCATCCTAGATTATTTTTTCTATTATGAATTCTAAATCAATAAATTTATCAGTTTCCATGTTTCATGAAGAGATTATAAGAATGTAAATGTAATAGTTTTTATTTAATAATTTTCTTAATACACGTTATAATTCAACTTAGTTCATTTTCGCCGATTCAAGGTCCACTGGAGATTATATTATTCAATAGAAAATAATTTTGAAATTCTTTTTGTCAGATCAGACAAATCCTTTTATCTGTAAAATACAGGTACCTAACCAATTAACCAATCACTGTTTTCAGACAAATTACTCTTAAATTTGTATTAATTTTTTTAAATTTATTTATTTAGTATTACAACAATCTGTGTCTTGGACATTAGTTATAGTGAGGTAGGATAACATTCATACTATATGTACAACAAAAAAATAAATAAATAGAAGCAAAATAATAATCAAAAGTATATACAATAGATAATAAAATAAAATAACCTAAAATTAAAACTAAGCAATAAACACATGCATACCTTTATACACTATTTACAATCAGGCCAGGGAACTCCAGGAGAACCCTGCGCTACTCTCTCAACCGCGTTACTGGTACTAAAGCCAGGATTGATCGAAAGCACTACTTTTAAATTAAATCGGCAGAATAGATCATTTCAAGACATCCAAACTCATTCTCTTGCATGTCTCTTCTTTAGATGGAAGAAAAACACTGACCAAGTCAAATTGAATTTTCTCATGGCCATGTCTGATGTTTCAGCAACGTAAAGAAGTTGAAATTAAAGAAAAAGTCGATTTGAAAAACAACGGAAGACTTGGCGAAAATGTAGGAATGAAAATTATTGAAAGTGGCAAAGCTATCCTTAAAAAACGCAGACCCTTCGGCAAGCTCATTAGCCGGTTAGGGCCATTTGTCATCGCTCTGTTGAGAGACTTGTTAAAATTGTTTAGAAATCAATTAACAGGGGGGCACCATTACCACGGCTACCTAAATCCTCAAACCTGTTTTTCCGACATGATTAAGAAAATGCTCTCCGGCCGAGACAGGTTCCGCCGAGATGGGTCCGTTACTCTTCCCCTATCGGACAGATCCAGGAGGCCGCTGAATAAAGACCCAATCGATATCACTAATTAGTATCGAGTTATTGACTGTCACAATTATAACTCGTCTCTCTGCTCATTAGTGTCTCCGCTCTATTTCTTAATCACTGTCTATCCTTCATCCAGTCTCGCGATCGATGGCCGCTTAGGAAATAACGTTACCAAGGAAGATGTTATCGCATGTTTACGTCCGAGGTCCGATAGCACAATGTAATGGCAGGATGGCAAGTTCAAGTGAAATTAACTTGCCATGAGAAACGTAACCAATTTAAGTACTCATCGAAAATCGCTATTAAGATTTTCCATATAATGATAGAAGACCTTAGAAAATATTTCATTTTTTATCAGTATATTTCTAAGATAAA
Source organism: Nezara viridula (assembly GCA_928085145.1). Lineage (NCBI taxonomy): Eukaryota > Metazoa > Arthropoda > Insecta > Hemiptera > Pentatomidae > Nezara > Nezara viridula. The sequence continues at coordinate 47,401,018 of OV725077.1, read as the reverse complement.
ACTGGCTCGATATTTTTTAAGGCTCTTAACAATTACGAGTTGTTCGGTCGCCTTCTCTATAAGGAATGTTGCTCTTCCACTACTACTTCTGACAAGCCCTAGAACGTAGACCTTCGATTAATAATCGATTATATATTTTGTTTGTCCTGAAGAATAAAACTTTATTGCTTGACTCCTTGGTTTGTATTTATTTCACTGTTAACTATCAAACATGAAAAACGTGTTATTCAAGTGCAGAGAAAGTGGTAAACTTCCTAGATTTATAATTCGCTGGGCAGATACAATTATGGACTTATGAATGAAATGGTCACTACTGACATGCGCAGGTAGAGACTAATAAGAAGCTGGGGAGGGGAGATCTCTTTTACTTATTTAAGGAAGAAAACAAAGACCAGGAAGAGGTGCTGTTGAGTACCATCCTTCCTCATGCTTATAATGTTATTTTCTAATTTCAGCAACAATATCAATTGATTGCCACATTCATGACAGTTGCAAATGAAGATTTAAAGAAAAATTTTTTTTGTTTGTTTATTTAATGGAATTTACAACTGTATACAAATACAACTAGTAAATATGCGTAAATATAAATAATGGCATGTACAGGCTTGAAGAGTTACTACCCAGTGGTAGCACTCCCTAAATAATTTTAAGTAAGAAGATCACGAGGCCATCTCCTTTTCAGACGCTTAGGAGGATTATCAGGAATCGAGGAAGAAGCAAGAGTGGAAACAAGCGGATTTGGATGGGACTGAAGTTTATCATGAAAGGATAGATATCTGGCTCGAGCTAAATCAGTGACATATGGTACATTAAGGTCTTTATGCATGGTTTTATTTGTGACAAAGTATGGAGCATTAAGGATTTTACGGAGGATTTTGGATTCTAATGTTTTTGGATTTTGGATAGGAGGATTTTGGATACGATAGGAATTCGATGGTTTGGCGGAGCATCAAAGCTCAACTCCGTATGTCCATATAGGTCTTATTGTAGTTATGTAGATAAGTCTTTTGTGATTAATACAAAGTTTGGAGCGTTTGTCTTGTAAGTGTTGGAGCAGTCGGAAACGTCGAGCAGTAGTATGAGGATTCCAAGTAAGACGTTTATCCAAATGGAGTCCTAAGTAGCGGATTTGCTCAACAGGAATAAGTGGTGTATTATTAAAGGTTACTGTAGGACAAGAAGTCATAGGTTTACGACGGAGGGTAAAGGTGATTTAATGGTATTTGTTGGAATTTATTTTTATTCTCCAATTTTTACACCATTCTTCAAGGCTTGTGATATGTGATTGAAGAGTTTGGGATGCAATTAAAGGATCGTTATTAACAGATAGCAAACATGTGTCATCGGCGTAAGTGGTGGTGACAGTGTCAGGATGGGTTGGGATGTCAGCTGTATAGACTGTGTAAAGGATGGGACCATAAAGAAAATAAAAATTAAGTAACAACTAAACTAAAATAATTTATAGAAATAACGATTTCATGAACTTTTTTCAGTTATTTAAAATACGGATAATTCCAGCAAGGATTTGTGTTAATATTCTTCAAATTAGCTTATCGTTGACTACCAACATACAACACGGGTGACTCCGCTGTGTGAGAAGCCGCCGTGTGAGAAGCTGCTAGATCCCCTAGGAGGAACAGGATAGATAAAACAAGTGCTCTTACATTCTCCAGTGCTGGAGAACAGAAGACCTCAATTACCAGATGCTAGAGGCAATTCTGCCTGACCGAGAGAACTGTGTCGTACTGGGAAATGGCATTCGGTTGTAAACTTTCTAATAGAGCTCTCGGGAAAACGGGTTAAGTGTCTGCGGGTTGTCGTAGACGGCTGAGTGTCAGGCCAGAACTATGGCTTTTGAAACCATAAAGTTAGTACAATGAGTTATATCTATAATTACATTTTTGATAGTATACAAATTACAAAAAAATTTGCCACAAAAACGATCTCAAGAAACAATAAATTGGATGTTTAGTGTTGGAGGCTAACCAAAAAAAGTGATAAATTTTAATGAAGTAAAATTTTGTTTTAAAAATTGGAAGAAAGATTTTTTTACAAATGATATTTGTACACAAGGATACAAACATCATACAAATGATATGATTTTTTTACCCAATGAAATCTAGTACAGTAAAACTTATGATTGATTTTTCAATGGTTAAATAATTTCTTCATGATATTTCTGATAAGAGAGCAATATTAGAAATTATATTTATAAGGACATATATATATATATATATATTTGAAATATGAATTATATACATATATGTATTTAGAATATATTTATTTGTTGAAATTTACAACTGTATTAAATTAAAATACCCCAAGCTCAAATCCATAAGCCCAAAAATGCACTAGACGATCATAATTTTATATTAATTTCTAGTAATTTATTTAGTCCCATTCCTATTGTATAGAGAAATAATTAAAGAAAAATATGAACTTGTAGAATTATGAGCAATAATTAAATTAAAATAATATAAAAATGAATAGATGCAAGTAAAATTTCTTAAAATCATATCTTTGCTTTGCCGGAAATATGCGAAATTGTGATACAGAGTACACTATAAATAAATCGTAGCAAACTGTGAGTCATTAACTGAACATGGTTGTCGTCATTATAACATAAATAAAAAAACATAATAAGTTTTGATTGGAAATAGAAATTCAATATGTTGTTCTAGGAATATATAAAACATCTTTCTTAGCAAAATATAGATTTATTTAAATGTCCTAGATATAATAATTAATGTAATGTAATGTAGTAGGTTGAAAATACCAATGTAACATATATGAAAAAGATAAATAATCCCTAGACGATCAGATTCAAGATCAAGACTTAAATGAATGGAGAAGGACAAAAGAGGAGTTGTTTTTGAAAACCGGTCGTTCCTTTGCTCATTGTATAAATTCAAAGAGGTTAAGATGGGTGGGGCAAGCATCTCAAAGCTGTTATGGCTTCTTCACAAAATCACCAATACCGCAGAAAATTTCAAGAGACCACTTGAAATACCAAAATCCTAGCAACAAATCGAGAAACAAGATCAAGATAGGCTGCGTCAAATTCGAAGGTACATAGTCGGTCTCAGTCAGAAGACAGAATGAGAAATGGACGAAATGCCAAAAAGGAGGTGACGTCTCGAAAGAACAGGAATCAACAATGTTAATATAGACAAATACATAAAGCCTTTAAGAGCCTCAACCGCCATGCCGGCATTTGAATTTTAAATCACGAATAAGAAATGACATCTGATTAGTCTGACCTACCTCAACCCGTGCCTTATTGCTGATTCGTGGTCCACTACAGCATCACTTTACAGCACAACTATTGATGCTATTTCATCCTTATATATCATAAAATCATTGTTATGTGATTTTTGATTGGCTGATTTGTGACAAACGTTTGTCTTTATATTCATTTGTATCTTACCAAATCAAACAGTTAATGCACACTCTTATTACTAAGAAATGTAATTTATATTTATATATTAGTATGAATGTATATTTTTGATCCTGTATCCCTGTTAATTAGCTGTTTTAAATAACCTTCCTCTTCTGTTTCGTTCAGTTTGTATTTGGATGGCTTGGCGAGATGTCAATAACAAATTTCTCTTTCTTTCTTTCTTTTTATATGTGATATTTTTTTTCCTGCCTTAATTGGCGAAACGTTGGAAAGTTAACTGTCCATCTGTATTTTAAAGACCAATGCTTTATAGTTTTACAATATTACTTTATACTATATTAGGTCCAGTACATTACTTATTGATGGATGAAAAAAAACGGAAAATATTAACAGAACTAAAAATGTATAGTTAATTAATATTTTTATTAATTAATCTTTTTATGTTGGTCAATGTTAATATGGTTTCTAAACAAAGTTAATTTATCTCTCCTTTGTCGAAATGGGATTAATAAAGTCGTTGATTTAAATAATATTTACTAACACTAATTCCAAGAAATTAAGGTGCATGCTGAAAACAAAATAAATGTATTATAAGCAGATATTAAATATGAAACAGTTGTATGAAGCAGTACTTATAATTCATTTATTTTATTTTCATTTATTTTATTCCTCTAGTCAAAAGATTATTTCATAGTTAATAAAAAATTAAGACTTTTAAAAATGTATATAAAGACATGTTCGCCCGTGAAATAATTTACATTATATACTAGACACTAGATAAATGGCAATGTATTAAAAGTCAGTAAGCACATAGTTTATTTTCCTTAAATATAATTATTTAAAACGTGTGAAAAAATTACACTTAACTGTTTCTTTTCTTTAAATCGTCAGGATCTGATTTTCTCCCCCCCCCCATTTTTTAGGATATTTGGAAAACTTCTAACTATCTTGGGTATAATCAATCGTAAGTTCCGTACTTTTTGAGATATGTGGAAATAAACTATTCTTTTTCTTTATAACTTTATTTCTATATATTCCTGAGGAATTATTTTCACATCCGAAGAAGGAAAATTTATCTCGAAAATGATGGTTCAATAATTGGGTTTGAGAAGAATTGTTGGAGATATGGCATATCGACAAAAAACACTATTAAGAAATAATTTATGAAAATGGGATAGGAGGAAAAAAATAAATATTTCTTAATGATGTAGAGATGGTTGACTGTGATATAATAAGAAAAGGAGTTGTTCGGGGAGTGCTTTCAAGCAAATGCTAAATTAAAAAAAAATATTTTATATAGTATTTTTAATTATTACACCGACGTTTCGACCCATCTTGCAGGTCATCATCAGGGCTACAAAGGATAAAAAATATAAAAGGTACATGGTAAAAAAAAATAAATGAATTATAATTATAAAGGAAGGAGATGGTCCGTGGTTGCTGTCATAAAAAGGCTAAATAGTGGTAAAACTATTTTATTGAAAGCCAACGTTTCGACCCGACTTTGCAGGTCTTCATCAGGGCTAGAACGGACAAGATACAAAAAGATAGAGAATTGTGGCAATTACATAATATTTAGACATAATTTATAAACAATGTGAATAAGCTTATTAGAATTATAAACAGTAAGTACAATAAAATACGGACTTAGTAAGCTGAGTAACAAGATCCTAAACTAAAGTAAATAGATGCTTACAATTTTTGTAGTGTAATATATAATAAATGAAAATGTGAGTATAATTCTACAAAATCTACAGGAGAAAAATAAAATTAGAGACGTACAGGTGTGTTCCTCTAGGAGTTTCACATAGAACTGGAAAGGCAGCGGTATAAAATAGTTTTACCACTATTTAGCCTTTTTATGACCGCAACCCCGGACCATCTCCTTCCTTTATAATGCAACGGTCAACTATTAAATATTCAATTATAATTATAATTATATATTAAATATGAAACAGTAATTATATCATACCAATTCCTTCTCTAAATATTACTTTTCATAATTTAATTTATAACAAACACTTATTTTCGAACAATACGTCCTAATACTATGTTAAAAACATAATAATTGGACCATTGGTTGTAAAATGACATAGATACTAAGTCACATCCAGCCTCTATAAATAAATTGCACTTTTTCAATACTTTTAATCTTATTTTCCAAATTATCTTATTTACTTTCCCTCGATTTTGTCAATGTCATAATGATGCTATTTTAGGAGTTATTCGTGATTCCATAATTAATGATACACTGCAATCAATTTTTACAATTACTCACTTCTTCCGAAGGTAAAACGTACAGTCGCTTAAGCCAAATAATATCATTTCTAACTTTCTTTTTTTCAATTTAGACATAGTGTTAGATTAATGATTTCACCTCGAACCAGTTTTTAATATAAGTTATTCACTGTTCTCCAAACTATTGACAACAACAGTTGTTAAGAAATTTAAAAAATAAATAAATAAAATATATATATATATATACAAAATAAGTCTTGTATCTTTTTTAGAAGCGTCACGGAAGAAGATGCATTGTGCTTGGCCGACCCATATAACTATTACGCATGTTATCCATTAATACTTGTAATTTTGTTTTCTGAAACTATTTAGATTTCGAAACAGATTAAGCCGAACATACCTGAACTTCTGAAACACGACCAGGTAAAGGCACAAGTTGACTCAGTAGTAGGTGCTAACAGTTCCCAACAGGGACTGACGCCTCTGTCGCAACACTGTCTGTCGCTCTATAAGGTCCGCTGGCGTTTGTACCTTCTTGGAGTCTTTCTCCGAGTCCGTTGATCGGGCTTCATGGCGAAATAGTAGTAACAGTGTCGTAACTTGAGCAGATATCCAGCTTCGGTATTCTAAAAATTGAATTCAAGGATGAATATCCAGCATTAGGTGAAACCAGAAAAAATTTCATTAGGATATATATATATATATATATATATATATATATATATATATATATATATATATATATAATAAATTATCATTTATAATACAACTTACCATCTTAAGAAATACCGATATTTCAACAAAACTTTAACTGTTATAACAAATGAAAATCTTTGTACCATTTATTGAAGTTCAATATTATTTGAATTTTATTTTTTTTATAATAAAAAAAATTAAATACATCAAAATATATGTATAAAAGGTAAAAACTGGAATAAAAACAAAGAAATATAACTTAAAAAGAAACAATACAGACAATTCTGAAGGGAAAAAATAAATAAATTAAATAAATAAATATTAATGATAGTAAATTATTAGAAATAAATAAATAGAAAAAAAAACGAAAACAAAACTAACAGTCATACTTAAATTTGAAAATTGGAGAAGTTATTATCGTAAAGTTTAAAACATGTAGTCACAGAAATAGCAGTACGTAATTAACGAGGCAACATTAATTTATTTTGTTTCTCAAACACAAATAGTTTTAGACAAATCTAATCAGTTCAACTTTATGGACCTTTTTTAATTAAATTTTAGTTTAGTTGTGTGGCTGTAATAAAGTTTACATTTATCAAAACCCTAAACAGGCCTCACTAACTTTACAACATCATATACTCAAATTACAAGATCGGTTCAAATTATGGGTAATTCGAATTAATCATGACAAATCCAAACATATACCATTAACTCTTCGATAAAAAACTTGCACTCCAGTTTATATTGACTAAAATCGAATTCCCCAAACGGACACGGTACTCTATCTTGGTCTTACCTGCGACAGAAGGATAACATGGGGTCCGCATGTAAAAATGAAACGTAAGACACTTAACAAATGACTCAAACTACTTTACCCTCTTTTTGCTATATCTTCAAAACTAAAACTGAATACATATATGTATATATATATTTACATAAACTCGTATGGACGTACTCATCACAAATATACAGTGACGCTAAAAAGATCTACTTCATTGAGTCAAAATTATTGATACTCAGATGAGGTGCTGCTGAGCACTTATTTCCCCATGCCTGTCATATCATTATTTCCTATTTCCTACACATTTGCTGATTGTGAACAATAAGTTGACAGACGCAAATACATTTTTATAGACAAAAACAAAAATGTATATTGTTATATATAATTTAATTATTTCATTGTTAGGTGTTCTAGCCGCTCATTATTGTATATTTTCTCTTCAATATCTAATTCAATAATGTTGTAAATTTTTATTTTTTTTATAACTGTTATGAACTATTTAGTTGTAGAATATTATCTCAATTTAGTCAGTCTGTTCTAAGTTGTTAAAATAAGATGTGCTATCTGTAGTCTGTATTAATGAGATGTTCTATTTTTCAATTCTGAATTGTCCAAACGATAACTGATAAGCTTCTTACCAGTTTTGAGAAACAAAACAAATTGCCAATAATAATCTAACCTGGCCAAGATTAACGCTTGATCAATCGTTAACAATAAAATCTACAGTATTTTTAAGGTTCAATTTTTTCTCAATCAATTCTTACCGAGCTATTTCTGTCTTGTTCCAATCTGTTGTAGTAACCCTACACCATGCAAAATCATATTACATACATTAATATAACCTCGCTTTTTTTTATGAATGTTTTATTTTCCACTTGTCATCTTCTCGGACTCTTGTTCCATCTATACGGACATTTTTTTCTGGGTTATGTTTTCTATTTTTCATTAACAAATAATAATTTAAAAATTGAAATATATTTTTTGTTAAATAAAGTTGCCCAATTTCATAGACACAGCCTAAATGTTTTTATAAAAATTCAATTTTTATAATGTGACAAACATTGGAAATCTTTTTTCAATTTTTTTTTTAAATCTAATATGAATTTCTTATAAAATAAAAATCAGCATTTTGGAAAATACTGCTCCGCAAGTTTATCTTAATAATCATCGTAATTAAATAAAAATAGAAAATGCCGTTGTTTACATTTATTTTTTTATTTTTTTTGGATTACGCACCTTCCGGTCTCCGAAGGCTCCATCTACATCTTCATTGTTATTTATGTTACCAAGATGTCGCTTACTCCAGATGTAACAGCCGTCCTGCTGCAACCGAAATCCTCCCCCGACGTCCTACAGAGAATACAAATGTCCCGCCGAAGAGGAAGTGGCCGCTGCATTATACATTATAATGAATCCGAAAAACTATTTTATAAAAAGATAAAATAAGAGGATCCATTCTCGGAAGTGGTGGATCAGAATTCATTGCGGCCTTCCACCACGCACGCGCACAGCTTCAGTGCATACCACGGCTTAGCAGGAAGTCCCTGACTCCCCGGTAATTAATGTCTTCGTACTTCATCTTTGTATTTTTAAAAAATGTATAAAGTTTCATCTAAGGAATATTTTTGGATTCCTAATAATTTGATCTGCTCATTTAGTCCATGGATTCCAAACATTCTTGACTTGAATCACAATGAGTCCTTTGGGACTCCAACCAAGCTCCATAGTGCCAATACACCTCGACATCATCCTGCCAATATTTTTATAGGTCAATATATTATTGAGGTCAGTTATTGTGTTTTTTAATGGATCATTCAATAAAAATATTATATATATATATATTTCGTATGGATTATTCAGATTAAAAAGTTTGTTATATAAAAAAAACAAACCATGGTAGTATTGACCTATGAATTGTAGTTTGATGACGATTGATTCAGTCAGCAGCCCTGAAAACTTAATGGTACTGAGAAGCCTTGGAAAACTTAGACTTTGCCGCTCCAGCCCCCATCTTCTCTTCCCCCCATTATTCAGTACTTTCACGAATTTCCAATTTTAATTAGTCGATGAAGAATAAATTATGTCAATAAAACCCCCAAAATTCCATATTTTTTTATGCGTTTGGAGAGAAACGTAGCGTCATAGAAAAGTTGTGAGTATGGAGCCACGTCATGGTCTTCAGTGACTATCTCATAATGTTTAGTATCTTATACTTATTAGTCTGTACTAGTTTTCCCAACTTCAAAACTTCCGAGAAATATCTTTTTTCAACCTTTTGTCTTCGAATTAACCTATTTTATTTCCTTTTATAAGTAGTTGTATAGAAAGTAGAGCTAAAAGACAATTTGACAAAATCATGTTCCGCAGTCACCACACAGGTCTCATTACAGTGGAATAAGGCCATACCCCAGTATCCATCAAACCTCCGAGATGAATGAATGAAAAAAAAAAAAATGAAATGGAACCATCTAGGCACCAACCCGCACGAAATAAAATAAGAAATCGGATAATCAGTAATAGATTATATGAACGCCACATTTATTTGACTACAGACAACAAAAAACAAATTTGATTCTTGATGTCTGAAACGTAAAACGCTAGTAGGAATTTTCGTTTCTGAGGACAACAATTTTTTTAATCTCTCACACGAATACGAACTTTCCGTACCATCGGTAGTGAGAGAGTAAAAACAAATTAAGTGAATAACTTTTCGGAAAGATAAATAAATGAATTTCTTTACTCTTATTTAATAAATAAAAAAATAACTATTAAGGTATTCACTTAAAAAAAAAACTGAATTTTTATTTCTTAAAATTATGTATGAGTGCCAATAAATATGCATTTACTGCAAGTTGATATCTTATTAATTTATAATTCTTCGTGTTACTATTTTTTTGGTTAGACGTATTTTTCTCCTAAGTGTTAGCAGTTTCTTTTTCTTTTTTATTTAGCAGATAATAAATTCTCTATTGAGTATGCAAATACATTCAGTATTACAAGATCCGACATCCAGACGAGAGAATAATATTTTGCATTGATTGATTCATCTGATTTAATACGACACTTACTACTTTTTTTTTTAATGTTTATTTAAAACTTTTTTATATCACCCCTGGTTGTAAGACAAACTCCCTATTATTCAACACCGTTCCGTTTAAGTCGATTTTGTTTATAATTTATTCACGAGATGTTTACTTAACGTAGAAATGAAGTTCTTATGTATATTAATGGATACATCGTCATCAGGATCAGTCTGGAAGAGTCTGGTAACCGACTTAGTTCTTGTGAGAGACGTTCATCGTTCTTCGGGAATCGGCTGGATTCTCCTGGAGCCTGTCAGAGTGGTTCGGATAGCTAATTGACTACAGAAGAGATCTTCCCACATCGGACCACTTTCCGCTTCCAGTCTTATCTGTCTCTCACGGCCTCTGGTTCTACCACCGGTCAAGTGACATCTGAATGTGGGGTTGTTATTCTGGATGTACCGGTGGATTTAAAATGTTTTTTTCTCCTACAAACTTCATGTAACAAGTTCAGCATTGTAGATAATAAACTTAGATTATTCTTGAGTTCAACATCGCAACATAGATAAGGGCCTACTAAATTAAATATTTGATCCTCTAATCAAGAAAATTTTGTTTCATCAATTTTTTTTCGACATAACACTTTTCTTTCCTTCAAATCCTGTACCTAAATTCAATGCATATAATTTATTACTGTTTTATTTTTTCATCTCTCTCACATTAATGAGCAAATATCCAAATTCAAGACTATACTTAAAAAAGAAACCTCTAATCAATATCCTCTGCGCTTGAAACCAAGCAACATTGCTCTAGTGCCTTTCGACCGGGTGTGGCACAATGGCTTGCTTTTCAAGCTCAAAACCCAACTAACCCAATCCTTGTACCTAGTCCTCAAATCCTACCTTTCAAATCGTTCCTTTCAAGTCCACTGCGACACCGAATTCTCTAATTATTATCCAGTTGAGGCTGGTATTCCACAAGACAGTGACTTAGGTCCAGTTCTCTACATCCTTTTCTCGGCTGACATCCCTGCCCATTATGATATCCTTCTAGCAATATTCGCTGACGATACCGCCATCTTATCATCCTATCCACCCTGAAACAGCATCCCTAAACCAGTGTTGGGAAAAAATTATCTATAGCTAACAGATAACAGATAACAGCTAAATTAGCTATTAGCGGGCAGATAATTCTGCAACTAAATTAGCTATTAGCGGGACCAAGCCGCTAACTTTTAGCGCAAGTTAACTTTTAGCTGTTCTTACCGCTAACCGCTAATTATCTTTATCTGTATCTTCAACTAAAAGCTAATAGCTAATTCTTCGGATTTCATTGGTCTTAGAGTCGACTATTAGGTTTTGGGGGGCGCTTTTTATGAAAATAATGTCGGATTTTAGGTGTGACCCCTCCCCCCCCCCGGGCAACGACTTATCGTAACTTTTCTGATTTTATCGATATATGGGTCGACTATTAGGTTTTTGGGGGCGCTTTTTATGAAAATAATGTCGGATTTTAGGTGTGACCCCTCCCCCCCCCCCGGGCAACGACTTATCGTAACTTTTCTGATTTTATCGATACATGGGTCGACTATTAGGTTTTGGGGGGCGCTTTTTATGAAAATAATGTCGGATTTTAGGTGTGACCCCTCCCCCCCCCCGGGCAACGACTTATCGTAACTTTTCTGATTTTATCGATACATGGGTCGACTATTAGGTTTTGGGGGGCGCTTTTTATGAAAATAATGTCGGATTTTAGGTGTGACCCCTCCCCCCCCCCGGGCAACGACTTATCGTAACTTTTCTGATTTTATCGATATATGGGTCGACTATTAGGTTTTGGGGGGCGCTTTTTATGAAAATAATGTCGGATTTTAGGTGTGACCCCTCCCCCCCCCCCCGGGCAACGACTTATCGTAACTTTTCTGATTTTATCGATATATGGGTCGACTATTAGGTTTTGGGGGCGCTTTTTATGAAAATAATGTCGGATTTTTGGTGTGACCCTCCCCCCCCCACCGGGCACTGACTTTTTGTTACTTTTCTGATTTAATCGATATCAGGGCCGACTATTAGGTTTTGGGGGGCGCTTTTTATGAAAATGATATCGAATTTGTGATTGGGACCCCAGGCCTCGCCTTTTTTTAACTTTTTGGATCAAATCGATACCAGAGCCGACTGTTATGTTTTGGGGGGCGATTTTTATGAAAATGATATCGAATTTGAGATTGGGCCTCCCGGTCCTCGACTTTTTAAAAACTTTTTGGATTAAATCAATATATATGTCGACTATTAGGTTTTCGGGGGAGGCTTTTTATGAAAATAATGTCAGATTTTAGAGAGTGCCCCCGAGCACCGACTTTTGGTATCTTTTCTGATTAAATTGATATATGGGTTCGATATAATCCGAAATGTTACAAAAAGTTGGGCCCCGGGCACTATCTCAAATCCAACATCATTTCCATAAAAAGCGCCACCCAAAACCTAATAATTGACTCTAATATCGCTTAAATCTGAAATGTTACAAAAAGTCGGAGCCCAGGGGCACTATCTAAAAATTCATGAAAATGATTCGTATTCCAATATCATTTTCATAAATAGCGAATTCCAAAACATAAGAGTTGACCCTAATATCGATTTAAACAAAAAAGTTTAAAAAAGTCGAGGTCCGGGGAGCCCAATATCAAATTTGATATCATTTTCATAAAAAGCGCCCCCCCCCCAAAAACGTAAGAGTTGACCCTGATATCGATTTAATCAAAAAAGTTAAAAAACGGCGTGCTCGGGGGGCCCAATCTCAAATTTGATATCATTTTCATAAAAAGTTCCCTCCAAAACATAATAGTCGACCCTAATATCGATCTAATCGGAAAAGTTAAAAAAAGTCGAGGCCCGGGAATCCAATCTCAAATTCGATATCATTTTCATAAAAAGCGCTCCCGAAAACTTAAGAGTAGACCCTGATATCGATTTAATCTAAAAGGTTAAAAAAAGTCGAGGCCCGGAGCGGTCACACCTAAAATCCGACATTATTTTCATGAAAAGCGCCCCCCAAAACCTAATAGTCGGCCCTGATATCGATTAAATCGGAAAAGTTACAAAAAGTCAGTGCCGGGGGGGGGGAGGGGTCACACCTAAAATCCGACATTTTTTTCATAAAAAGCGCCCCCCAAAACCTAATAGTCGGCCCTGATATCGATTAAATCAGAAAAGTTACAAAAAGTCGGTGCCCGGGGGGGGGGGAGGGGTCACACCTAAAATCCGACATTATTTTCATAAAAAGCGCCCCCCAAAACCTAATAGTCGGCCCTGATATCGATTAAATCAGAAAAGTTACAAAAAGTCAGTGCCGGTGGGAGGGGGGCGGGGAGCCGTATCTAAAATCCGACAATATTTTTATAATAAGCGCCCCCTAAAATCTAATTATCGACCTGTATATCGATTAAATCAGAAAAGTTACAAAACTTCGGTGCGCGGAGGGGGGGAGCCGTATCTAAAATCCGACATTATTTTCATAAAAAGCGCCCCCCAAAACCTAATAGTCGGCCCTGATATCGATTAAATCAGAAAAGTTACGATAAGTCGGTGCCCGGGGGGGGGAGGGGTAATACCTAAAATCCGACATTATTTTCATAAAAAGCGCCCCCCAAAACCTAATAGTCGGCCCATATATCGATAAAATCAGAAAAGTTACAAAAAGTCAGTGCCCGGGGCAATTTTCATAAAAAGCGCCCCTGATTACATAACAGTCGATCCTAATATCAATTAATAAAATGAAATAAATAAATTTTCCTCTAGTGTTAGCGTTAAGTTAGCTTTTAGTTAAGTTAATAGATAATTTAGCTTAAGCTAAAAGTTAGCGGTTCGTTTCCGCTAATAGCTAATTTAGCGCTAAAGTTATCTGCGCTAAAACAGCTGGAAGCTAAATTAGCGTAATATTTAGCGCCGCTAATTTTAGCTTTTTAGCGGTACGTTAGCTAGTTAAAAATTAGCGCGCTAACGCCCAACTCTGCCCTAAACCTACAAAGACACATCTCCCTAATAGAGCAGTTGTGCAACAATTGGCGCATCAAAATCAATGAATTTCACGTTCCGTTAATAATTTTTCACCTAATATGACCTATTTTCATAGATCAGTGAATAATGCAACAGAAATATTTGTAGCACTTGAGTGTTAAATATTTCTTTTACTTTTATTATTATTTTATTTATTTATTTTTTTTATATATTAACTCTCTTTACCGCATTTACTTTTTTTTCTTTATTTGATATTTATTTCCTCCTTTATGTAATGAAGTTCATATGTATATTAATGGATACATCATCACCAGGATCAGTCTGGATGAGTCTGGTAACCGACCTAGTTCTTGTGAGAGACGTTCAGCGATCTTCGGGAATCGGATAAATATTCTACTCTAAATATTTAGAGACTTGATACTAATTGTTCTTCGTTACAGATTGTATCATTATTCTATTAATTTGTTTAAAAATATATACATATATAAATATTATGATTAATTGTTTTTAAGGAATATTAGATATCATTTCGTGGTTCTCCAATAGAGAACTTTTTTTTTTTATTTCTATATGTGCTTATTTTTGTTTCTGGCGTAAAAGTAATCCTAGAAATGGTAGCCCAGACATTTAATTTGATGAAGCATTAAAGATATGGCACACCGAGTACAAGAAAAAGTTGATATTAAAGGGAACTAAACATGTCCATGCTTTGATTCAATACATGTTCTGCATTAATAAAAATTGTACCGTTAAATAAGGACATTAGGCGAGACATGAAGTTTTTTTTATTGAAAACTAATTTATAGTCTTATAGAGAACCCATTTCCTTGTCTGAGAGTTCATTAATTTTTGCATACGTCATCAAAAACGTTATTCTCATTATACATTCATTTTATTCATACATGTTACTGGTACTGGTACTACTACTGGTGGGGTGAATTAATCCGGTAAGTGGGCCCCCTGTCGGGGTCCTTTTTGGCGATCCTTGACCACCGCTATCTTGAAGTTGCCACCGCGTACTTGGAGAGGAAATGTCAGGATTAATTTTCCTTAACCGCCGAGAACTACCATCCTCTTTATAGATGTTAAGTACATGCATTGTGAGTTATTTGAATTTCGTTTTTATCATTTCTTTTTTTATTTAATAATTTTTATTTCGCTTCATGCCAACTACGGTAGGTTAGTTTCATGTGGCCTCTAGTCATTATGATATTATAATTAATAGACGCATTTCTATTTTATTCATTGAATCTCCAGACATATTCGCACGATGTCGCGGTGGTCCAGCGAGTGCCTGCAAAAATGTTAAGCTACGAATTTAAATATCCTTCGCGGGATTGTTAACACAAAATTCCTGAGATTCACAGGAAGGTGAGCGACTCCTGTGTCTTCCAACAATATAGCTCCTGGACCTCCAGATTGGAGGTTGGGCCCAGGGCCATTAACCCTTCCCGTAAGAAACACTAGGTTGTAGAAGTCTGCAAAGGTTTGCCAAACATCCTAATGAAGAGGGATTGATTACTGATCGCGTCCGGTTATTACAAAACCACGTGCTCCCTGGATATCTATCCGAGTATAAGAGAACCAAACGATCAAATTTGTCGCCTGGAACAGCCTCGTAGCTACTAAAGGACTAATGACGGAAGACAATAAGACGAACGGCGTTATATGTGTTGTAGCGGCATAAGCTTACTGCCAAAGGGTCTCCTCCACCCTTCGTTTCAAGTTAGCAGCATGATTAATAATTTAAATAACTCTACAACTGATAAATAATTGAATTACCACCTGGTGCAATGATGACAAAGTAATGAAGAAAGTTATATGGAACAAAATTATATGTGTGCGTTAAATTGAAGGCCTTCAGAGTAGATTCATGAATGATTCTCTGTACATAAACAAGAATTTTAGATTTCTAGAACAGAACACTGAGTTGATATTTTGATGTCCTGTGACTTGATATGTTATACTGTCATCATCATAAAAATACTTGAATATATTGATTTCGGTTCGAGGGCTGAAATGTGGGTGTGAATTCGCCACTTATCTTAAGGATTTCCCCGACCATCGACTTGACAAGAGACCGGAAGTCTTCGTGACGAGGAGATGTAATGGCCTCAGGAGAGACAGAGCTCGAAGCCCAACACAGTGGCCAGATACATATCGGAATAACAAATGATCCTACCACAAGAGAGTATTGTTCGTCACACACCTTCAGATAAGAGACTGGCTATTGAAGAGTTTTTCGGCGGCGTCTGCCCTTGGCTTGTGTTTGATTAATTTATTTCTCGACGGAAGACGGATTGGCTGGGAGGCCTTCGAAGTTCCAAGACATAGCTGACAGTTTGAGGATCCTGTCCCAGCATGTAATCCCCACTGTCAGGCACAATGTGTGGGCACTGTGCCACAAATCTTATCGCTGAGTGACTGTACACAATACTTCCACTTGATGACAGTAAAAAATTAATCAATACAAAATCTACTAAACACAAGAGTTTAAATTTGTACCAGAAAACGAGCTTTATGTTTTGTTTTCTTGGTAATTGATCATAACACAATAATAATTTTATTCATGCTTCATCACTACTGAGTATTGAAACTTTCCATTCAGGTTGGAATTGAAAGAGAAACATATTTTCATTAACTCAACATATCTATTTTCACATGAGGCTTGTCAGATTGGGACTAAAATTTAAAGGTAAGTTGGGGCTTGTGTCAATATGGTCACGTATCAATTTTATGAGAAGTCAGCTTTTACTTTATCTTATGATGATTTTTTTTATTGTTTTTTTTAATAGCTTTTATTTAATAAAATATTGAAATATACAATAAAACCAGTACATTTGTTTTATCTTCCACCGTTATAGAAGCAAGTTACTATATTTTTTTTCTATTTGCCGAATTTTCGTTTTCTCCCCCGGCACTCAATATTAATAATAAGCAAATTTACGGTGCACTCAGCTGATTTTAAATTGAAAGAAGAAAATTTAAGATCATCCGTCTCTATTGTTATCTATTTTGGATACAAAACTCTTTGTAATATCTTTTGACATTGAAGAAGTTGACTTGCTGGTGATGAAACCTTATTACATTTTTTAGTTAAAAAAATATTGTATAAAGGCTTCCAGTCATTTTAAGTCTGTTAAGCTAATACAGGCCGCTTCGGTTCAAGCATGCAGCTATGTGGAGGTGAACATCTAACTATTATAAATATATTGAGCAATATTATTAACAATATGTTGATGTATTTTAATTTAGTTTAGTTCTGAGATAGATGGATATCATTGTAAAATTTATGAGAAACTGCGAAAATGTGCAACTAAGATCCTAGTAAAATTTTTGTCCCGATAAATAGGCTGAGTTAATAATTAATTTGTCATTTTTAATAAATACTGCATATGTTGTGTATATTACTATCGTTGCATACTATTATTATAGTGTGGTTATCATATCCTCACTAAACTTTCGACTTTTCGTATTAACAATGGAGTCAAGATAGATACACTAAAATTTCATGGAGCAATGCGTTGCAGTCTGCCCGTGGATTTGGAGGACTCCAGGCTGAATATAAATATCGTATAAATGTATGTGCTTTCTCATTTTAAATTTAGCATATTTATTTTAGCATTTTCTTTATTTACTTATAATAAAAATTTACAGAGACAGAATTATATGTTACTCAATAAATAAATTTAAAAAAAATAATAATTCACAGTTAATTAATTTATAAAATGAACCAGATTTTCATTAAATATATTATTATAAGAATGTCTTTTGTTTTAGAATGTTTTGGAAATATCCGAGAAGCGGTAATGAAAAACAAACAGATTAAATATTTCGTCGCCAGAATTTTTATCCATAGACGGAACCACTCTCTCATATAGGCTTTAGCTTTGTCTTCTTATCATTGTACTGTCTGTGTGAGTTTTTATTTATTTTTAAAATATTTTATGAAAAAAACTCATAACTGAATTCGAATCCATACACATGATGAAACCTATGCTTCCTAATATTCCATTTCATACCAAGATATTATCGTTGACAAGTATAAAAATGTTAGGATGATTAATCTTCATAAATGATACAATGGCACAAAAGCTTTATAAACATAGTTCTCGATCGGGTCTTAATGTTTAATAATTACCTGATTTTTTTAAATATTTATAATCTCTATTGAATATTAGTCAATATCATGGAAAATAATAATTTTTTTTTTTTATGGGCATAATTATTGAAAAATATTAAAACAATATGATTTATTGTAACAATATGAAACTATTCTATAGTCGCCATCTTTCAATTAATAGCTAAGAGAAAAAGGCTATTTAATAATACCATGCAAATTGTTGTTTTGGAATCAGGCAATTATTAAAAAAGTTGAAACATTGTTGAATACAAGTGCCACTAATTAATTTATACCACGATAATAATAAAGTAATAATTACAGCTTAATAATAAAAAATATTCAATAGTTTATCAAAATAATTATATAACAAAAATATATGTTCCACTAGCACCAATTTTTTTTACAGTTAAGTTCAGTACACTATATCTTTAATAATACTGGATGGATTTTGACATTTTTTTTTCTCGTTTTGCAAGTAATGAAATAACCTTAAGATATTCAAACGGCTCATAGATTTTTTTTCTTTCTTCGTTTTTTCGTAAATGTATTATCTCTCTTGAACCTTATCTAGATATTCTCGACAACAATATTAAATGATATTTGATAAAAAGCTGAAAAAGACCGAAAATAGTAGCGTAATTTTCTGGTATATATGAGCAGCATTCTGATATTGGAACGCCTATTAAAACTATGTAGTACGTGACGGATTAACGTTTTTCCTCTATTAATTAAGATGATGAATGATTGCACTTCTTATGAATTATTATAAATAAGTATTTCATAGTTTTACAGGAAAATAAGGAACAGCATATTTATTACTTGTTGTGAATATTTTATTTATCTTATTTCATATTTCACTACTTTATTAATTAATATTTTATTACTGACACTTATACCCGGAAAGTATGCTGTAATAAAATGAAAATCAGCAAAATTAGTTTACTATAATTTACCTCTGAGGCATAGAAATGTTGTTTTGAAATAAAACAGAGTCGAAAATTTTCAAGATCGCTGTACTGCCCCCCTAGGTAAGTGAAAGTAAAAAAAAATCTAAATGAATGTCTTATGTTTAGAAAATTATGCTAAAATAGCTAATTAAAAATTAAAGCATTAAAAATAATGCTAACCGCTGAGAATTTTTGTTCCAGCTGTGAATGATGTCGTATTTTCTGTTGATAACATATACAACATTGCTTAAAGCAATGAATCTGGATGATTTTTTGGCTTTAGGCAGAGTTAGGTTATCAAAGGAAGATTATATTTATGTGGCAAAATCGAAGAATATACCCCTGAAAGAGGATATACCCCACCAGGATTGACAGAAATTATTTGGGAGAATAGCCCTCCAAATAAATTGAAGGCAATAAAAAAGGAATTGAAGATATAGAGCAGTTCCAGTCGCAGTAAACGCAGAGATCAAGTTGTCCTTACACGACTAAGAATAGCCCAAACCAGGCTTACGCACCTTTACTTAATTATAAAAGAAAACTCACCCATTTGTCGGAAGTGTGGAGAGAGAATGACAGTGGTCCATATCTTCGAGAGTTGTGCCTTTTACATTAGACAATTCAACATAAGGGAAATACCAGCAAATATATCGGCTGATTTGTGAAATGTCGAAAAAATCCAAGGCAAAATCATATAGTTTCTCTTAGAAGAAGGAATCTTTAAAAATATCTGAACCTCTCACACAGCACTCCCCACCTCTTTTTTTTTCCTTTTACTATTTTTTTTTTTACTTTTTCTTTTTTACCTAATATGCAAACTTTAAATAACTACACTTTAATAACAATAAACAACTTTTAACCTTAACGTGCATTTTACTTTTTTTTTTTAATTTTATCTAATTCTTAATATTTATAACCAAAAGATATAATATTATACAATTTTAATTAACGGCGTTGATGATCAACATGTTTTACGCCTTTACTATGCAGCCACCCAATCGAAGAATATAAAGATAAAAATTGCAGGAAAAAAAATTTAACGCGTTATAATTAATTATAAGTCACTTATTAAAGAAAAAAACTCTGTCTTATGATTAAGCAAAATCCAGAAATTCATAAACAACCAATGATCATTTATAATTAAATTTTAATCACAGCTTAGCGAATCGATTCGGAATATTTTATGGACCGATATATACTATTATATGTTTAATTATAGATCTCAATTGGCTGCGACGTGTTTTAAAAGAACACTTATCACATTAGGGACCAGTGATTCGGCCATTACATGTTAATGTCGTGTTTTAGCGCCATCATTTCCTCGGGGCGGGTCAGTTCAGTAACTGTCGAAACTAATGCCTCCAAGATCGGCGACTTATTGAAACCTCAACCGATCACGTAGGCAGTGGTTCGTTAATATTCAGTCGGCATTGGCTTTACACACTGTTACCGAAGGCACCAATCATATGTTATTACAAAACGACCGCATAAGTGTTAACTGCAGACGCGAGCCCTGATAAACGTAACGGCGTAGATTGCAGTTATTCCAATTGGAATCGTCCGATTTCTTTTAATTTCCTGTCGCAATATACAATTATCAGAGTTATAACTAAACATTATCACACGCAAGGCCGCTATTCCACTTAAATCTGTTTATATGTATCCAAGATTATTAAAGATCCAATATTATTAAAACAACCAGATGAAGTGAGTAAGGAAAATATACTAACCTACATCTTCAATGATGTATGTAATGTACATAAAAAACGAGTTATAAATACGTTTCCAGTTCTCATCGATGTCTCCAATACTTTTTAGATTGAAAATGTTTGTTATTGTTTAAAAAATTTATCAACAATAATGAAAGAAAATAAATAAAGAATTTTTATATTCAAATATTTATTCTCAATCTCAAAAATCTTTATAAACTAGTGGAAAATTAATAATATATATATAATAATTAATATAATAATATCAACATTAATTTATTCATAAGGTAGTTCCTAATCATCAAAATATTTTTATAAAAATAGTTAACATAGGTTTTTCACCACCGCCTTGAATACTATCTGTTTTGGATGTTTGCGTACTTGGGGGATTTGAATGTTTGTGTTCAGAGTTTGTGGATTTGAATGTTGTAAGTCAGTCTATGGTGATAGTTTTGTAATAATTCTTTGGCACTATCTTAGACTGTTAAGATGCCATGAAGCAAAGCACTTGTCATATGGAATAATTTGTACTTTATTTCGCAATTTTAGAGTTTGAAAGGATCTTATTCTTTCGTTACTAGAAGTTTCGGTAGAAATAGCTCTATCCCGCACTGGCATAAAGGACTTATTATTACTTTATGTACAGAAAGTCTATTAGTTAAGGATACTTGGGACTATTTTTCAAGTAACCTGGGAATAGTCCAAACCGTATGTTATTTTGTTTTCTTTTCATACTTATTCTAGTTTATGTAGAACTGATACATCTTTACAATACACCACTAGCGGGTCCTGGATTTAATTTTGGGGGGGCTTCAGCCCGAAAGCTTTTTTTTTCATAAAAGTAACGATAATTACTTTGGAAAATACGAAAGAAACTAAGTACCTATACGAACTGGTGTTTAAGTGATTACTAAAGCCCTTTTAAATGTAATTACACGAATAATTATACTTTAAGAGATAATTTTTTAGTATTTTTTCCGATAAAACATGGTTATATTTTACCATTTTGGGGGGGGGAGGGGGGCTTCAGCCCGAAAGCCCCCCCCCGTAGATCCGCCCGTGCAATACACCTCGGCATGGTCTATGATTGAGCGTAAAAATAATAAAGAGGTAGATCATTTCATTCATTTTTACTTTCGATCAGATAGAACAACCAAAGATATCTTCTCGGTGGTCTTTTTGGAAAATAGGCTAGTACAGAGTTTTAGGGGTGTGATGTGACACCAGCATATCAAACATGAAATTATTTTATTTTAACCGAAACGAATTGTTGAATATCTTCCACTAGAAAAACCTTGTTATGCCTATTGATGTTTCATATCATCATTTCAAATTCATTTACCTTAAGCTATATCATCTGTTATATATGCATCAAATTCATCTAGATTTTATGGTTATTATTATTGAACCATACCTTCAATATGCATTATACCTTCATACCTACCATTATACCTACCATACCTTCATTACATCTAATCAGTGATAAGTTTAAGTTAGTACCTGAGATATTCATTCTTATAAAAACTATTCGAAACAAAATATTGGAACCAGTTAAAATAACATAGTTTCAAGCAGATTCTTGCCAATGATATTTTATTCAAAATATTAAGGTAGGCCGATTTAGGCCGTCACGGAGACAGGATTGCCAACGTCCTTGCCGCGATGTCCACACTGACCTCCTTAATCGGAGATAAGATCTGTTGGCAGCCCTGCACCACCACGTGCCGAGTCCAACTCGGGCCTTCGGAGTCTTGACGAGAGAAAGCGCCTCTGGATAAGAAGGAAACGACGATGGACAGTGGCGATACAGAAAGGCTAGGAGAGATATTTATGTTTTCCATTTCCTAAGATCCTTGGGCTTATGTAATGTGGCGATGAGGAGGAAAACAGGCTTACATAAGAGCCTGTGTCGTCCTTGTGCCCCATCGGAACTGGGCCGCCAGCCTCTGGTGGCCATTGAGTCCTGCTCCGGGCCCCAAACAATTCTCCCTCCTCAAAAGGAAGGAGCTCAGGATCAGAAATGTCAGAGAGGACCGTCTGACAAATTATATCAGCCAAGCTCAAGTTTAAGGTCGAAAATATTTACAAATATTATATTATGTGCATTAAAATGTAAAATAATCATTCAGTTGTACCTGTGTAGTGCATTTGTATTAATTAGTTAATGAATAATATAATATATACTTTCATAGGGGTTGCCAACATCTTTTCCCAAGTCAAGGGATAGGTGATAATAATAAACTGTATTTAAAATCATGCGAATAAAAGGTAATGGAACTACTACAGAGAACAATGTTCTGCTCTTCTTCTAAATGTTTTTGGACAGTTACAAGTTCTCAACAGAACTAAGATTTAGTGTGGAGAGTGAAGATACCTTTACATGCCTGAATGAACTCAACACAAATTTAACCATCAGTTATCTTATCCCTGTTGTAAATAATGTTAAAAGTATAACTTCATCGGCCAACCAAATCCGTTGGTGAAAAAATGAAAAACAAATTTTTATTATTTTTTTTATTTTGTACATAGTATGTTTAACTAATATTTTCTTTAATTTTTTTTCTGTATATTTACTTTTTATGTTTGTTTTTACTCAGGCCAGATATAATATTTTAATTTTGTACTTTTTTTTTATTCTAAAGGGACTTCGTCCCAGAATAAAATTATTTTTCTATTATATTCTATTCTATGTCCGGTTCTCCTTTATTTTGACACTAACAAAAATAATTATCATATAGGACCTCGAATGTATTAAACTAATATTAAATTGTAATTTTTCATTATTCAAAGATTGATGGTGGAATCTGGTGTCTTATTCAATATCATCTGCCTCTCTTCAAAAATTTTGTTAATATGGACTCATCTGGTTTTTACATCGGATCTTTAATTAATTACATTGATCCATAACGTAAACATTATTTTTCTTTTTGGTAAAATTTAGAAAGGATACCTCCTTAAATATTAGCGTTAAATAAAAAAAACACAATAAATAGCATGAAAATCTATTATATAGCTTAATATCTTACCTTGAAATCATTTTTCCAAACTATTTTAATTTAATTATGGTGAACCATGAGTAACAGTTTAGGTTAAATTAGTTATCGAACGTGATTGAACTTTATAAATTATTCCATTATTTATTTTTATTTTATTGCCCTATAGAAATTCTTATTTACCAATCATTAATTTAAAGTACTACCTTCACTGAGATTACAAGTGTACTCAATCGCCTTAGAAAATGTTAATACAACTAAGTCCACCTTAACACCAAATGCTGTTCAGTTATTTTTTCATATTTGAATTCTCAAATCTCTTTTCGTTCCTCCAGAACAGTTCACAAATATTCATTTCATGCACAAACAAAATATTCAAAGTTTCAAATGAGTGAAATAATCGAATAGTGTTGTTTAGTTCTCAAGTGACCTCACAAATCCTAAAACCAATCATAATCATTCAGTTGTACCTGTGTAGTGCATTTTTATTAATTAGTTAATGAATAATATAATATATACTTTCATAGGGGTTGCCAACATCTTTTCCCAAGTCAAGGGATAGGTGATAATAATAAACTGTATTTAAAATCATGCGAATAAAAGGTAATGGAACTACTACAGAGAACAATGTTCTGCTCTTCTTCTAAATGTTTTTGGACAGTTACAAGTTCTCAACAGAACTAAGATTTAGTGTGGAGAGTGAAGATACCTTTACATGCCTGAATGAACTCAACACAAATTTAACCATCAGTTATCTTATCCCTGTTGTAAATAATGTTAAAAGTATAACTTCATCGGCCAACCAAATCCGTTGGTGAAAAAATGAAAAACAAATTTTTATTATTTTTTTTATTTTACAAGTGTACTCAATCGCCTTAGAAAATGTTAATACAACTAAGTCCACCTTAACACCAAATGCTGTTCAGTTATTTTTTCATATTTGAATTCTCAAATCTCTTTTTGTTCCTCCAGAACAGTTCACAAATATTCATTTCATGCACAAACAAAATATTCAAAGTTTCAAATGAGTGAAATAATCGAATAGTGTTGTTTAGTTCTCAAGTGACCTCACAAATCCTAAAACCAACCTAGGATGAAAGATGAACTTTAAATCATTTTTAAGAAAGGTATTTACTGATAATAATATTAGTATATACATTATCGACCATCCTATTTACAATGATAATAATTATACAGGTTGGGAATTTTATTTCTGTATAAAACATCATTTGGTTTTGCGATTTTTATCTTCCTTTTTTGTTTATTTTCACGACTTATGTTGTTCTCTTCGAGGCATTCTTATATTTAGGATTATCTAAAAATCTTGATTGTACAATATTTATTTCTTTATATCTGTTTCTAACAAGTAAATATATTTTTATAATTCAAAACCAGATATTTGTCCTTCTTCTGAAACAGATTTCCATTTTAATTGAAATTTGTTTATATATGACATAACGATAGTAGCCACTATTTTCATGTGCCATAATGTTTGAGTCATTTCTAAATCTTTCTGGTCTATCATCGTGTTCCTCTCCTGCAATTTTGATATTGTCAATTTAAAATGATTGTTTGTGATTATTAAAAAAAAATTAATATGAATTTGATATTATATCATTGCGCACGATGTCTGTCAGTAAAGAAAAATAGTTAAAGAGGTGGTAGTGGACCTAAAGAACTACAATCAAGTTTATATAAATTATACTCTCAATTTCCTCAGAAAAGCTAGAAATTTATGTTAGGTTTTTTTTTTTTTTTTTAATTTCACTTTTCCTTTAATAGGAACTGATAACTATAAAATATTTACCTGATACAATTTAATATTTTAATTATGCAATTGCCTAGTATAAAGTAAACTAGATAAAACTTACTTAAAATAAAAGTAGATTTCGTCCAATGTTAAAACCAATATTAGTCGACTAGTAATGGACTGATTCTACTAGTACTAGGTCAATTTATACAAAAAAATGTAAAAAGACAGTAGATCATAATCACATAATATGTAATCTATTTTTTAAAAGCAACCCTTTTTTCCAAATTCTTTTATAGATCAAAACTATGTTTTCGTGAATAATTTTCATAGCATGCATAAGTCACAGAAAAATAAAAAAATTAAAGCTTTGCAATAATTTAAGGTAGGTAGTTACATTTGCTTACACAAGAACTCTGAGGTGACAAATTATCAAATCACATAACATTTTTACATAACTTATTTGATAACGTATCCATAACTTAATTAATATGAACTTAAAGAATATTAAATGAGGTAGTTTTCTTTTAAAGTGTGATATTTGTGGTCCAATTGTTGATTGTTTGAAAAGCAGAATCCAGAAAAGGATGTCAAGTTTACTGAGAAGCGATTCTTAGTTACCTAAATTATTTTTTTTTAACTATCGTTTTCTGTACAACAAAAACAAATCGTACATAAATAATTAAAAAACAAGATAAATTTCATGATATTCTGAGTAAAATTGAACAATGGTGTATGAAAGCTTATTTGTAGTCCTAGAAGTCTGCTATCGCCCATTTAAATAATTCCCTTCTCTTACGGGACACCCTGTATATACGATGTTTATTAGCTGATCCAAAAGATGAAATAAAACCTCAACACGTCGATGTAAACCAAAGTGATGAAAATAAACAAAATGAAAGATGAAGTTCACTAAGCTATTCATTTCAAACTATTTCTTTTTCTGGTAAGAAACTCAGCTACTTCAGCATGGAAATCCCAGCATTATATTTTCCCTTTTTTTTTTTTGCCAGGAAGGGAAATTGGAAAAGGTATTCAGTTTCGCAACCGTCCATTTCCAGGAAGAGTTGCCCAACACTGACCTAGGCGGATCGGGAGCTCCTGCAGAATAACAGATCGGAATACCCCACAGCGACCTCCACTTCCTGATGGTACCTGGTGGCATTGAGACCTCGGATAAATATTTATCAAGTCCACTCAAGGAGATGTGACTGAAACAGAAGAAAAAGGTCTGAAACTGCGGAGAAAATGGATTTTTCTATGAAGCCTTATAAGGCTGTGCAGCCTTGGAATCCGCTAGGCCTGGCTTGTTGCTTCGACATCCCAAGTTTTCAGCCTCTTGCTCGTTTATTTTTTTATTTAAACAGTCGTTTATTGAGTAATATTGCATTTTGTCACAATTAAAGACATCAGTAACAGTGATAGAGTAGCTCATGTATTATATACTTTTTTTTTTACTATAACATATGTATTTGCGCCTGTCAACTTATTGTTGACCATCAGAAAATGTGATGGCGATACATGATATAATGACATGACAGGAAAAATAAATTTGGATTTTTAGACTTGAGAAAGAGTTGTGATGTATACAGAAATTAAAAATTAACATTATCGGAAAAACTTCCTCAGTGACAATCATTTCCCTTTTATTTATTTATATAAAATAAATAATTTATTCAGCGTACATTCTAATAATATATTTAAAAATAAAATACTATGTATAAAAACGAGACAAATATAGTCTCTGCACAACCATAAATCATGAAGGTTTTTGGGTTATGTATAGTAAGAAATTGCGGTTTCTTGCCCAAAGGGATGATTTGGTCAGTATTCGTCCTCATTACTTCTATAAATTGGCTATAGTTATTCAATGGTCATTTAGAGCAATGCATTTTTTTTTAAAAACTTATATATTCAGAATTATTACAATCTGTCACAACTAAGGACATCAATAATAGTGTTCAGATAGCACATTCACACTCTAAGAGTAATACTAACAAAATTTTTTACGAATAATATTTATAAACATCGATAATTTATAAGAACAATACAGCTCGTCATTTCCTCAATTTAATTTTGTTTTTCCAAGATTTTTCGTTGATTGATATGTTTAATAAAAATAAAAACAACAATTTCAACTTATATATATAAAAATATATCAGTAGCTGATAATGCACTAAAAAATTATTGAAAGTAATAATAAATATAAAATCTAAAGATAAGGTGATGGTAACACATTATCTGGCATGAGTCACATTAACACCATTTCACTGTATTTCATTGGTCACTACTTCCTTCATATTTGTAGGAGATGACTATAATATGATAGGTATATAGGTGCGCCTCACAGGTTCACCGGTTCAGCAACAAAAAAAAAAAAAAAAAATGGAACCTACTAAACTGCAATGCTTTCAATTCAAAATTTTAAAACTAATAAAAGCAGTTCGATAGTACGGAAACAACATAACTTAGATACTGAACTTAAAATAAACTGCATGGACAAAACAACAAACAACGCGCCTGAAGAAAAGGAGCTAAATTAAAGATCTCCTATCCTGAATTAAAGAAGTAGATAAAAACAAGAAAGAGGTGTTACTAAATACCATTATTCCTAATGCGTGAAACCGTAACTTTTCTATTTTGGCCAACACATTTGCTGATTGTCACATCCATGGACAGGAGGACGAATAATTATAAATTGCATGAAATTAAATCTTAAACAGAGCTCGGATTTTTATGTAATTGGATATTTTGTTTGCATGCAGTGCTTAAACAGTTAACAAACAATTAGTTTGTACGTGTTTGGGAAAGTAAATATACAGTCACATTTAACAGTTTTTTTTCCTTTCTTATTCACCTGTTCCCAGGGACCAATACTGGCGACATTTTTTTTTTCTCCCAGTTTCGCCAGACTACACATCCTTGAGAGGACATTTCCAGTGAAGAAAAAAAAGCCAATAACCGCCCAAATAGGAAGGTGCCATTTGCGCGAGCGGCCAAATACAGCACCAATCGCTTCGTCCTCTTCATTTTCCTCCTGATCATCTCTCCCTCGTTCCCACCTGAGATCTCCGATCGCTGTTATAAGCGAAAGATTGCTAATAAAGCTCTGACCGTTGGATCCTTTATTGCCAGTTGGCTGTATTACTATTACCGTATTGCACGCCCTTTACGATTCTTCCTTCTCGCACCTAATTTCGCCTCTTGTAGTTTCTTCTTTTTCCTACCAGGGGTCTCTCTCGGATATAATTGCTTTCTTCTATTACTTCACCGCCTTCTTCCTTCTCGTCCTACCCGGTATTGTGCTTCATAAGTTAATTTTTTTTCCCCTTCTTCCAGACTATTGGCAGAAAAAGGTAGAAAATAATGAAGTAATTTTCTTCTCTTTCCACGATTATTGTTCATCAGTTACTCGCATGTTGAGATACTGACTGTAATGCACATCTTTTCTTTTCTTTTAATAGACTTGCCTTATTTTAAAGTACACTAATAGAATATTTTTGTTGGGCAGTATGTGTATCTTAAAAACTTAATCAAAAAATCAATGTACAACTTCAAAGCAGTAAGGGATGGCTGATACATTTTTTCTGCTAATCCTTTGTTCGGAACATATTTTACTTATGTGTTTTTCAGGATCGTATTGAAATATACGATCGAACGATTCGAAACTGCATTTGATTATTAGCCCTGTTTAAAGCACAACAACTACGTAATTTAAAAATTAATAAGAAATTATTTATCCCAATTGATTTCTCATAAACGTTTTTTATACATCGCATCAATACAAAATAAATACATTTTTTATTATCTTGGCATTAAGAATCGTCTATATCTTTTGCCGCGTTAACAAGTATGCTCAATCTCTGCCTGTCTTGGGCTATTTCTTTCCAGTTATCTGCACGCAGCTCTATTATTTCTTTGTTGATTCTATCTATTTATTCCTTTTTTGGTCTTTTGCCTTCTATTGAGGTATTTATTGTTACATACAGGGTTAAAGATGAATTACTACGAGCTACATCTTAACCTCAGTGCCTTCATACCATGGGATATTGATTGACCAGTTTCTGTAATGTGAAAATATTTACCTCAATTGATTTCTCAAAAACTGTTTTTAGCTTCACATCAGCAGATCGAAGGCTCGAAAGAACATTGTAGGATTAGATAAAAAAATGATTTGGTTGATGTTAGAAAATGTGTATACAATTTTGCTAGAGGTGCGAATGAAGTGAAAATAATATAATTAAATCAAGTATTAAATAAAATATTTGGCAAATATTATAGGAGAAAATATTTTAAACAGTAATATTGCAGTGAAATAAATTACAAGATATGTCGTCATAATTTTTAATGTTTTCATTAGTTTCCATTGAAATGATCAATGGATATGAAATAAGTAACTTGACATGTACAACATGAAGAGAAACTACCTATTGGTAGCACTCCAATAAATTTTTCTTAAATTCAATATAGTCAACGCAATAGGAATCCAAAAAGATTTAACGAAAAATCTGAATAGGCACCAAACAGATTTAGAAAACATAATAAATCTTAATTTAGAAGAATTTTTATTTAAAACTCTAACGTTCATTCTGTTCGCACATTTTTTTTTTTTTTTTTTTTTTTGTTCTTCCCTACCTCGCCATTTTTAGGCTATACGGGATTTCCTCGAGCCGGTGGGTGAGAGTGGGGAATTTAAACATTATGATCGCACTATAGCCCCTGTATGTGTCACCTACTATAATTGCTTTTCTGCGTTTGCTTTACTTCAATGTCCCCTGCAATCAGTAAACAGCACTGCTTACAAATAAGATGCTTAAAAAAAGATCAACCAATATCGATCACACAATTAAAAATGTTTTAACTGATATTCAGAATATTTTATTGATAAGTTTCAAATGATGTTTATGTATCATCATTGCAGTTCAAGAAAAAGAAAATTGCAACATTATGTTTATATGTTTTTCTTGTGAAATAAACATTGACTTAGAAGAAGGATGACTCAGAAGACACATCACCATTCCCGGTCGAGCCGTGCACTAAGAAGTGGGACATGTAATGGGGTGATGACGCCACCGGAGGCACACCCCGAACATCGGGAGACAGCTGGAATCCCGTCCTGATGGACAGTCCGACATACCTCTTGCTCTTCCTAGCGTATGGTACTTGCATCGGAGGGTTCTCGGATCTAATGTTTCGCTGCCGTCGTACATCACCTCCGGAGTGTCGAAGGGGCGATAAAAATACTAGGAGGCAATAACAGCTAGTTCTTACGTCGTCTCCAAGAGAAATATTTGCTACGTTAGGTATTTTCCTCAACAATCCATGATTTTAATTTGACGACCAATTGATCTTGTAAGACGTTACTGTCCTCACTACAATCTTGCACGATCCACCTAGTTGTCTCTAGCAACGATTTTAGCACTCATAAGTACTGATGTATCTATCAGTTCCTTATCAATAATTTAAATATTTCATAAACAAAATCTAATATAATATATTATATATTTTTCTTTTCAAACTATCATTTTTTTTTCGGTAGTCTTAAACAGCCTTTGTAGATCTTTTCCCACCTTAAACAGCCTCCTCTATCTATCTATTTGGTTTTAGGTTTTCCATTCGATCTTTTGTCTACTCTTGAAGCATTCATTGTTGTGTAGAGGCTTCCTGATTGATTGCTCCAAGCTACATGCCCTACCTATCTTAACTTTCTTGCCTTCATATCATGAGTTATTGATTGACCAGATTCTGTACGCGGCTCTTTCTTGGTCTTTTACCTGCATGCGTTAATAGTCCAATTCGCTTCGGTTATCGCGAAGATTGTTGTCTCAAATGTTTAAACTCTTGTGCTTTTTATACAATGGTGTATTTCCGACCGTTAGTCATTCGTTGAGGTTTTTGAATTTATCTACTCTCGGGAACAATTCCCTTCAAAGCAGATTCTTTTATTGCGGTGGATTTTTCTGTTTATTATTCCATATTTTGTCTAATAATCATTTACTTGTAGCCCGTTTTGCACTGTTTCTCTCATTAGAGTCTTAGCGAGTTCCTCAATGTCATCTTGGTCAAATTATCAGATATTTGATAAAAAATTGTAGTATAGGAACCATAGAAAAAATCTAGCATCATGCGTTCTCATAGCTTATTATAAATGATGGATGTTTTCCCAATGTGATTAAAACTTATACATAAATTTTTTTATTATAACAATTTTGACTGCTTGAGAATAAGTTAGAGTTGCTGTCATAATTGTTACGGGAAGAAAAAGAAGAAGTATCTAGGAAGACGGAGAAGATTAAGAGAGGAGACCAAATGAAGCACTCAGATCCAAATTGCCAGCACACAAACACTCCTCGACGAACTGAATGACTCTAGAGCGGTGAATGAGGTACTTGAGACTAGGCGCCAGTGGCAGCCTGGAGTAGAATAGCAGTCGGAGCCGCTCCTAGCAACTATTGGAACCTCCTCGTGTCTACCGTTTGATTTGCATACGTTATGTCGATTCGGCAATAGATCACAGAGTAATCGGGAGTTGCCAAAATTTAGTATTATTTATCCATTTCAACTTCTATTTTATTCAATTCCACCATTTCATGGCCGTGATGGCCGAGCGTGTTGGAGCATTCTCAAGTCAAGCGAAGCCGGTTCATCGATCTCCAATGCGGATTGACCGCCACCAATTTATTTCGAGCTAGAAGAGCCCTAGAAAGAATAGAACAATCCTATCTTGTATCCCTAGGACAAGATTTTTTTATGGATATTTTTTCTCCAAAAAATAAAGTAAAGGTGGAGGCATCATTTGATTTGAAAAGTTCAAATGAAAAGTTCAATGAAAATATTAACTATGACATTGAAAAGGTGGTTTTAATAAGGAATCGATTATAAAATAGCTAGGCCTAAGAACCGGATATAATACAAAAATCACTTCCACCTTCATTCGATATTAATGATGAAATTCCATCTAGGAATAACCTAGACTAAGAATTTTTAATTTAGTGTGAATTTTCAAAAATGCATTTATGAACTGTCAGATCTTAATAGAGGTTCATTTATTCTTGAAAGGATAGCGTATAGTAATCTAGAAAGTGAAATTTCAGTATCAATCCAAAAATGAAGTTTGGAAATGATCAAAATTGATTTCTGCTAGTCTCTCCTCATATTCTATTCTTCTCTTAGATATGAGATATTTACATATTTGCTGTTTAGTATCAATTTATAATCAATTCAGAAAAGGAATAATACATCCACTATATAAAAATCCATTTCTTGGCAGGATTTAAACTGGTCCCGATTTCGACTCGAAGTTATGCAGTGGTGATAGGACAATCCGACCACAATGCCTTTAGTTTTGAAGGACGTATGATGAGACATGTCTTTTAAAGAGATCATGAAAAACATGTCAAAGAATACATCTGACATCGGGTAATAAGAAAAGAAACATTTAAACAAATCTGGAAACAATTAATCTATCCCTTAGAAACAGCGGTCTTCAGTGAGCTGCGCCCGGAATAGGAGGACATGCAACAGACGGGATAAGATTTAGGTGGCGGAGAGTGTTGGTCAGCTAGCACATTACCGAAGGCCAATAAAGGAGGGTCCGATCTGTCGCCAGTAAGGAATAGCTCCGGGGGCGGGACCGCTGTAGCAATTATTTGGCGATAAACTGTTTCGGGCCGCCGCTTATTTATCACTTGTTGCTGCAACAAGTTGCCGGCCAATAAGTGTCATCTGTCTTGGGCCACTTGCTCTCCTGCAAAAAGGTTGCCGGCCCTTAGCCCTCCCCTAACTGACCAATTCCAATCTCATCTACCACCTCCCCCAAACCCCATATTCTGATTCCCCCTTTAGTCCGCAATCCAATGGTCAGTTTGCGGATTATATGTAATCTATTATATTGGAAGATTCTGTTTCCTATCGATCATTTGATGGCCATACATCGCTATAGATTAGTTTTTGTTATGATGGCATGTTTTCCGTCTTCTAAAGAACAGACTATAAGTTATGAACATTTTGCTTGCATAGAACTGAAGTCCTCTCGTGATCATAAAATTGTTGAAAGGGGTTGGAAGGACATTGACTGTTTAGAGTAATGAATGACCATGTATATTTGTGTGTTAATGAATGTTATTTCATAGTGTGTGTGAAATATATCGTCTAAATCATTATATTTTGATTATTTTCATGACAAAATTGTAAACATATTTTGCTAAAACTGTTTCCTTCAGTATTTAAGACATAATCCTTCAGACCCTATTATTTTGAACATTATATAGTGGACCACACTGAATATATCCATTCTAAAACTCTGCACAGATTTAATTTATTTGTGAAGGCACTTTTAATGAAGCCGTCAACCGAAATGAAGCAAGTATAGAGAACCTTGTTAAAATATGCTTGAAAGTATTGGTTCACTCATTCAAGCAAAATGTTGTAGCTAGTGTTGACCAAATGCGATACCGAGAAGAGCTTTGATCTTGCAAACTCAGTCTTTGTCATGTGTTTATCAAGACAATGTGTTCAACCTCCACTAATCGTAAAGCTTCTTATTTTGCCACAAATGTTAAAATAACTATTTATTCTGTAGATCCCAATGGAAATAGAAGAAATTGTCCGAGTACCAAATACCAGTAAGTCTGAGTTTTAGTGTTGTTCAAATGCGAGACCGAGACGAGTCTTGGTCTTGCGCAAGAGTATCGCAACAATATTGCAGTTACTTATTAGCTTATTACTATAGAAATATTACTGTAATTTTTTAGTTACGAGAAACCTAACAAAGTCCGAATGAAAAATTAAAGGATTTAAATACAAAAGTATATTGGTTATACCAATTATTTACATATAGCAATTAAGATTGTCAAGTATCAGTAACTATTTCTCCTTAATTTTTATTCCAAAAATCGATTTTTTTTAGTAGTCATGGTCTTGGTCTTGCAACAGTTAGGTGGCCTTGGGCAACACTAGTTGTAGCATCCGATGTTAAAAGTTTGGCGATTCGAATTAATATTGAGAAGTTTATATTAATGTAAATATTTTCGTTTTGGTTAAATATTTTAAAATTTTATATTAAATATATTCGTTCTCTTGTTTTAAATATTTACTTGCCTATTTTTAGTAATTTGTTAAACACAGTCATCTTAAGTACTAACAGAAAAATGTTCTCATTTATAAAAATAACAAGAGTAAGCATTAAATAAGCTTACTTTTTCTAATGGCAAATCTTGTAGATCGTTGGTCGCATGAAGCTGGTGGAAGCCTATTCCACGACAGTCTGTCTTGGATGTTTTCCAGTTTGCAGCAATCAATCTGGAACTCCCTACACAACATTAGATGCAACAAGAATTGAGCTAGAAACCAGCTTTTCATACAGCTCTTCTGCTCCTTTTTTTTTTATTTATTCATTTGTTTTTATTCTACTCATAGTTTCTTGCTGAAATGTTGTTGCATGTCAATGTTGTGTAGAGGCATCCTAATGAATTACTTCAAGCTTCCTGTTCCGCCCATCTTAAACTACTTGTCTTTATTCATTACATGAGATATAGGCTGATCAGTTTTCATAACCAGCTCCTTATTGGTTTCTCTTTTTCTTCATTCTTTTTTCAATGATTATCTGATCCCAAATCGCTCCAGTTATCAAGGTTTTTCGTAACTAATGATTCCTTGAATGAGAGATGAAAGCTCTACTTATGCTTCCTATATGCTAGTCATATAGTGAGACAATTCTGGATAACGAATATTAGAATTTGACTACTCTAAGGAACGATGCCATATCCACACAGCAGGCTGAAATGTGTTTTTGGCTATCATATTACTGGTTTTTTTTTATTTCATTGGTGAGTTTGCTCTCCTCTCAGCTAGTCTCACAATTTCCTATGTGAAATAATCCGAACGTACTGACATAGATTTTATGAGTCATTTCGAAGTGAATATGGTTCGTGTGGCGTTTATATCATATTATCCTGGGCTAAGTTAAATGGCATCGATGAGTCTATCCTCCTGTGGCAAACCAGTTAGAGCTTCCTTTTTTCCTGACACGCCGGTGGCATTCAAAATCTTATCCTGGACCAATAACGCTCATAAGAACCTGAATCGAAAAGGATATTGTCACAATAAAGAAAGTATAATATTGCATTATCCGAGGACCATTAGAAGACTGGTCGTACAACAGTGGCTACCAGCTCGTTAAGTGCAGTACTCGATAGCTATCTCTTGCCTGTATCGGGACAGCTGATAGTTAGTTTGCCGGTATAATGTCATTCTTATTTCTTCATGTCCTATGGATGACTTGAGTGTCATTCTTCCTCACAGCACATGAAGACATAAAGAGAAAGAAGTTAAGTATATACTGAGTAAAAATAAAATAAAGAAATACAATTAGATTTCAAAAAATTTCGGTTTCTCCCAAAATGATATACTTTTATAGGAGAGATGGATTTTAGGGTATAGCTTTTTAAACTTTTTCGTAAGTTCTACAACATCGTTTTGGAAGAGGTGATTTCGTGGGTGACTAATGACATCATTGTAACAATTGGGCTCTTCCACTAGTGGCTTCAAATCAAATGAGGTGTAAATCGGCACATACTGCAACATAAAACAATACCTTAGTAGTGGCAATGCAATTTAGTCAAAATAATTTTTAATCGTTATACTCACGGATAAATTACTTCTAAAAAAATTAGGGAGCATAAAATAATTGTAAATGGTGTGAACTGGGTGTAATGTATTTTATACTTACTTACTCAATCAATCGTCGTTTGCCGCTATGTACTATGAAGCTTCCGTCAGTAGAACTTGATTTTAGTCTCTTCAATTGCTTTCTTTTCGATCAATCCAATCCTCTCCGGTCAAAGGTCTCCTGTATTCAGCTTTTTCAGGTCTTTCTTGGTCGTCCTCTAGGTCTAAACCTAGAGATAGTAGGTGGGCCTGAATCTTATAAGTGTGCCTTGATAATCTGTCTTGGGGCATTAGATAGAAGTGTCAAAACCACTGTAGCTTGTGTTCTTCTTTTTTTTTTTTTTTCTTCCCTACCTCGCCATTTTAGGCTATACGGGATTTCCCCGGGCCGGAGGATGAGGGCAAGGAATTTAAAATCCCCTTTAAGGACACAAACTCGTACTTATTTTTGTCTCTAAAAACTTCATATATGCCGGGCAACTCGCGGGGCTGTGCACATGCTTTAGCCCATTCGGCCACGCCACCGCCAGCTTGTGTTCTTCTATTTTTTCATTTGCATCCTGTAAACGCATATTGGATCGGACACTGGTATTCCTCACTCGGTCACTCTTTGTTTTAACTTCGACCCTACGCAGGTAATGCATCTCCATCGCTTGGAGTAAGCCCTCACGTTTCCCTGTTACTCGCCAAATTAGGCCAGGATTAAATGGAATGTATTTTGAAGATTGTTACCTTTGTAGTTTTGGGGATCTCGTGTCTTCTCAAAAATGTTTTTCTAATGTCTTTAAAGCTCTTTCCGGCTGCATTAATTCTCTTTCTTATATCTCCACCCAGACATTCTCCGTTCAAGTGGGCTCCCAGGTACTTGAAGACTAATCTGTTCAATTCGTATTCCACCCAGTCGAATTGCACATTCCCCCTGGTTGGTCCTTCTTCCGACACGCACGCTTTTTTCTTTGTTAAATTTATCTCCATGTTTATTTTCTCAATCGATCTCTTAGAACACACAGGTTAAATTGGAGGTTCCTTCCATTGTTGCCAAAGACTACCAGATCATCTGCATAGGCCAGCTCAGTGAAACTGATTAGGAAGCATTCTTCTGTAGCCAAAATGAAATCGTCTCCTGTTGGGCTCCTCTGAGGGTCTTTTCCATAACCACTGAGGAACAGGCGTAGATTACAATCATGTCTAATTCTTCTAGTGGCTTGAAGTTTTTCGGATGTCATGTTGCATATGCTAACC
Organism: Nezara viridula; assembly: GCA_928085145.1. Lineage (NCBI taxonomy): Eukaryota > Metazoa > Arthropoda > Insecta > Hemiptera > Pentatomidae > Nezara > Nezara viridula. The sequence continues at coordinate 47,363,435 of OV725077.1, read as the reverse complement.
ACATTCCTTTTGTTTTATAGGCTTCTAATGGTTTCTATTAAACCCCTTCTCCTGTAACGCTTCGTCTATGTCGCGACTCCTGATTCTGTCTAAATCATTTGTCTAAATTTGTTTCTCGGGCGAGCAAGTGATGGCCCTGCCTCATGGGGTTACCTCCTCATAGTTGAGAGTCCGGCTCTCCTCTGCTTCACAACTTAGATGATAAATACTTGAGATAGTGGTTGTTATTGAAGTGCACCCTCAGGATGCAGATGATCCTCTTTTCTCAACTGGGCTTGGAGCATTGGTGGTGTTTTTCAACCTAGCATCACATTCGCAAAAAAGTCATTGAAACCGGTGACCCTGCGCCTGCAACCTCTCCTTGTAAGTGCTTTGAGAGGAATCGCACGAATCTTATACTAAGATATTTATTATATCCGATCGATATCCTAGAGTTGTAGTAAGTTAAAATATTAGGGAATGTGGATTAAAAAAACAACTGCTTATTATATTATCTTAGAGACAAATGTTGCTGGAACGACAATTAGAATATAATTATTTGTGAAGTCCCAGGATATCTTCGACGAATAGCATTAGTTGTTGATCCCACGAAATTATAAAAAACATCAGACGCTAGAATTGTAGGCGGCCGTCCAAATATTTTGAATATCCTCTCAATCCTTGTATCATACTCGACTGCCCTTATCCATTATTCACTAGTCGTCTCCCATCGGAATATTCATCGCATTAGCCGTGGATTCAGAGTAACTATCTGCTTGGTAATTCTTGGTCTGGGAAACAACGTTTTCATGCCGTCATGACTTTTCTATATATTTGTGAAATAATAAACACTGTAACCGAACACCAAGGCTGATAATGAAATGTATACTAAATAACTGGAATTATGAAGTTTCTCTAGTTACATATGTATGCAACAAATCAATAACGAAATTATCTATGTAAGAGTTTAATCCTTCTTTTTGAAGTGAAGAGAAAAGTCTTTATGCATTCGATTTGCGAAACAAACGCTTGAAAAGCAATACAATCTTAAACCATTTAAATAACGTCATTGGGACGAATACATGTTCCAAGAAAGACAAGGTTATGGAGACTTCAAAGTGTTGAAAAACTAATTATAAAAGAGTTCATTACAATATTTTCGTATAGATTAATTTTAAGTATTTTTATTAAAACCGAAGATAAGATATTTAAATACTATAGCGCTACTGTTCGCGTAATAGGCAATATGTAAATATTAACTGTTTTACAAGAAAATATAAATACTTATTATTATTCGGGCTGCAAATTCTATAAGTTTTCTTCTACTATGTAAAATAACAGAGGGAAATGAAATATAAAATTATATTACTAAATTAAGATATTAGGGAATGTGGATTAAAAAAAACAACTGCTTATTATATTATCTTAGAGACAAATGTTGCTGAATTAGAATATAATTAATTCTAATTAGAATATAATAATTCTATTAATTTCCAAATTGTTGTTGCTAATTAATTCTAGCACTTCTAGATTAATAAACGTTTGGAGGATGTGGTCTCCGAGATCGCAACTTCCTCACAGAGACTACATGCGGCCTCCGAGGCCCAGGTTTCCCACCTATGGTATTGATAATACCTTTTTTAATAACCGTTTATATTTAATCTAGCCTGGATGTCTCAGGAGGAAATGTCATTATTTGAGAAAGAAACAGCCAAACTAAAAGTATTAAGTTTAACACCACCAATTACAAATTAATATCTCAACCTTTTCTGGAGATATTATATAGTATAATACAGGTTTTACAAGAAAACTATTTTTCTCATTTTTTCACCATATTCGGAATCAATAAATTTCCTACAAGATAATCACCACTATATAGCCGAATATAGCTTCCTTTCCGGTTTATAAAGCAGTCAATGTTAAATAAGCTTAAATTTTAATAATTTTCAGAATGCTTTGAGCAGAGCTCTGTGAATGTATGGTTGAAGCCACTTGTTGGTAAGATTCTTGTGCATATCATACAATACAGGAAATACTTGATTTCATTTTTTTACATCCTTCGAATTGGACAAGCTTGGACAAGAAAGGAAAAACTTTTTTGAAATGCCCGTAGTTTAAAGATCCATTCCGTGAAATTCTACTGGGTATATCAGAAAATTTTTCAATTCTATTTGGTTAGGCAACTCCGAAAGCTTGATGAAGTGATATTATCCAAAAAATTGGTTATTAACTAATAGAAAGTTCATCTTAGATTCCGATATTGGTAACAAAATTTAATATATGTTCAGTTTCATTGGAGAACGTTGAATTTCTACTGAAAAAAATAAATTTCTATGAGAATAAAGCCCTTAAAGCATAGTTTTCTTGAAACATAGGAAAATATATCTCAGATGGAGCCATGCATGTCATGGTTATGTGGTCATGCAAGTCTTATATTATGTGACCATTTGTTGTACCCGGACTTTACATTCGTTTTTCACATGTTTTTAGCGGGTTGAATAATGCAATGTTATTAAATGTTTGTATTGTTTCTAAGGAATCGAATGGCGTCATTAAAATAAATTTACCTCAACCACAAGAAGAACTATCTCATTGTAAATGTAGAAAACCATAACGAATGTTACTGTCCCCAAGGTGAGGATGCGAAGTTCTTCGTGCTTTGCTATGAATCAACCTGCATACATTAATTTTTATTAATGAGAATCTCATATGATGGTGTTTTGAATTATAGATACCAAGTTTATTTATTTCAAATATTTTGGTTGTAAATTAAGAAAATAAGTCTGTCCCCAAAAATTGCAGAAAAACATCGTAACGAATGTTTTGTGGCTTTTCTTGCACAACTGTTTATTTAATATGACGGAAAAGGCTTTAAAAGCATCTGTTTATGCAAAGTATCTATCAGTTCATTTGTTATCTTGTGATATAAAAGAGAATTTGGTTGGAGAATTTTTTTTTCTTCTGAAAGCTGCTATGTCACAAAAATTATGTGTGTTGTCAGTATTATAATTTTTCAGTCATATTAACCGTCAATATAACTGAAAAATTCTGACTAACTATAAATACATGTCATGCATTATGCATCTGTTTATCCATATAATTCCGTGTGATATTATTAACACACATTAAATTAAATAATAATCAAATTATTAACAATTTTTCCATTAGTTTTATAATAAAGTTACGTTTCCGCTAACACTCATTAATTTTAATTCATTTTTCAGCAGTCAAATATTAATATCACATTTGTAATTATTTATTTCGGGGTTCATGTAGAACTGTCACCAATGCAATTATTTTTTAAATATATTAAATTAAATGCAGTGCATGTACGCCTTATGTAAAACACATATGCCGTTTATGACTAAATCTTAATAATGATATGACATACACGACCTACTATCAGTTTCTTGATCAAATAATTATAATTTTAAAGTATCGGCAGGAGGAAATTTCTTGTATTTAATAACCATATGATTGACCAGAAAACGATAAAGAAAAAAAAATTAAGATATATTAAAAGTAATGGAATATGACGATGCTAATGCAATGGATATGCAAACATTGAAAATTTCAAATACATAAAACGTTTGTATATTTAATGATATAACGGAAAATAAGAAATAAATTATTGTTTAAAAAAAAATAGAAATCCGTATTTATTTAATTTAAATTTATAATTCTTATTTGCAAGTAACATTTTGAATCTTGTCAGCTCATAACTTAACCCTTCTTCCAGACTGGACTAAACTTGAAGCCAGAAACAGGAATGGAGAATCATAAGGAAAATCTTCCCTAGCAAGCATTAAATTTAATAGTTCTTCTGAGAAAGATTTATATATATATATATATATATATATTTTTTTTTTTTTTTTTTTTTTTTTCAAATCCCCTTTTTTTTGTCTTTAATCCTTGGATTTTCATTGTTTTCATAATACTCATTTACTGCTAAAAAGCATTGTAAGCTGTATTTTGATCTTTTGTCGTTTCTGAATATTTTTTCTACATCTGTAATATAATCGGTGATGGGGCTCACCTCAGGCTTGAGTTGACCTTGTCCTCTAGAGCTTACAACTAAATTAATAAAACACCTATCTTATGTTAGTTGTTGCCAACGTTTTGGAATTTTGGCTGGTAATAAGTTGTTGAAAAGAGGATTTGCCAATTGATGAGACTTTTCGAAAAATGATTTTTTGTTTGCGAGAAAATTTTACTGTTGATAAATTTAGTACTGCTTGTATATCCAATGTTTTCATTCTCTTTATCGTGGTTCCTCTAACTATGTTCCTGATTATTCCATTTTAGAAATATTTATATTTATTTTTATAATAATTAAATTATTAAATAATTAGATTCAGTGAATAGGTAACAAAGAAGTGATATCTCGTATCTGCTAAAAAAAAACTAAACATATTTTTCATTAAACATTTCAAAAAATGTCCAATCTTTTGTTTGTTTTTCATTGTTCGAGGGCAATTATATACCTTATAAAAAAAATTTTTTTTTTTAGATTTCTCAACTGTTTCGTGTAAGAATTTTTTTTTACTCAAGATATAATCAAATTTTATTTTTCAGACATATCCTTCTCGCTCGCAAATACGAAAACTTACCAGTTCTGAGAATATAGTTTCACAATATTAATGACGTTATTAAATATTAAACTCTATCTTGTTTGTAGTATTTAAAGATTAATTATAATTAATATTATGATAATTAATATCCAATAAGTATTGGACTGATAAGTATGCTGTATACAATTTTTTTTATTACCTATTTTATTTTTCTTTCTGAAATATCTATGTATCAATTTCTTATTGAAGATAAGTTGTTTGTTAAAGTACTGAAATCGTAAAAGGACATAACTCATCAAGTCTACAATTTCACACATTGACAAGAAATGTTCTGAGTTGAAACATCTGCGAACAAAACTAGCAGGGATTAATTAAATCGTTCATAAAATAACACCGATGGAGTATGATGTAGAGGGAGTTTAGAAGCCAATGCTTTAAATAAAAAATTGAATATACTACAGCAGGCCCAGAAATACGATTTTTCTCGAAGAAGGAGGAGGAAATATTCAAAAATATAAATTAAAAGTGTTATAGACCACTATAATAGAACAAATAATTATTGATTGTAATGATTAATTTGCAATAAATTCTAACTTTTTAGTTTTTTTTATTTTAAATAATTATACTAATTAAATCTAATATTTACTTCTCATACAGCCCTCACAATAAAATATATAATCGAGGTCCTTGCTATAGCAAAAAGATGGCCAACTTAGCAATTACAAAATCCCACGCCAAGGAACTAACCGAAGGCTGCAGTTTCCAAAACAAAGTAATCAAGTTTTTAAAAGAGGCGGGACTCCACAACAATGTTAAAACATTTTATCACGCTGACTGAAAATGAAAGAAAATGAGCGATGATAACAATGGAAGTTTTACGCCGGATAAACCAAAAAAAAAAAAAAACCCTACAAATTATTTCAAAAGGTTTATTATTTTCAAATAATCATGCATCTAAAGTAAGATTATTTTCCTAGTTACAAAGAAAAAGAAATAAAAGGTGATTCGTATTACAAACAACTATTTTTCATCATTTGTAATATGGTAAAAAAAAAATTGCATTACTTCAGTATTACTTTCGAAAATTAGAAACCAAAACAAAGTACTTAACAAAGTAACTTTGCAGTAGAACATATAAAAAATATCTATAGACCACACCTTTGCTTAAAATTGTCACATTTTGAGGATTTCTTTTTTTTTTTTTTTTTTTTTAGGAAATTTCGTAAACTTTTAAACAATCATACAGTACATACAATATCAATAAAAAATGTATAATTTTTGAGTTATTGGGAGTGTAATTTTACCATCCCTCTTAACTTTTTTTTCCAGCTTCTTTTCGTTGAAGTATATTATATAGATAAATTTAAAGGTCAACGAGAAGAAGACTCTAACCATGTTTTACTGAAATCGGTACATTGGTTTAGAAGCTATAATCTGCAGCACAGGTTTTTCGAAGCCATCTTGAAAGCCAAAAGCGGATAGTAATGTCGGTGTAAGAGGATCATCCTCTGGTGACCTCTGACTTTAAATCCAAATTTGAAAAAACTCGGTAAAGTAGTTTTGGGGAAAATGCGCGGACAGCGGACGGACAAAAAAAGTTTTATTTGTTTTTCGAATTCTAACTAACCTGAAACGTAAAACCTCAAATTTTAAAAGAGCATAGTTTTTGAATTTTTTGGTCGATTACAATGGTTCATTATAGAAAATAATAAACTAATAAAAATGTAATATTTTAATTCGAATTAGAACTAAATTAAGTTAATTTATTATTTAATTTGTAGACAATGTAAATAAATTCAGCACAAAGTCATTGAATAATTATCTATATATATAAAAATAAATGTATATCTGTCTGTCCGTCTGTTTGACCTTAGTGCATTACTAAACCATTCAACCGATCGCCATGAAACTTTGGGAAGTTGTTCCGAACACTCCTGGGAAGGTTTCTGGCATAGTACTTCTGTCTTACGATAATTTTATGCATGTAAAAAAAAATAAAAATGTAAATGTTTTTCTCTTCAAAGCTGCAAAAAATGTGTCGCTATAAACTGTAGTGCCAAAACGGCTTTATCGATTTTAACGAAACTTGGCTAAACTCTTCTTCTTGAAACCCTTTTAATTTATGTCTATAACATACTTTCCCGAAAACAAGCTGAAAAATGTTACGATGAATTCAATATTTTATTTGACGATAACTAAAAAAGTACACAATTTTTGACTGACAATACCCACATTCATATGAAAGATTTCTGAATTGCTGACAAAATAAAAAAAAAAAAATCATCGAATCATTCGTTGCAGAGTTATTGAGTTTTAAACATTTACTGCTTTCTCTTCAGAAAAGGCCGTTTCCTTTTGCTTCCTCACTATCGAACGTCGGCAAGCATATTTTTTTTTTTTTTATTGATTAATCTAAAATTTTATAATTACTACAGTAATTGAAATTATCATTTGAAGAATTTATATGATTCTCCTTATGTAGGTCAATACTATTATACGTTTTTTTGATTAATTTTTTTAATTTAGTTTTATAAGTTCAACTCAGACTCAGAATTAGTTTCAATTGAAGCCATTTTACAGACAAGTTTGTTTCCCAACTTTTTAAAAATGACAGCTGTCCTTTGCTACTAATCAACTCATATGTGCTTTCTATTTTCTTTCTTTTTCATTTTGCCAGGCTAAGCCACGGCAGCGCGTGGCCGGGTAAAGCTAGTACTTAATAAGATCTGTATTGATGTAAAGTAGAAAATACTGTAATTCGCTGATGGGAGCGAGACTTAAAAACGTCAGATTTTTTCTTGAAGGGCTTAATTAAATCAATAAATTTAGAAATCTACATGCAACAATATATCTAAATATTGATGATTTTTTATTTCATTCTGACTTTCATCAGGCACGGGGTTTGAGTACCTACAATAAGCGGAGGGAAAACACTAGGTGCCTGGTTAGAAATTGCCTCCCAGCTATCACGCCCAATTATAACCAATTAGTTTTCCACTTGAGCCGTTTCTATTTCTTCATCAGGTCTAATTGCCGTGCTCCTCGAGTTCTGGTGTTTTCTTCTGTTGACACGACGGGTGTCAGTACTACCAGCTGTCGAATCGAAAAGAAAAAATACCTTTAACTATTCCAAAGACGGAAATAATAACATTTGAACGAAACCTGTTGAAAAAGGGTACAGTCTTAGATAAAGTTCAACAGAAATTTTCCGCAGATTTTTTCCTCCTCATTCCAAGTTGAGTGGTACGTTCTAATCTCACTGTCACACTATTTAGTTTCCATTGAAGAAATTTCGTTTCCCTTCTTTCTACATTTTCGTGTTAGTTGATAAATGTTGGAACATCAAACAGTTCGTTATTGACTATGCACTTGAAGTATAAAATATGTAATGTGCTTCACAAAAACAGAGTATATTTATTTATCCTAAGATATATATATTGTTTTTTAAATCATTTCCGAGAAGTATAAGAAATATTTTATTAACTCAAACCAATCTTGAGGTATCCAAAACGGCAAAATAGTTCATCATTTTAACAACATCAATTTTGATATTTTGATGATTTTAAACCTTAAACAATTTATTGTTATTTATATTACCTACAAAACCCTTTCATTGAAATGCCTAAAGTTGTTAATACAAATCTTATATTATACTCTCTTTTTATAACATTAAATTTAACTGTTGATATTTTTCTTGAGCAAACAAAAGTTATAAACACATGACTGCTTTTTGTGAAGTTGCGGCTTTAAGTATGCTTTATGTTGTTCATTTATTATGGTGTTGAATAATACATATTTTGACAATGACGTCCTACGAATTGTCTGATACAATTTTTTTTTTTTTCTAACCCCCAAAAGGTTTATTTAATTCAATGACATATATAAGTATAACAATACTAATATATACAAATAACAAAGTCCTTCCCAAGAAAATTTTAAAGATTGCGGATAGCTAAAGGTAAAAATACACGTGCAACCATAAAGAATTAAAATTTAATTTTACGCGTCATTATATCAAAATTTACCGTGCTACTTTTCGCGAGGGGTTCGTGTTAGATTTCGGCAGTAACAGATAATTTTTATTTTATAACATCAGAAGTAGATCGACCATGTCCCAAGTCGGGAAACCCTCCTTGGGTACACCCAGCCTCAGGTTGAGATCAATCGCATCTGATCACATCACACAACTGTTTCTTAATTACAAAGCATTTTTTTTTTTTTTTTTTTTGGGAGGAGGAGGATATTACAACCTGTCTCAAAGGACATTTATGATAGTGTTCAGAGATCTCATTCACACTCTATGTACAATAAATAAGAATCATTTTTAAATTTGTTTTTATTTTATTTTATTGAAATTTACAACTGTAAACATATATATATATAGGTACAACTAGTAAATCTGCTATAGGAATATACAAATAACTTAAAAGTACTTATGAGTAAGCTACTTATTGGTAACACTTATAAGATTCCTTAATTTCGGAGGTCCCTTGGCCATATTCTTTTCACGCCTCAGCGGGTTGTCAGGAATTGTATTGAATGGAAGGTTATGAACTAGAGGATTGGGGTGACCAAATAGTTGGTATTAAAATCTAGTCCGGGCCAAGTCTTCCACAAGAGGAATGTTGAGGTCTTTATGGATAATTTTATTAGTTACGTAATAAGGTGGGGGCGGGGTGGCCGAATGGGCTAACGCGTGTGCATTGCACCGCCGTTGCCCGGCAACCGGATATATGAATCTATGATATGAAAATAGTCACGAGTTCGCGTCCCGGTGCCAGAGGGGATTTTAAATTCCCCGCCCTCACCCTCTGGTCCGGGAAAATCCCGTATAGCCTAAAAGGCAAGGTAGGGAAGAACAGAAAAAAAAAAAAAGTTACGTAATAAGGAGCATTTAGGATTTTACTGAGGTTTTTGGATTGTAAAGATTGGATACGGTAAAAATTAAAAAAAAAAAAAAAAATCAAACAACTATATATATATATATACATACGTACAATAAGATTAAAGATAAACTAATTAATTTCAAAAAAAAAAACATATACATACACTATTTACAATCAGGCAAGGGAACTCCGAGTCAGACTTGTCCCTCCAACTGTGGAGAAACAAGGAGTACAGAAGATCCCTGCACTACTCTCTCAACCTCGTCACTGGGGATAAACCCAGTGGAGATTGAGCGAGAGCGCATTGAATCATTGAAGCATTGATCCCAAAATTCATCAACGGCTATATGATTGAGTTCGTTACATCTCTGACTGACAGATTCAAGACATTTCAGCTTCTCAATTATTATCCAATAGCTTTTATAGTCAAACCTAATGCTCCAAATGTGTATTATCGAAAAAGGTAGGATTATTAAAAAAAAAAAACAGGCTCCGAGAGCTTTCATTCCTAATGTTTATATCTTCAGCTTGATCAAACTTTGAATGATTTTAAAATTCAGTAATTTACAGGTTGTATGAGATCATGTATGATTAAGATATGATTTTGAATATTTTTGCTGAAATATACATGAATTCTATCTGTATATCCTATAAAAAAATAAATAAAAAAAATTACTGTATAATGTTAACCTGCCCAACGTTGAACATTCGTTATTTAATATGGTGCTCACGATATTTTCAATAATATCATAAGTTAGATATATATACTGTAAATGGATATTCAATAAAGCCCATCAGAGATGAGGCATATTAATTATTTATGAATTGATATCCAAACAAAAGTTAATCCTTATAGCAAACAGGATTAACCTCGAATTATTTATAACATTGTTAATTATACAAACATTGCTAACTAACTTTGCTCAAGTTAAATATTTCCCAAGAGCCAATATCTACTCAGATATTGCTGATCTTTTGTATATATGAATACATTGAATTTATATATTTTTTTCCATTTCTAATGGGAAAAAAAGAAGATATATATATATATATGTGTGTGTGTATCTTATTAATGTATTGAATATTTTTAATATATTCATTGAATAATATGTCACAAAATCTTCTAAGATTCACTTCTTAATGATCATGAAGTAATACAAGTATAACAATATAATATGGTATATAATATAATGAATGATTCCGATTTTAGTTTTTATTGAAGTAGTTTGAATATTTTTCCAACTAGAAATATTATTAAAATTACTTAACGGAAATTGGAGTTTCTCATTATTTTAAATGTCAGAGAGAACTATAGCACTATCTGTCCAATTTTATATATTTTTTTGTCACATCAACATCGTCAGTAAATTTATTGTCTATTGTATATAATTCTTATAAAATCATAATATAATTTTTAATATAATCGTAGTTAATATGTATAACTAAATGTAGTTTACCACGAGAGACTACAGTGTAAATGATAGTGTTGGCCGAAACAATTAAATCATACATTTTTTTACTTCGGGAATTACCTAATGTATTATTACAAATTTATTTTGTAAAAATAAACTCTTTTACGCATCTAAGGTCTACTCTCTGCCAAACTGTTAGTGCTTTTAACATTTCAGCAATTTATCGAGAAAAAAAAATCGTTTTTTTTAATACTCAAGTAAGCAAACTTGAGAAATAAAAAAGAAAACAAAACTATAAAAAAAGTAGCGTGGAAGATGGAATTGTAAAACTGTGTTGCAAAGGGAACGGGTCAGCAAATGTTGTGCAAGACATTGAGGACATAAATAAGAAAGACCGACCCTGGTGATTTGTGGATTCTTATTCTTATATTCATCTGCCTGTTGGTCCACCATCTTCCCCGAGGAGGTGCGGCTGCGGCGAGAAATTCGGGAGCGAGTGGAATTCGTGTAGGAGTTCCTTAATTAGGCTCACTTTGATTATGTTGTAATAAGTAGATTTATTTTCTTAATTAGGACATTAAAGATTATGTCAATGCATACATTCCAAATATTCGAGAAATTAATTTATTCTTATAGCTATTTTAGGTGTATACACCTGTATTTCGAAAACCAAATTATTCGTTTATTATGGATGGTATTAAAATAACTTCCTATCATTTTACTAATCAATAGAATATTTAGTATTAAATTAAACATTAATTAGGGTTGTGAGTTTATAGATAGGAAGCTATTTAACTGCGAGTGAGGATGAAACTAGTGAATATATACAATTTTTTTTTTATTTATTGTTTTTTCTTTCTTCTTGGACAATTTTTTATTCTTCCCATCAGAATTATTCAATCTTAAATTATTTTGTAAAGAAACTACTAATATTCAACCTTCCATAAAAAAGCAATTTACGAATTTATTTGTGCTTATCACTTGTAACATGTATCATGTTCTTAGTTTTAGTTATACATATATGTCAAGTCAATGACTTACCTACTAAATGTGTTAGTTCTTGAATATCTTCAGTGCTCGAACCACGCACTGATGATGACCCACATGCTTGGGTTGAAACGTCGGCACTAATAAACAAATTTTTATAATGACTGCGTCCTCAATATTTATCAACCATGGTATGTAGAACAGTCGACTAACTGTCTTCAATAATACATATAGTATAAATATGTAATATTATAGCGTATATGGGTATAAGTAATAATGTATATCTATTTTATAGATATACACATGTATGATTAATGTACACTTGGGGTTTCAATTATACTTTTGTTTGTCCATTAATTCGTAAACAACATAAAAAAAGTAAAAATTAAAAGGTAGTAAACTAGATTAGAATACAATCTATTCTCATGGTGTAAGTACGACTTGATAATAAACTTCTATTTGCACAGTAATATATATATTATAGATTTGTGTGTAAATTTTACATTTTAATGTAATTTAAATATATATATATATACATTTAGATATTTATTTAGACATAGATTTATACATAGATTTCAGATATATATTTAGATATTTTTCAACTAATCAACTATACATATAATTTTGGCCAGCGTAGCACCCGTATAAAACTTAAAAGACAATTTATTCTTTGCTTCAAAATTATCAATAACCTCGTGTAAAATAAATTGTTGTTTTCTCTCAATAGCTAATTCAGCACGGGTAAATGGTGCTTAATTTAAAACAATGAAGCAGTTTTTAAGGTTCTTGCTGCCGAAAATCATATGGATCCAGCGGATTTTAGGAGAAATAGATAGTAAAATCCGATTATCAATTTTATTTATTTGGGGATCAACTTATATTTAAATGTATATCTATTAAAAGGTCGGTAATTTGAAGAAATTAAGTAAACAATATTTGGTTACAATTGAAGATCTCAACATCTTTAACTTGGTTATTTACAATTTTTTAAAAATTCAAACACTTCACTAAATAAGTTTTTATTTTTCCCTCCATTGCCATCAAAGAAATTTTTTAATGTACAAGAAATTTCTCCCACTAATTTTTGGGTAGCAAGTTTGATCCACGAAGATTCGTATAATGATAGTTAAATAGTTACAAAGACTAATGTTCACTTTAATCTCCATAAGTTAAAATATAATCTGCAACTAGCTCCTATGGGGTCATTCCATGTCGATTTAACATTTCAGATTTTCTTTAAATTCAGCACAGTTGTACTAATTGTAGAGGCTTGTAAAAATATGAAATTTTACTGAGATTTAAAAAAAAAATAGTAAGAATAAAAATAGCCGTGAACCTTTCATTATTTAACTAGTGGTCTGAGATAGATGTACCTTTACATTATTTTAAATTCACTTTCCTATGATATGCAGCATTGAATAGGTTAACATAAGCAATTGTTTTTCAAAATCTCATTTAAATATTCAATTTTCTCTGAAAATCTATATGTTCAAATTTTCAATAGATTTCTGTAAATAGATTACGTTGTATTAAAGCATACTGCAAAATAACAATGTAGGATGAATATGACTTCATTGCTCAAAAAATAGAAGACTAAATTTAACTTGATTAACTCGAGAAGAATCGATTCTCATAAATTTAACTCTGTACTCATAAAATCGTTACAATAATGCTAATATATACAATTTCCTGAACATACATACAACATACATAAAATGTGACCAGAATTCGAAATTTTCAATAATAAGTCTAAAGTAGCTTTTATTGTATCAAGTAACAGGACCTGCTTAACATGGTGGCCTGTCAATGTCTTCTGCAATAGTTTAAGTTTATTGGGACATTACTGACATTTAGCTTTATTCTGGTCAGTTTTCATGTTTGTTTTCAGAAAAATGTATATATTATTGTCATTATAATGATTTAATGAATAAAGAGTTTAATTTATGGAACCAGTAACGCGGTTGAAAAATTAGAACGGGCAGTCCTGCTTTTTCCTCTTTAGTTGGAGGGACAAACCTTGCTTGGAGTCCCCACTCCTGCTTGTAAATATTGTATATAGGTATATCTATATTTTTTTTTTTAATTTTACTTATTTTATCTATTGGTATGCTTTTTGATTATTATTTAGTTGTAAGTTTTATTATGTTTATTTTATCTTTTCTTTATGTATGGTATGAATGTGGTCTTACTTCTCTATTACTGTCCCAGTGACTGAATATTATATTACTCAAAAAAAAAAAAAAAAAAAAAAAACTCTATTTCAACGCTATCTACTCAAAGAAAAATAGAATATTTTGAAATATGTTCTCTCAGAGAAAATTTAAATATTTTGAAGTTAATTTATCATCAGCCAAATTTACACCATTTTTTTAAATTTTGTCAACTTAATGACTACTCATCACAATTACAACGTTTGGACTCGTCGAGCCATTTTCAAGTCTAAAAAAAAATTTTTATTTACAAACATATATTAACTTTACAATATTACAAAATATACAGATTCTTTTTATATACCTAAAATATCCATCATGTACCTTTTCACTTATGCGAATTGCATGCGTCTACTACATAATAAAATTCCTTATTCTTGTTATGTCCGCCTTTAATTATTTTACAACATTATTATTACTCAACTCATTCCTATTAAATGATTCAAATATAATAAATAGTCTTCCCCTACTCCTATAAGAATAACCAGTCACTGAATAGAAATGAGACGGATGACATGTGGGTGACTCATGAACAAGGTAATTTTAACTTATTTGAATCATTTAATATGAAAGAATTGAGTAATAATAATGTTGTAAAATAATTAAAAGCGGAAATGACAAGAATAAGGAATTTTATTATGTAGTAGACGCATGCAATTCGCATAAGTGAAAAGGACAGGTACATGATGGGTATTTTAGGTATATAAAAAGAATCTTTATATTTTGAAATATTGTAAAGTTAATATATGATTGTAAATTGAAAAAAATTTTAGACTTGAAAATGGCTCGACGAGCCGAAACGTAATTGTGATGAGTAGTCATTAAGTGGACAAAATTAAAAAAATTGGTGTAAATTTGGCTGATAATAAATTAACTTGAAAATAAATAGTATGCACCGAAGAAGAAGTGAAAGATATTGTGAAAATTAAAGTATTCTTCAAAATGATAGCTCAATCTCTGGATTTGAGGAAGAATTGAGAGAGATATGGCGAACCGTCAAAAAAAACCCATTGTCAAATGATGTATTATATTATAATACAGATAATAAGCTGATTATTAAGCTTCCCTTTTATATATACAGTTCTGTTCCTTCATCTCCTCTCTCTCATTGTACCCTAATATCATGATACACTAACTTTCGCTTCCACCCAATGTTTTCTTAAGTACTGATGCCTATGGGCTCAAATATAAAAATAGCTCTGAGTTCATCCAATGTAGATTTTTTATTTGATGGGTTACGCAGTTTACAACAAACAAATTCACAAACCGTTACAATTATAACGTTACTATATTTTTTTTTTTTTTTGCTTTTTTCAACAAGACTATTTAGAAAAAAAAATCGAGTTTGGAATTTACTAATTAGTCATAAAATACTATCTTACTATTATCAATTTTTTCGTGTTTCCGTTTTCGCCAATGAAAACCCAATTAGCCAGATTTATCGGTGCGCTATCAAAATATTTTCGGTTACCGTTGTCTCCATTAAATTTTTCAAATGAGCTTATACTCGTTTCCAAAACCTTACAAGGCAAGTCCCGAGCCTGTCAAACAGGGTCCACCTTTTCGAGTGAAAATGTATGTCGTGCGGATGCGGGCCATGGTCACACTAGGTACTTTTTTCGAATCGGTTTCGAAAAATAAAAAGCTCCAAACTCTGTATGGAATAAGTGAAATGGCGTGAGGATGAAACTGACAGTGTCTTCAAATGGGAACAATAAAAATCCCCCAAAACAGGAGAAAGGACAATGACTTATTTTTTTACTCGAAAATCTCACTTCATATAGTTTTAACATGTATTATTTGAGTCGTTTCTTTTCAAAACCAAACCTAGCCATTTATAAATATTTATGAAACGCGAAATAATATATTTTCTATTCATATAATATCTATGATGACCAATACTTAATAAAAATAAAATGAGTTAAGAAATTCTTTATTTGCAGCACATATTTCCGAAAATCATTAATTATTTCAGTGCTACATAAAAAAAAACACAAAAAAAACATTGAATCTTAAAAAGGGCCGTTTTTGGAAAGAATTAAACTTCATGGCACAATTTTGAAAAAACAAAATGGTGTCTAATTTGAGAGGAAACATTATGAAAATATTACTATAAAAAATTAACTTTTTGTTCACAATAATGGTACAAAAAATAATTTATTTTTTAATTTTTATTTGAACAAAACGGTTAAAAAATCTTATTATAAATTATGTTTTTAAGAAATAAAAGTTTCGTTACATTCATAGAAAAAAAAGAACTCTTTCGGAAATAAACGTTTTTTTTTAATATAGTTTCGTTTTTGAAAATACAAAAAAATTGCACAATCGTATTTATTGGATGTTTTTATCTGTAAATCGAATCTTATCTCGATTTCTATAATAAAAAATCAAGATTCAATTTTTTGTAAATCGAATCATTTGTGAAATAGTGACAAAATAAATTTTAATAATTAATTAATTAAATATATGAATTTTTTTTTTGTATGTAAAACAATTACAAACCTCATTCCATAAACTAGCCATATTGTATAAACTCATTTAAACTGAAATAAACTTCTGAAAATATATATTAAACCGTTACAAGACATGGGAAAATCAAGGAGAAAAATATTAGTCAAACATTCTTTAAGAAATGAAATAATTTACTTAGTTCCGATCTATTTAAATAACTATCTCAATTCATTCATTTTACAACCAAACCACTAGATATTGAATGAATCACTCACTATATATTCATCAAAAAAATTTTCCATTCATATATTTTATTAAAACAATTAAAATTATTTTTTAACATATTTATGAAACATCAAAGCTATTATATGTATGTATAATATATAACTTAAAGTTGTTGTTTTTTCCACAAATTCTGCATACGCCAAAAGATAAATGAGACAAAAGTAAGCAAATGCATCCGGTCTTGATCAAGTCCTATGATTCATGAAAAGAGGTCCGTGAAGTTTATTATGAAGTATAGAGTACGTAGGTACGATGGTCGATGGTTGGTTGTGAATCGTTTTTTTTTTTAAGTAGAAAAAAGCGTTATTGTTACTCTTTTTTTTTTAATTATTCATTTATGATATTTACACCTGTATTAAGAAAAAATTCATTCAGTAAATGTGACAACAGATAATAATAACATGAAAATACCTGCTGAGAAATTACTGGTAGCACTCTACAAAAAAAAAAATTATATATTGAAATAATATATAATAAGAGATCTCGAAGTCATCTTCTTTTCAGACACTTCGGAGGGTTATCAGGGATCAAGAATGAAGCAAGGTCAGAAACAACAGGGTTTATTATGGAAACATAGGTATTTGGTTTGGGCCAAACGGGAAATATAAGGAACATCTTTATGACAATGATCTTTATGAATGATTTTATTAGTGACAAAGTAAAGAGCATTGAGGATTTTACGAGGGATTGTATGGATTGGATACGAGAGGAATTCGATGGCTTTTGTGATCCATTTTTTTAAATGTTGTAAATGATTTTTTAAATTAAACAGTCCGTGTTTCGAAATCTGTTAGTATGTCATGGTTATAAACAATGCATGAATTTTTTTTTTCTTCGTACATAAATTCGCACTAACAAATAGCTTGTTGTGTTCTTTAGACTCAGGAAGGGTCATGGTAGGGTGTGAGTACACCTTTATGAAAAACTAAAAAATCAGTGAAATCAGTAGTATAGAACAAGGGACCAAATTACAGTTCATATTCTTCAGTAATACCCTCAGTTGGAGATCATCAGGAAGCATATCTGGTGGTCTGGCGATCTCAGGTTGACAGTCGAGTTCATACTTTTAATTCTAGACCTCATCGTTTGAGGACAGATCGAAGAAGAAAATGAGGTACTAGTCTGACTTATGAGTGATATCTCAGCTTTTGGGAATGATTACGCCTTGCTGTACTCAGATATTTTACCTTTTCTGTAATCTTGAGTTAAAAAATATCTTCTCCAACCTTGTGCCTCGTAGCCAAAATGAGATCATAATTCTGCACAACACCTGAGACACTATGATCCACCCAGATAACACTAATATATTTCTGAAAACTTGAGAATTATTGTAAAACTTGGCCTCATATAGCTTATATATTTAGTACCATCACAGCGACATCTGGTATATTCTTTTAATAATAAACTAAGGCGGGAAGATGGTAGTTGTCATAAATCGCCTGCTTTATGGGTCTTCGGATTTATAGTCAGTGGTCCACCAAGATCTGAGGAGCTGATACGTGAGTGTCTCCTTACAGTCTCTCTGTTAAATCTAGGGGGTGATAAAATTTTATATCGCTACGTGTGCCGGGGTACTGCTTAATGGCAGGTAGTCTAGCGTTGAAAACGACCGTATTTACATCATACCTAACCTCATATGAGTCTCTCATCATATGATAATGTGATGTGATGACCGGAAAAGCATTGGAGCAGGTAAATTATCCAGTCTGAAGTCTTTGAACAAACCAAATATTTATAAAAATGATAAGTGTTTCTATTTAAAATGTTTTTTATCTTCCCAATAGTAATCTGAGTTAATGAATTCTTGAAGAGTGTCTGTGGACTGCTCTACATATCATGCATGGGTGACAGATAGTCAATTTATGCAGCTTGAATTGAAGCAGTCAATTTTTAAGTGTTTTGCCAAAGTTTTAACACAAGCTTGTGCGTCCTCAGCAGAACATGTTACTAGCAAAAAATTGTTTAAGTACTGAGGTTGCTGGCACTTTGGCAATAAAAAACTTTCAAATTGATTACGCCCTGACTATCAATAAGCTATTATCTAATTTAAGCTTGCAGACATGATAGTTGTAATACATTTTTAAATTATTCTAATTTTCAATTTAAAAAACAAGGCAAGGAACCAATCTATTGTTTCGACGTTTTTAATCTTCTGAACAAATCTCTCTTATTGTTTAAATTTTACTACCTTTGTTATCCACTTCCAGGGGTGCCCAGAAGGTGGTTTCATGTTGCAAGTTGTGCTATCAGAATTTTTGAAGGGGCACCTTTCGACGGGTTTCTGAATTTTGGAATGAAAAGAATCAAACCAAAATACAAGAAAGCATGTAATATACTGCAATTGTATATAATCTACGATTTTTATCTAATTCCACTTTCGCTTGCCTTGTTCTTTGAGAAGAGGTGAGCAATAACATATCTTGGAGGAGGGGAAGAGATGCGACATTGACCTTGAGGGTGATGGGCACCCTTGTCCACTTCTGTCTTTAATGTTTTTCGTCAACCTCAAGATCGGTTGAATAAACACTAGAAAAACGAGTGTATCCGTGAAAATTATTCTAATACTGGAATTCTTCGTTGTTTGTTTTTTTTTCAGTGATATAATTTAACATCATTAATGTTATTTCATTTCAGAAAGTGACAAAATATCATGTTTTTGACTGGCATAAAACTGTAATTTTGCATCAACGAAAACTTACAACCAGTAAAATTTAATAAAAAAAGTTAAATTATATTTGTTAAATTCATTTGGTAAAAAAAAAAAAAAATCAAACTAGAGACTTGAAATATTCATGCAGGCCTAAAAAAACTGAGTTCTGCTGCTGAACAATATTTAATATTATTGTGTTTGTGCAACTACGAAATGTCTAGCAGACAACTGGCTCAAATAAAAGCTAAATTCTGGAAATTCATATTTTATCTTCCTTGATTAGAAGGAAACCATTCGGCCTAAAAGTTTGTGTAGATGTCAGCGATTGGGCAAATGCTACTCTGAGTCCTGAGTACCAAATATTTTACTTAAATACTGTACTTTTTTCAGTACCAAAGAATTGAATTACTACTTCAATTGATGTTAAACAATTAACTAAAATAGTGATTGAATTCCCAATAGTGATTCAATTTGAGTAGAATACTTGGTACTCGGTACTCAGTATTGTTGCCCAAAATCGGTCTTGGTCTTGCACTTTACAAGACCGATACCAAAGCCGCCCAACTGTTGCAAGACCAAGACCAGGACTGGTAAAAAAAAAATATTTTTTTAATAAAAATTAAGCCAAAAAGTTAGTAATACTCGGTAATAATAGTTATTATATGTTAATAATTGATAGAACCAATATACTTTTGCATTTATGCATTTACCAATATAATCCTCTAATTTTTCGTTCGGGCTTAGTTAGGTTTCTCCTATCTAAAATATCACAGTAATATCTCTATAGTAATAAGCTAATAAGTAACTGCAAGTCTGTTGCAAGACTCTTGCGCAAGACCACGACTCGTCTCGGTCTCGCATTTGAACAACACTAGTACTCAGACTTACTGGCATTTGGTATTCGGTCCATTTCTTCTATTTCAATTGTGATCTACAGAATAAATAGTTAGTTTAACATTTGTGGCAAAATAAGAAGCTTTACGATTAGTGGAGGTTGAACACATTGTCTTGATAATATTATATTATATTATATTCAATTTTATTATTATGTAATGTATCATTCCATTTACACATGTAGTCCCAATATTCGAGTAATTTGGAAATCACCAATAAATAAATAGTTTCTCTATCTCGTTTACGTTCCTCTTAATCGAAATTTCAAATGAGAAATCGGAGAAAGGCTTTCGAGTATAAATCCCGACTCATTCGGCGGTGATACATAGCCTAGAGGATAATTACATCATAATCGAATGAGATAAAAAGTAAAAATAAATAAATAATAAATAATTAATATAAATTTACGATAAATGACGAAAGGAGGTTTGAGATAATTAATAAAGTGGGTCTAATATATTCCGTAGCCCGGTAGCCGGTGCGCCCACTCCATTCCGCTCTCCGTAGAGTTATGGGCCCAAGGGTCCCCATCTATCCAGATATCGAGGTATCGTTTTCAAAAAAATCGATTATAGCGAAATCTAAGGAATAACGCCTGATATTGTCCCTTAACACGCTAACGGTAATGCCTTGAATTTACAAGAACCGTTGTAACTTTTACGAGAAGATTAGCATCCTCGTAGCTCGTAAACAGATTTAACAGCGCAAATAAATGTCTGGCACGGTAGTATTATTAATTTAATAGCTGAAAAAAATTATCTTTCACTAATACAATCAGACTTACTAATTATTATTTTTTTTACATCGGAATTTTCTTTTTCAATTTACATACCTTTTTCGAAAAGGATATTTGGAAACATATCAATAATTAAGTAGACAAATTAGATAATTATTTAACATTTTTAAATTTTATTGAGTATTTTAAGTTATTTTACAACGGAACATTGTAATAATTAAAATATTATCAGTGAAAGAGAGTCGCAGCTCGATACACAAAATTCATTTTTCCTGGTTCGGGTTTGATTCCGGGTGTATTTGTTTTGTTATATTAGCTATTAAAAATGATTTTAAAAAATACATAGTCCAATAATTGGAATCACCTTTCATTTCTTTTTCTTTGTCTCTAGAAAGGTAATGTTACTATAGATGTATAATTGTTTGGAAATAATAAACCATTGTGAAATAATTTGCAGCGTTTTTTAGTTATTACATTACCCTATATTTGAGAGATTCATTTAGGGGACACCCTACCTCTATAAGGTAGGTAATCTTAATTATTTAATGGAGAAATGAGACAATTGAGTATGATCTTGCTCAAATCCTCTCCTTACACAACCGTTGGCCGAAAAGCAGCACATAAGTTCTGATACAGGTTATTTTTATTGTTAGTTCCTAATAAATAAGTAAATAATTGTCCTTGATTAATCAATAGTGTGATTGACTGCGAAGCCTGAATTTGTGCAATATATGAAAAAAATACAATGTAAAAACTAATATTTTATCCAAAGAAAACAGGAACTTCAATAATGATGATTCATTATTTATTTCTAAAAAAAATGTTGTGATGAAGATGATTATTTTCCTGAAACACCAACAAAAGATGTGATACTAGAATAATAAAATAAATTTCCACGTATTTATTCATTTATTTTTAAACAGAAAATTCATTCTTCATTTTCACGTTGTTTTTTTTTTTTTAATTTTATTGTTGTTACCTATTCATATTAAAATAAAGATAAATTTATATACATTTTATGTTTTTAATCGCATCAAACTGCCATCAATAGTCTTTTGTACTTCTGAAAATTTATCTGTTAAAAAAAACATAATTTAGGTAAATTAGAGAAACCATTCTAAAATAAATTAATTTTATTTCCTATAATATATATTTACAATATAGATTGATGCTTGGCAGTAGTGAATAATTAAAGAGAATATTGGTTGTACTGATTATCCCTACTTCTCTTCAATATATATTTATTATTGATAAATAATAAAGTAATCTCACTTTTCTTTATTGTGTTTATATTTGCTAATAAATTTCTTTATAATCAACGTCGTATATAACTATTATTCGATCATTTCAGAAGAATACAGTATTAAAAACAATCTCTGATGCGTTTTCTTGATATCGTTAAATTCATTTTCAAACGATGTCAAAATTGACAGAAGCAAAATAAATGGAAATTATGATAATATCATAATGAGAAAAGTTGAACCCGTTGCAAACATCTGTCATTGACATGACTTAGGCAAGCGATAAAAAATAAAATTAATAGACATCGATGATAGGGAACAGGTGAAATTATTGAAACCGTTGATTAATTTATCATTTTCAATAATATCATTATTCTGCTGCTTAAGTTATTCGAAACGTTTCAAAATTACAGTTTTTTTTAGGAAATATAAAAAAATGAATGTATTATGCATACATCTAATTAAGTATTGGATCAGAGAGACAGTCCATTTATTGGACAATTGATTTATATAGGATTAGTAGATAAAATATTATGTTTATTTAATTTCATTATTTTTAAAGACTGGGTATATAAATATTTAAATATGATGAAAAAATTAATGAAATATTTATATGAAAATCTTTTTTGAAATTTTATTTGCATAAAGTAGACAGTGGATGCTTCTAGAACATCTTGTTTTCTTAAGATGTGGAATTTCCGGTGTCTCTCTCTTCCTGAAAATAAAAATATAAAATCATTGTTCGTCAAAATTATGAAATAATTAAGTACAATTAAGTTGATTTAATAAATCATATATCCCCATATGTGATAGATAATTCCATTTAAATTAAAACGTTCCGCGATATATGCGTATTATACTGCTATAGAAATACAACGAATCGAGTCATTATAAAAACAATAACCCCCAACCCCTCCTTTTTTTTCTTTAGTCCTCGATTTTTTTTTAGAGGTTACAGACTGATCAAGAATAGATAGAAAATTGAAAAATGTCAGAAATACCTTCTGAAATCATGACCTCCGATTAAAGGTAATGAACAAGGGTTCAGTTCGAAATTTTACTAACAAGTCGTTCAAAAATTGTTTTTAATTAAAAATAACCGTCGCAAAAATTGACACAAAATAATATTACTAGTAAAAGAAAAAGAATAAATTCAGGATAGATTAAAATATCAGGTTTGTGTATCATAGTTTTATAACACGGCTCATAGTCAAATGAATCCGACCTACGTTAATTATTTTTCAAAAGCGTGGATTTGTGCAGCCTCTTTGTCATCATTGATTGTTATTGAATAGGAAATTAATAGATGTATAAAATTACATTTTCTATCAGGAAAGACAATTTGAAATTTAAGTAATTTATTTATTTTGTCAATTAAATACATAAGGTTATCATAAAAGCAGTTGGCTGACTGTATTTGGTTTCAAATACAATCAAGCTTTTATATTTTCGAACATTTTTACTATCAAGTTATGAATAATAGAAATATTATATTGTTATTCACTCTTACGAGCTAATGATTCATAATTAGGGGGGGGAGGCTTTCGGACTGAAGCCCCCCCAAAATGGGAAAATATAACCATGTTTTATGGGAAAATTTTTTTTTTTAAATACCTCTTAAAGTATTATTTTTCGTGTAATTACATTTAAAATCACTTAAGGGATCACTTAAACACCATTTCATATAGTTAGTTAGTTTCTTTCTGTTTTTCCAAAGTAATTACCGTTATTTTTATGAAAAAAAAAAAGGTTTAGGGCTGAAGCCCTCCCCCCTAAAATTAAATTCTGGATCCGCTAGTGACTAGTAATAAAATATTATTAGTATTTTTCATTCATAACTTTTTTTATTTACTGCCACGTGAGTCCTAGAATGTTCTAGAACATTTAAAGTGTTTTTTTAAAATGAGAAATTTCCAAGAATTACACAATCCAGCTTGATTAGCATTGCGCAGTTGAATGGTATTTTTTCAGAACTATAATCATTGCCACTGTAGAATAATTAAAACATGAAAATATCCACGGGTGGGTTTCCCTCACAGCAGGGTTCTCGAGGAAGTTAGTGTGGGCAGGAAGTACGACTGGGGAAATCCAGTTGATATTGTTGTATATGTCAAAAATAAATTAGCATCCAAATTAAACAAAAATACTACTATTTTTGAACTAATACTTATGCGATAGCACCACAATGGATAAAGGTCTTCTTGAATTTTTAAAACTAAAACGTTTATAAGGCATAGTGGCTTAATAGATTATCATTTATTATGTCACCCTCACCAAAACCCATATTTCCTTAAGGTAAGGTAGGAGGTTGATAAATAAATAGAGATTATAAAATAGATAGATATTGAGAAAATGATATCAATAGTTCCATAAATCGTGTTGACAGCGCTGGGGGTGAGATGGGTCAGGTGTTTCAGCAGGTATCAGATAGATGGCGACACAGGAGATATCCTTAGGGGTAGTATATCCTTGGCTAGATACCTATATAAAAACATACAAATAAACACTTTAATATATATACATCATAATTATGATTATTTGTAATACTATCCATTAGTTTTAGAAAAATTAAATTATATTATTCAGTGAGTTAATTTGTATTCCTTTTTGTTGACATGTAAATAAAATAGATTCCAATTAATTTCAGTTCGTGTTTAATCATAACATTATCATATGTTCAATTGAACTCACAGCTTTTTTAGTTATTTTTATAACAGTTGTCCCAATAAATATTTTTACATTTCGTAGAGGCACTGGATGCATCTTTTATATTATATTTTATATTTGGTAGTTCTGGAACGATTGTTAACTGATTTTATTTCTTACAATAAAGGAGGTTTGAAGCTGTATATTTTTCATTGTTTAATAATAAATTTTATGAATCCATTTCTTAGTCTAGACTTGCCGTTTAGAGACTTTTATTCGCAATAATAAGAAACAATTCGCGAGCTGAATTTATGTAATTTCATTTTATTCACTCTTCAATTTATTTTTATTCCATCGTTCACATGAACATTCATAAATATTGTTTAGGATTTTATCTTGATCCTTTGAATGGTGGTAAGTGACATAAATGGAAAAATTGAAATATTGATGAAGTTTAGTTGGGTCTCCACTTGGCTAAACGACTGAAATGGACATATCACATAAAACAAAAAGAAAAGAACTTAATCAGCGATACGTACTTCTTTCTGGGCTACTTGACAGACGTTCTAAATTATCTGTGACTAATAAATTAACTATTTACAAAGTCCTCATTAAACCACTTTGAACAAAGGGATTAAACTATGGGGAACAGCAAAGAAATCAAATATTAAAAACATTCAGTCATTTCAGTCAAAAGTCCTTCGGAAAATTGTAGACGCACCCTTGTATGTTTCAAACCTTACCTTAACATTCCTTTCATCGAGGCAACTGCCACAGAACGCTTTCATGACAGACTGACTCTAAATTCCAATCCACTTACTCAAGCTCTATCTACTGCCACAAATCCATATAATCCGCCCAGAAGACTGCTGATGTGCTGGCCAAGAGACTTATTGCATTGAACTACTGGCTGCATTATCTTTTTTGTATGTGTGTCAACTTTCGGCGTGATAAACCTATGACGTCCATTTTTTCTAATCGCTATTAAGAAGGCTTAATTAACTTAAACTTTACAAACTTTACTTAATTAGCTTAAACTTTAAATATCAATATATCGTGCATTTAATATCAATATATCCACTTATTTAAAATCATAAGTGGATCGAAAAAATATTTTCACAATTGATTTGGATTGGGTCTTTGATAAGATTTTCAATACTATATAAGAAGAAACACTATAATAAAGGAGGCTGCAAGGAGATTCCATCGCGGTCAAATAGGACAGGTCCATTGTGAGGACAAGAACATCAATGAGGAGGGGGCCACCCATTGAGGGAGCGAAGGATATCTCAGGAGCAGGACGAGTCTTGGTCCTTCTTCTTTTTTCCAGGAGCAGGACATCCATTGAGCCGCTGGACCGGCTACGGAGGACCCGCATAGCCCCACGTAGCCTCCTTCTGCGCAATTATATCTGCCCAGTCATGGAACTTCCAGGAAGGGGGTGGTTTCATCAGTCATAGTACTAGAGAACGAATAGAGGATAAAACTTACTCGAGTTGATCAAGAGGTTTGGTGAAACGATGTCATACAACATGTATTTATTTCGCTGCCCTTAAGTATGGAATTAAAACTCTTCAAGGAGTTTTTAAGTTAAAACTTCTTTTGGCGCGTTTTGCACTTTTTTGTGGAGAGTCAGATTTTGAAGTGTTAACGCTCGGGTATAGTCGACTAGAATCGACTAATTGAAGATTTTTTACATATGGATTAAAATATCTCAGAAACATAAAATCGGGTCTGTATATTGTAAGCGAGGAAATTGTTCAGCACTTCATCCTCTCCGTTATAGTCTATAATTCAAAATTGTATCTTAACTCGACGCCGTGTTAGGGAGGCGAAAAGGAAAAAGTAGTATCGAAAACAACGAATGATAACGACTTTTGTTGAACATATGGATTAAATATTAGTCCGTGGTCCAGACCCCTTTTTATGAAATTATTAATATTCGGCTGAAACTTTGTAAATATCTTCATCACATTATAACCTAAAAATATTTTTAATACGAAAATTCTTGGAATTGGGGCGTTTTCAATCTGGAGGTCGGCCAACTTTGTCTATTTAATTACATACTAAAAACTCGTAAATACCCATTTTCATTCAACTTCAATAGTAAGATAATTTCAGCACCAAATAGAGAAAAAAGGTGGCCTTCCAAAATATTGAGCCGTTGGGCGTGACCTACATCCCCAAATTGTCAAAATAACGAGGTTATATATGCCAAAAACCTCAATATTTTTGAACTTTTTTTTCGACTTAGTTCTCAAGTTATCCTACCGTTAAAGTGGAAATTAGATGGTTATTTACGAGTTTTTAGTACCTAATGAAATAGTCAAAGTTTGCCGATCTCTAGATTGAAAACGTCTAATTCCGAGAATTTTCGTAAATAAATTATTTGTAGGTTACGATGAGATGAAGCTATTTACGAACAGCCGGATTTTAATGATTTCATAAAAAGGAGTCTGTACTGCGAACTATATTTCAGATACTAAAAATGAGACCTGTGTACTTTTAACGAGAGGAATATTGAGCATTTCATCTTCTTTATAATCAGTTATTATTTATACTTTATATTTCATATTATTAATCTCGTTATGTTGATGTTTTCACTTCTATGGTGTGGTCTAAAGTACACACCTTAGGGTTTTTCCCCTATAATGAGATTAGTGTAATGGATACCTGCAGGCAGGGGCTAATTTAAAAATTAGAAAAATCATTCATAGACCTGAGAAGCGTCACAGATTGGTTCTTGAGACGTGTATCCTCTAATCCATTACGAAAGCCAATTGTTTTTTAGTATAGTTTTCGCTTATTTATATTTATAATAACAGGTTACAATTATACTATAAGATGTAAATAATTTTGGCTCCTGGTAATTTTTTATTACATTCTCTACATAGTTTCAATTTTACCTGCCGGTTATTATGGAACAACAGAATCACTATTTCTTTTGGCAGCCATCTGTTTATTCTCTTTGCTGAATAATCCAAAAACTTTACTTATTCCTGAATTTTAATTGAGGAATTGAGGCGTTGAATTCACTTACTACACTAAAGAGACAATCTTGCTTAGATAATTAGAAATATCAGTAAAATCGTGATAAAATATATCTTTAATCGTTTTTGATTTATCACTTATATTTTCTAGTTATGATCAATTTCATTAAAAATGAATGGAACGGTTTGTTAAGAATGATGCTTCCGAATTAAAGTCTTGTCCGGATGGAGATCTGAATCTGTTTAAGGATTAGAGAAATACCATAGGACAGGAATTCATAATTTTACATCGAAGATAGGACTAAAAATGAATTTTCCTACGTTTTGTGAAACTCCAGAAGACGACTGAAAAGGGTCTGGATGAGGGATCTGCTTAAATAATGTTAGTAAATAAAAGCCATGGAAGGGATACGCTGGGTATTGCTATTCCTCATGCCTATCAAGCCTTTTTATTTATTTATTTTTTTTATTTTTTTTTATTTTTCTCTCATTACTAAGCCAGCACATCTGCTGATTGTCAATGATAATTGACAGGTGCGGATAAATTATATGTAAGTGCAAAAAAAAAGTTCATGGTTTGTAGTTTAAGTACCATACACACTTGATTTGATTATTCAATGACATCTAATATTACTGCTACAAATAAGATTTAAAAAAAAAAAAGTAGTTTGTAGTCAATAAATTGCCAAAGCCATTGACAAAGTATGACCTTGAACGAAATTGCTCACAGAAGAATTAGAATTAATACACAATTAACAATCTAAGATAGATCGCATGCATTAGAACAGGTGTATAGGATTGGAGGCCAATAAATACACCACAAGGAGCTCACCAATTATAGCAGAGCCACAACCTGTACGCCACTGACACCTTGAGCAATGGACATCCGCTAGCTCTAATTACATCGGTCCAGGTGTGGTCCACCTGCTGACCACGGCACATCTCTGAGTTGGGCCTGCCATTATCCTCTTGAATATGAGGTGGTTTTTTCTCCTATTGAAATATATTTTTGTTTATCTCAAATATTTCAACATTTTCAACAACACTAATGATCAAATAAAATATATCGTATATTGTGATATTTCATGGTCAATGATATGATAAGCATCTATGGCTTTATTCAATTCGTTATAATTAGATAGTCATCCGAAGATTGGTATCTCTAATCATTATATATTATTTCTCAAAGGAGTATCTTTATCAGTATTCCAAATCTTTGTTAATTGTTCATCGAATCCAATGATTGAACCATCATTTTGGAGATATTTGTCTCCTTCTGGTTGGAAAAATAGTTAAATCCCTTGAAATTACAGGTGAAAAGTTATGAACGAAAAGAAACTTTATTTGCAAATAACTCAAAAATGGTACATTTTATGGTCAATTTCAAACGTGACTATTTGATAGGTCACAATATACCATAAAAATAATATTATGTATGAATGAAAATACTCATCGTAATCGGATCATTATCAGCAAAGATACAGCTTATTGTAATTTGTAATCATGTCTTAATTTTATTTTATTAGTGGTTGAAAATGTATTTACATTACTTCAGACCTAATCATAATCGAACATGGATCAGATAAAATTAATCCTTTTCTTTAGAGATGAATCATATGACACTAGCTCTGTAATATCAAGTGAGTTCAACAGCTATGAGGAAGGCCAAGATGTGTTTGTAGGTATTTGACAAATATAAATATAATCAATTTCTCCATTGTACTCAGCTTAGATCATTTATTTATTTATTGCCATCCTCCCCTATCTCTCGGCAATACGAATTTTAGAAGGGATAACTTCTTCCTCTATTATCAGCATTCTTCGTTTTTCCAATTTCCTTCTAATTAATTTTTTTCATTGAAGGAGGTTAAAATGATTAACCCTCACAAATAGCTTCCACCCGTACTACTAAGCTTTATAGTACTGGTAGTCGTATTCGCTTACTAGCTGAGAAATTCATCTTCCGATATGATGTAGAAGAGGAGTCCGGATTCCTTCAGTAGTTTGGCACTTATTGTCTCAAAATTGATGTTCGCGATGAAATGTTTTTTTAAGTTGAAACACTTTATTGAGAAATATTACAATTTGTCACAGTTGTATTAAGGACACATGTAATAGAGTTCAGAGATTACATTCATACCGTATATACAAAAATATAAATAAATAAAGTAATAACAAAAGAATAAGAAAAAAGAACAAAAGGGAAAAAAAAAAAAAATATATATATATATATATATATATATATATATACACATAAGTAAGTAAAAATAGAAATAAAAGTAAAACAAACATCTTAGATAAAACATGTATAATGTAAATATACATTATTTACAATTAGCCAGGTGATCTCCGAACCAATCCTGTCCCCTCCACATGTGGAGGGAAAAGGGAGGCTTAGGAGATCCCTACGCTTCTCCCTCAGCCACTTCACTGGTATTTAAAACCAGCGGAGGATGAGTAAGAGCGCTACAGCCACAAAGCAATGAAATGCTAACCAATTTCAAGAAAACCATAACAGAGTCCTAGATTTAATGTCCATATCTAAGGCTTGAATCTTCAAAATGTATTCAGCTTAGATCAATGAACATATTATTATTATTTACTCCAACATTTAAAGATTTACATGATGTGTCGTTCTATTGTTCTATTTACTTGGTGTGTCTCTGGGGTTGTTAATTTATAATGTAATTCAATTGCATACTCTTTAAAGCAGATATATTTTTCTGTATATATTTTAAACTTGAATTTCTGGTGTAATTTTTCCGAAAGATTTATCTGATATTTATATACACATATATTTTTTCAATTCATACTTAATACTTAAAATGATCCCTTAATTTAGTAAAGAACGAAAATGGCCCTAGTAGTTGAAGAGTCCCTAGAAACTATATTAATAAAGTCGTGTTGCCTAATATCCAAAACCTTATTGTTAATGCAAGACCTGGACCAAGACTGGTAACAGAAACAAGCGTTTTTGTGAATATAAATAGAGATTAAATAAATGTGAATACTAGAAAATTTTAGTTACTATTTGTAAAGAATTTAACGGAGTTTAGTTAAGTTTTCCCATTCTGAAAAATAACCATAATATCTCTTATTTATTTTTAAAAGGTTATTAAGTTTCCAATAAAACTATTAAAAAAATCTTCTAAATAGAACCAGTTCTACCAACGTTTAAGTGAATTGAATTTTATACACTGATTTTAATAATTTTTAAGTTGCACGTTAACATTGTTTTAGTTTATCAAAGAAATCGTACTATAATGATTTCTCTGATCGGTCATCAAGTAAAGTCTAATTCAATTATTTTTAATGAACTTATTTAAAATTGAAAAAAAAATGTTTATAAACAGAAGGAAAGTCATTCGAGAGGACAAACCAGATTTTTTGTTTGCATAATTAAAGAAATTGTATAGATTATCTTTACAATTCTTCCATACCAAGGTGGGGGCTTATCACTATCTTTATTGAAAACGCCTTTAATGTATTTTCCAGTTAATTATACTAATTTGGTTGTTAATTGGTTATTGTTGGTAATGTTGGGATACACTATACTAAAGTAATTGATTAATTTTTTATTGTGATAATTTTAATATAGAAACTTTTTTTAATCCCGTATGAGTGTTTAGTGCCACATAATGCTAATTCGCAAACGTTTACGTTTCATCTTTTTGAATAATCAATATAGTATTCTGGATATGTTGACCATTAATAGCGGAATGTCGATTAGCGTCTTTTTTTTCCTTAACATTATCACCTTAGTATTTTTGAAACTTTTATTTCTTGAGTCATTTTGTTTGTTTTATTATATTTTTTTACTTCTTTTGAAGATTTTTTATCGAGCGGATAAAGATCTCGTTGGTCACACGAAATACTTGACATATTCGAAATCGTAATTTTGGGCGATTAACGTCTGGCTGCTTTAAAAGGCTCACCCCTTAATGCCATCAGGTGATTTAGTGAACATTTTTTAAGGGAATTTGGATTTGTTGTCGAAGGCGAAATATTTCCCAGTTGTACTATAAGTGATAGAAATACTGAAGTTAATGAAGAAAGACTATTTTTCATAAGTCTGTACATTAAGATAGCCCATTTTTCGTTTGAAATTGCTTACGAATCGTTACTTTAAATCAAATTTAACTTTATTGACCCTGGAATGATTAGAAATAATAAAATATATCTTTAATTATAAAATTTAATTTAATTCAATTTTAATTTTAAATTTATATCGGTAATTAAGATCTGACTTGTAATAAATTAAATTAATGCTTTCAAACAAACAAACGTTTAAACTTTATCCGTTAGAATTAAAAAAATATTTCAAAAGAATCAATAATTGAATAGATAAATTATTTTTATCAATTTAATTTTCATATATTATTTAATTTAAGAATAATAAAATCTATTATTAATTTTAAAACTAAATTAATAATAAAAATTTATCTATTCAAAAATTGAATAGACCGACGCCTGTGCTCTTCATGTGAAACTGAAAACAAATTATCATAATTTGTTTTATTAAAAGCAAAGCAATTTTTTTAAATTATTCATGAGATTTACAACTGTATAAATTAAAAATACATCCAGTAAATGTGCACAAGGTAATAATACAATCATATGAAAACCCATGTTTAGAAACTACCCATTGGTAGCATTCTAATAATATATTTACATTAGTAAATCACGAGGCCATATTCTTTTCAGGTGCCTTGGAGGGTTATCAGGTATCGAAGAGGAAGCAAGGTTTGAAACGAGAGGATTCGGATGGTTTTGAAATTTGTTATGGAAGGATAGGTATCTGGATTGGGATAAATAGGAGACATATGGTACGTTATGATCGTTATGAATGATTTTATTTGTTACAAAATAAGAAGCATTGAGGAATTTACGAACGATTTTGGATTGTAAGGATTGGATACTACAGGAATTCGATGGTTTAGTGGATCCCCAAAGCTCAATTCCGTAAGTCCAGAATGGCCTTATTATAGGCATGTATATGATTCTTTTGTAATATATAGAAAGTTTAGAGCGTTTGTCTATTAAGTGTGGAGTAGTCGAAAACGTCGAGCAAAAATTTAAAATAATAATATAGTCGTTCCACCCTTAAGGAGGCACACTTCCTCAAAGTTGAGGACTGATTTCATGGTCAGAACATAAGCTTAAAATTTAATACGTCGTCAAAGTGCCAACGTAATTTACGATGTTATTTTGACCGCTGAGTTTTTTCCAAGCAATCTGAATTCATTATGTCTTAATTGTATCGTCGTAGCCAACAACGTTCAGACCTGAAAGATCGAAGCAGTAAATCAAACAAGAGCCGACTGATCTAATTGGGATATTCGCTAGGTAATGTTAAGTATATACCAAATTTAATTGATCCCTAACTACTTATATTTTTAATTTTATTTTATTACTTGATTAAAG
Organism: Nezara viridula; assembly: GCA_928085145.1. NCBI lineage: Eukaryota > Metazoa > Arthropoda > Insecta > Hemiptera > Pentatomidae > Nezara > Nezara viridula. Next base: position 47,330,073 of record OV725077.1, on the reverse strand, counting down.
TCCTGAGATAAAGTATTTTATTTTGAATCAAAAAAACAATTATTTTGTGTTGTTACTTGCAAGTTATAAACATTATTCACTTTTTCCATAGATCAACCCTTTTCCAGGGGTCAATGAGGTTAGTTGGGAGTCATAAGAAACGTAAGGGAGAGGCCTAGAAAAAATGTTTGGGTGATTTTTTTCCTTTAAGTTGTACAATTTCTAAATATTTGATGTTAATTAAATGAATTACACTTGCCTCTTTTTTAAATTTCGTGAAACTGTAGAAGGATTAACAGTAGTCTGGATTTTCAGTCATATTTTAATTATAGGTGTCGACGTTTCTACCAATAGTAGCAGGCCAACAACAGGACTAAAATTAAATCAGAATTTAAGAGTTTTTTTTTGTGTGTGTGGCTAAGGATACAGTTTGCCTTTTATTGAACTTCTCTTGATTATTTTACTTTTTATAAATCCTGGTTATTTATATGATTATATTAAAATGTTGTTTAAATGCACAAATATAAAAAATGAGTATGTTCTGATTTCAATTTTTAATTTCTTAAAAATTATAAGTTATAAACAGAAATTTATTTCCCGACCGAGACTCTTTTCTTTTTTGTAATTGTAGAGAGATGCCAAGTAAATGATTTTATCAAAACATTTTTTGAGCCCTGATATATAAAATTGCAAGACATGAAACTAAATCTAATTCGGGTAAAGGGAAAACCTAATTAGATTTATATATACATTTCCATTATTTTTTTATATTAATATCTGAATGCTGCATTTTTTATTAGTAAATAGGTTTGAATGAGTTTTAGAATAATTTTATTTAATTAATTTTTTATTTAAATTTAAATTAGTTTTGTTATCTACAGATTCTGTAATCATTATCTATTTATATACATATATATGCTTTAATATGTGTAAAAGTCATATTTTTTTTTTGTATGCTCATTTTTATTTACTTTGTTTTATTTTTGTATTATTTTAATTATGTTTTCTTAATTACTTTCTTCTATTTTTATTGAATGTATATATTGTATGAGTGGATAATTCTAGCTTTAATGTTTATTGCCCTTGAGTGTAGCAGATTGAGTTAATATTCAATAAGTTATAAAAAAAAAAAAAATAAACTGTAAGAAATGATTTTTTATTATGTTTGTTATATCTATCTTAATACCTATAATTTTCCAGCATAGGAACTGCTTTGGTTGATAAGTATCGGTAATTCTTTTTTTGATTCCGCCATAATATAGCGATTGCATATATTGAGCAGGTCGGTGTAACACAGACTTCTCATCATATCCTCCCTATATCTGTTGAGAAGAGAGAGAGAGAGACGAGCTCTAGGTCTCGCTGTAGACTGAGCACACGACGATAGGGTACACCCATGGGAGGTACCCGGGTCCGGGGTTATTCCTTTATCGTTTTATTACGGGTCGTTCGTATGCCGTCGGGTGTACCGTCGTAAACATAGCGCAGGTGTCGCTCCTGCCGTAATCGTTTCATTATCTTCCCTTAATGTTATTATCTCGAAGGTGTAGACAAATATTTAATAGAATAAAATGATTTTTATAGCTATCATAAATGTGATGATGTTTATTTGAGCGTTGGGCATTGAGTAATGATACAGCTCACAATTACCTGAGAACATCGTATCAAATGCATTAATTATAACAACAGAATTGAAATACTTCAGATTAATGGCAAGTCTAACAACTACATAAAAAACGTATGTCCATCCTATTTTAGACCTCCTTCTTTAACTTAACATGTTTTTATACCTTAGTGACAGTCGAATTGTTTACAATATTTTCAATTTAAAGATACTTTTAGTAGAATAGAAGGCACAATATATATATATATATATATATATATATATATTTTTTTTTTTTTTTTTTTTTTTTTTTTTTTTTTTTTTATTCACACCTGTCATAGTGGTAATGACAACCAGTGAATGTGAGGTCGATTGGAAAAAAAATTATGTCATGAAAGGCATTACGAGGATCAGTACCCAGCGGCACCTCACTCGACGTGATATCTACATTACGCGAGGAGGTCCCTCATCCAGCTCCTCTTCAGTCTCCTACAGACGTTACCTGACATATTCGTTGTGGCCATGTCATTTATAAGTGTATTAGGATGTCCTTGTAAGTTGTCCTGGAATCGTTTGTAATTACAATTCATCGACAGTCGGCATATGGTGGTTAGTATGTAAGGTTTTGTTGCTAACGTACCAAGATAGATCTGATGGAAGATAGTTCTGACGCGTGCCGGACCGAAAAAAATCTATCGGAAAGGAAGGATTGTAGAATTAGATAATATGTAGGTGGGAGTATCGTCTTGAGTTTAAAGAGAAGACCCTGGTGCCAAACTCTGTCAAACGCTTGAGCAACATTCAGAAATACGCCAGTTGCATATACTTTCTGCTCTAGTGCTGTAGATATGTAGTCCGTAACTCTATGTAGTTGGTGTGCAGATGAGTGATGTGCCCTAAATCCAAATTGATGGTCAGGTATTATTTGGATGTTTGGTAGTATATCAACAAGTCTTTTGTTCAGCAAGCTTTCAAAACATTAGGAACAGATAGGTAGTAACCTGATTGGTCGGTATGAGGAAGGTGAGTTTTTGTCCTTGTTAGGCTTGTGAATCATTATTATATGTGAGGCTTGTGAATCATTATTATATTTAGTTGTCCTCATTATTGCATTATAAATAGTTGTCAAAAGCACTACAGCTCTTCTAGGCATTTGTTGGAGCACTTCAGCGTTAATCAAGACATGTCCAGGAGCTTTTCTTTTAGGCAACTTTTTGATTTGTTCAGCAATCTGGGAAGGTGTGAATGAAATAGGAGGTGAAGTGTTTAGTACATTGTTATCGTGCACAGTGTTAGTGAAGTCTGTGTGTGGTACAAAAACAGATGTTGTTATTAGACGTAGGTTATTCGTTTGGATTTTCCAATTTGTCGCTTGAGTTCATTATTAAGTCTGTTGTAAGTTCGTTTATCTGATGGTAGTCTGTCAGTCTGCCATATTTTGCGAGCTCTCCTCTTCGCTCTGATCAAGTCCCTTATGTATTGTGGGTACATTGGTAGCAACTCATATTTTTAAGGTTTTGCTACTGATGAAGACCATGCTGCTTCTTGAATATTTCGTGTGAAGTATTCAACGGCATCCTCAAATTCTTATTCGTTTTTAATGGATAGAGCAACAGAGAGAGCAGTGTCCAATCGGTTCTTTTACCTGCCCCAATCCATTATGCCATTGATCAGGAACAGTTTTTTTGTAGCTTCACAAGGCTCTTCAAACAATAGCAAATGCAAAAGGGAATGATCAGAGCAAAGATCTGAACTCGTTGTTATGGTGTGAGGTGTTGATCGGGAAAAAATCGAGTAAGTCTGGTGTTTTCCGTCTAGAAGTTGGCCAGTAAGTGGGTGAATTAGGTGATATTGTGTCTTATGAAACCTCATAAAGAACATACCTAAGATTCCTTCCTCTTGGAGTAGATAGTCTGGATCCCCAGAACTGATCTTTGGAATTGTAGTCGCCTCCTCCAACAAAGCATCTACCAAGACGTTTAAAGAAATTATTAAACATCTTTGGTGTCAGGACATACCTCGGAGGGCAATAAACCGCAGCAAGGGTAATGTTTTGTTGTTGTGTTGATAGTGTAATGGCTGTAGCTTGAATCTCTAGTGTTATGGGTAATTGTAATGGATTGTGTTTTAGAGTTGTTTTGATAACTATGGCAGTGCCTCCATGTGAAGTTGGGTGGTCAGTTCTGTAGATTTTTTAACCACGGATGTAGAATTTAGAATGTGGTGTCAGATGTGTTTCCGTTATTAGTGCAATAACAATGCGTTTAAGTCTAGAAATGGCGTAAGTTGGAGCCATCGTTTATATATTCTCTTCCGATTTCATATAATGCCAACATTCTGGAAGTAGTACTCCAAAGCAGTAACAACACCTTTTGGCTGAGACCACAGTTATTTCATTCCGGAGACACCTCTGCAATTATCTATCAAGCTATGGCGGGAATACATTCTGTAATGGCTGTATAATGTATTCAGTTCATAAAGGACTATCAGAGTTGTCATTTAATTGTCTCCTTATTCCGCTAAGAGATGAAGCCATCTTTTTTTTTTCTTCTATTTTGTCATCGTCCAATGATCTCATACAATATTTTTCTAAACTTCTTCAATTAATTTAGTAATAAAGCTTTTGGGAGTAATTTATTTTTATTAATAGAAAATAATGCATTTATTGTTTTTAGAGCATTGAAGAATTGTGAGGATAGTTTGTCATTTAGATTATAAGTTTGAGCTTTATCATTGATCTGCAGTTATTGATGAACGATCAATATCCTTTCATTTTTATAGTTTTAGATAATTATATTCATTTTATAAATAAAATTGATCAAATCAGTTCATTACTTACCGAATATTTATAAAAATGAATTTTTGGTGTTTTGTTTGTACACACTTCATTTAAGCATAAAACTAATTTTATCCATCTAGCGTTATTCCAAAAGTTGTTCATTTTCCGACTCACAGAATGATGAATTTTAATTAACAAGGTATCGAACGAAAGATGTCTACTACATTTTTAATTGAAGTCGTTGAAAATGTAGATTTCTAAATTTACATTAGGTTGTTTGAAATGAATTAGGAACGATACCAAGGACTAAAATGTAACATTTTTAATAAAAATCATAATCCTTGCCGAAGGCATCTTAGCTACGACGTTATCATCGGATACTTATTACGTCTTTACTTTAAAAATAAAATAAAATATTGCTATTTATAATAAGCTTCGACAAACTATATATTTATTGAAAAAGTAAATGGAGGATAGTAACTCTATGATCTCTCGGGCATTTAGAATAATATAGATAGAAATTTTTCAATATTTTTGATAAATAAATATAATATCCTAGCATGACTGCTATTAAAATTGTTATTTTATTTGTTCAGTTACAACTGTCATCTAGTAAATGTGATAAATAGTAATCAGTGATATGAGAACACATGCAGAGAAATCTATTTGTAGCTATCTAATAAAATTTCTAAATTAGGAGATAACGATGCTCTTCTTCTCAGACGCCTCGGGAGGTTATCAGATATAGAAGAATAAGCAAGATTAAAAACAAGAGGATTAGGATGATTATGAAGTTTATTATGGAAGGATGTGTATCTGGATTAGTCCTAATTAGAAAGAAATGGAACATAAAGCCTTTTGTGTATTATTTATTTGTGACAAAGTAAGAAGAGTCGAGGATTTTACGATGGAATTTAGATTGTAAGGATTAGATACGAGAAGAATTTGATGGTTTAGTGGAGCCCCAAAGTTCAATTCCGTAAATCGAAATAGATCTTATCACAAGCATATATATCAGTATTTTATAATTAATTGCAATCTTAGAGCGTTTGTCTGGTAAATTTTGGAGGAAGCGGAGACGTCGAGCAATTTTTTGTCGTTTCATTCTTGTATGAGTATTCCAAGTTAGTCGTTTGTCTAGATGGCGTCTTAGATATTGGATTTCTTCAGGAGGGAGCACAAAAGGATACTGTAGGACAGGAAGTCATAGGTTTACGAGGAAGGGTAAAGATGATTTGATGGGATTTATTGGAATTTATTTTAATCGTCCAGGTTTGACAACAAACTTCAAGGCTGATGTGTGATTGAATAATATGATTGATTGGTCATTATTAACTGATAGGACACATATGCCATCGGAATACTTGGTGATCACAGTGTTAGGATGGTTTGGGATATCAGCTGTATAAAACTGGATGAAGCATTGGTTCAATGATACTTCCTGGAGGAACACCAGCAGATTGAGAAATGAGGAATGAATAGGCATTATTGTGATTTCCTTTGAAATGTCTTTTAGTAAGGTAGGGAATGATGACGAGAAAATATGTAGATGGGAGGAATTAACGGAGTTTGTAAAGCAATTCAGGATGACAGACTCGATGAAACGGCTATTAACATTAGATTTATAAACTCTTAATAAGTGAGAGAACAACAGGGGCAGGGTGGCTGAATGGGCTAACGCGTGTGCACTTGTGTTTTCCAAAATCGGTCTTGGTACTTTGCAAGACCAATACCAAGGCCACCTAACTGTTGCAAGACCAAGACCAGGACTGAAAAAAAAATCGATTTTTTGAATAAAAATTACTAATACTTGTCAATCTTACTTACTATATCTAAATAATTAGTATAACCAATATACTCTTGCATTTAACTCGTCTAATATTTTATTCGGGCTTAGTTAGGTTTCTTCTGTCTGAAAAAATGCAGTCATATCTCTACAGTACTAATCTAATAAGTAACTGCAAGGCTGTTGCGAGACTCTTGCGCAAGACCAAGACCATGACCAAGACTGAGTTTGTTAGACCAAGACTCGTCTCGGTCTCGCATTTGGGCAACACTAGTGTGCACAGCACCACTAGTTGCCAGGTAATCAAATAATTGAGATTTTAAAGAAAGTACGAGTTTCCGTTCCGGTGACGGAGGGCATTTTAAATTCCCCGCCCACACCCTCCGGGCCGGGAAAATCCCATACAGACTCAAAGGCGAGGTAGGGAAGAACAAGGGAAAAAAAGTGAGAGAACAACAAACTAAAGCTCTTCTGTGCCAAATAAATTGGTCTTTAGTGAGTATAGTAATGGATTAGTATAGGTTTAGGTATAGCTGTATCGTGTTAAAGAAACGAACAGTTAAACTGGAGGGATATTTTCCCGTGAGTCAAGCTAGTCTCTTATTACGTACAATATTACCTTAACACTCGTTGGGAGGTACGATGCTTCACAAATTGTGTGTGGAACAGGCTATCTTGATAAAATTATACTGTACATACGGACATGATCGTCTAATATCCCCTTTACGATTGCGTGGAATGCATTAGATAGAATGATAGCTATCTTTATCATAAATAGCTCAGTTGTTTAAACTGGACTATACTGGTGATAAATAAATAATAATTATATAAATAATAACTTTTTTCCATATGAAGAATTGTAAGTGACTCTGTTTTCTTTGTATTTTTTTTTGTAAATGGCATCTCTTCTGTTGATAAATAATTTATTTATCTTCATAAATATATTATTCATTAAAGTAAAAAACAACAGCAACTAACTGGATAAGGATTTATATATTTTAATGGAACATTATCGTAATGTGCTGTTTGATGCTTTTCAGAGTTGTACCACTCACACCGGAAGCCGGATCTTGAGACACGTCTGTTTGAGGACTCCTGCGGTGGCAGAACACTATTTGCCGCAGACGTCACCTGGGGACAAATACCACTGCGCAAACACAGCGGTCCTCGGCTCAGTTGTGCAACCGCCACACGCGCCTTTGCGCTATTGCGAAGTGGGAAAACTAAACGAAAACAAGAAGAATGTCGATTTATAGTCGGCGAAGGCTAGCCCAAGGACAGAAGAGGGTCTGTCACAGTCCGGCCGTCTCTTTGAAGGATTGCGTATTGAGCAATGAAGGAGATTTACGGCGATGGAAGAGTATAGGCAAGGCGGAAAGCCATTTTTTACCATCCAAATTCAAGACAGAAACGCGTCAGCATTGAAAAACGCTCTAAATATAAACGCTACTTTCTGGAAGATCCTTAACTATGATTTAAGCTTTATAGGATCATGGAGTAACTAAAGATGTAATGATTTTCACATTATGTAATATGATATATCTTCCATTAATATGTAATATATTAATTGTATTTAATATATTAATTGTCTTTAATATATTATATCATTCAAACGACCAAGAATGATATTTATGCATAGAATCATTATAATGGGTTACATAAGTGTAAATCTTGGATCATAATGTCATAATAACAAAATAGCTTGAGCTGAAAGCCCTCATGCTTATGTCTATGTAATTATTTATTGCACGTTAACATATATATAATAAAAAGTTTTTTCTTGTTTTTTATATCTTTATTCAGCACGGTTTAGTACTTCAATGAAATTAATTTATTACTATCAAATTATAATAAAAATATAATGATAAGCAACTTTATTTCTTTTTTTTTTAGTTAAAGGCTTCAACCACTACAATCAGTATTGCCTTGTTTTCATTGAGAATTCAATTCAATTTTCACTCATTAGATTCATCAAGAAAATAATTTGTCAATTTCATCCTGGAAATTGATGTGTAGATCGTTTGTTAAGTCCAAGGTAATATAAATGTTACGTAAGCTCTGCATTCTGTTAAAATGTGTTTCACTATCAGAGGAGTCCCACAGGTTTGGCGTGTTGGCGAAGAATCACGGGTCATTAGGTATCTATGGGTACCTGATCCATACTTTAAACTTATTATACTTTAAACTGATAAGTATCAGTTGATAACGACCCATCAATTGCATCCCAAACTCTTCAATCAGATATCACAAGCCTTGAGGAATGGTGTCAAAACTGAAGAATTAAAATAAATCCAATAAAATTACCTTTACCGTTCGTCGTAAACCAATGACTTCCTGTCCTTCAGTATCCTTTAACAACACCTCACTTATTCCTGTTGAACAAATCCGTTACCTAGGACTCCACCTGGACAGACGACTAACTTGGAATCCTCGTACCAGACTGAAACGACAAGAAACCGCTCGACGTTTCCGACTACTTCAACACTTACTAGACAAACGCCTCTAAACTTCCAATTAATATAATTACATCAAAAAGTGGTATACATAACTATAATAAGGCCTTTTTGGAATTACGGAGTTGAGTAATGGGGCTCCACCAAACCTTCGAATTTCTCTCGTATCCAATCCTTACAATCCAAAATCCTTCGTAAAATCCTCAATGCTCTTTACTTTGTTAAAAATAAAATCATCCATAATGATCTTAATGTTCCATATATTTCCAATTAGCCCTAATCCAGATATCCATTCTTTCATAATAAACTTTATGACCATCCGAGTTCTCTTGAGTCTAACCTTACTTATTCTTCTAACTCTCATAAACTCCCGAGGCGTCTGAAAAGAAGATGGCCACGTGATTTCCTAATTTAAACATATTATTAGAGTGATATCAGTAGGCAGTTTCTCAACATGTGTTTCATGTCTAATAAATTGTACGAATTTATTAGATGTATTTTTTTTATATGATACTATACTTAATCATATTTAATTTGACTACACTACATTTTTTCAAAATAGTTTATCAAGTAATCTATGAATATTATTTGTTTATGAGCCCAAAATAATGATTTTTAGCTATATAGTGTTTAATGAAGCTTTAATTATGAAAAAATAAAGTGAAATAATTTTCAAGTTTTATTCTGAAAACATATTATGTGCTTTTGAATTTTTCAAGCTGACTCAAGTTAGCGGGTCGTAGAGCGGATAGAAGAAGAAGGATTTCCATTTAAACACTTGTAAATATAGAAGGCACACAAAGAACGATACTTTCCATTATAATATAAAAATAAAAGAGTTCAGTCAAAACTAAACGACTTTACAATTTCTCCCTAATACAGAATAAATAAGCTTGAAGTATAATACTGCACTCTCACTTATGTTAGTGAAAACAAACGTATTCAAAACACAGTGACAACAAATGATGAACTCGAACGTGCCAATGGAAAAAAAAAAACTGTTTAATTAAATGCATTTAATATATATATATATTTCTAATACTGTACAGCGATAAACACATATTTGCGAATTAAAGAATAATCCTTAAAATTTTTATTTTTCCTATAAATGATATAGAAGGGGGAAAAAATGAACTTAGTCGGTGATTGTTAAGTCACGAAACGGTAAAACTACAGAACCCTAACGAACCACAGCCTTATTAGAAGGAGAAATATTTGAGGAGATATGCATTTCTGTCAGGCGAACTTTGTATATCGACCGACTCTCGGATTTCATCTAGAAACTATGCCTTGTCCCATAAATCAGGAAACATAAACGATGATATCGAATTTCCCTGGCGATAAAGGCTTCACATTCACTTTTCAACTATCACAATGGTATTAACTTTTATTCATTACCGAATGAACCGCAATTCATCCATTGTGTGACATATTGCTTCGAGGCAATGTACAGTTCAAACTAAATATACTATAAAGATCTTGGTGAGTAGCTCGAGATCTTGGCATTACTTTCCCCCGCATACACTGCTTTTAACAATTAAGTATATCCTCAGGACCGGGCTATTGCCCCGGGACACCGACCTGAAGTGGTACCCGTAGAGGGACTTTGATCAAGACGGGCCCCCACCACTGATTAGGCATTGATCAAAAATTTACAAAGGTTTAGGAATAATTAATTTTATACAACTAATAAAACAAGAGAATTGGAGAAATATCGAATGAAATAAAATTCAAATATTACTTAATTTAATTAATAATTTGTAAAGTCAATTCATCTCAAGAAACATATTTAATTTTTTGGAAGATATGACGTTATTGTCCGGAACGACAAATGTCTAAGACCGGCATAGTTCTATAGCACTGAATATCGGTATAATTCTTTTCTTCGAAACCAGATGGCTCTAATCGTTGAATAAGTTTCCAAGATTTGTGAAATCTTGGAATTTGATTCAATCATGAAATATTGAGTTCATTATGCATATATGGGATAAGTAATAAATACTATATTTAAATTTATTTTTAATTGTGGGTTGATGGTTGAGTGTAGTGAATAATTCAAGAAAGGATGGTTCGGGTGATCAGTCAAAATACAAAATAGCAAAAATAAATAATATTTATTTTTACATTTGCTAACGTTTCGGCTCGAAGTTCAGGCCTTCATCAGTGCTGCCAAAAGAACCAGATAATAATAGCTGTGTGAAACTATAAGCAATGAATAATATAGAATTAAAATTAAAAAGGTGAAAGGTATAGACTAAAAAATGTAGATAAAAAAACGTAAAGTAAAATGAAGTAGATAAAGTGGAGATTAAAGTAAAATAAAGAAGAAAGAATAATAACAATAACAGAAAATTAAGAAATAAATAATAATAAGGGCTACAAAGTGCGGACTATTGAAATAAACACAATCAAAATAAAGTAACATAACAAAAACTGGTAATTGATTTGTTTTCAATTGGTATTACAGACCTTGTAAATCTTTTATAGTTTTAGTCACATTCTTAGGTTATTTCTTTCCAATTATCTGCCTATTTAGATTCCATCTACCCCTCTAGTTTTTGATCTTCCAGGTGATCTCTTGCCTACTATTAAGGCATTCATGTTTTTCAGAGGCTTTCCGATGGATTGAGCCGAGCTACTTGCATCTTACACATCCTTGCCTTCATATCACTTTCACATCTTTCCATTGCCAAATAGCCGATTTTTCTGTATAGCATTAGGCCATTAGTCTGTTTGGGATTAATATTCAATATTATAAACCTTTACCACTACAACCCATGGAAGTTCTTTGGTATATCTTCCATTTTTATAAACATTGACTAATTATTTAATTAAGAGTGCTCACTTTGTTAAGACTGAGTGAGCCCCTAGAGGGTCTCCTTATCCCAGCATCGATACATGGCTGATGTAGCAGAATATATATAATAATTTCTGTCTATGGTGGGATTCAAAGGGTACATGAGCATTGGAATGCAGCGCATTACTCACTCAGCTGCCTCGGTCAACAGTCAATATTATTCATAATATTAAAATATCTCCTACCTGAACATATATGAAATCAATCGATTCTAAGTGTTTACAAATAAGAACCCGCTTCTATTTTGCTGTTGAGGTCACGAGAATGAGTGAACCCATATATGTTGCCTTGGCCAGTGACGCCATAATCCACACGGACTTGAAGTGATGAAAACACTATTAGATTTTACGCTGTGTGATTTATTCGCATTACCTGCAACCAGAAAAGTCAGCCGCTAATTGTAAAGTAATTAATTGACATTCCATAATAATTAATTAAATCGCTTTATATATGAGGGCATCGTGGCGCCAAGGAAGTAGGATAAGTCTTCGATTGTAAGGAGTGGCCGCAGCCTTGACTCCTCAGATCGTTCCATGACGATGTCCTGGATCCGAAGAGGATAACGAAGAATGTGCAAGGTTAGAGATGGGCGTTTGCGGTGAGGACTGAATGTCAGAGGTCCATGCCTCTGTCATACTTTTCTTGTTTTCTTGCATCGTATATATTATTAAACATATTTAAGTACTCAAAGAGATAAACCGTCAGCTAAAATTAAAAAGTAAAATGTCAAATTAGTATGTAAATGAAGGGACTTATTTTTATTTCTCTCTTGAGATATAAAATTTCATCATTAAGATTACATCAAGTATTTAATGTAAATTAACTCAATTTGTCAGTGCCAGATACTTTACATGCTAAACTACACATGTTTGGAGAAAGATATTCACAGATATGTAAATAATGTTTTATTGTTTTTCCTCAAAGGTTAGTTAAGTGGTATAAATGAACATCCTTCTCTTTATTTAACAAAAGAGGACAGTAACAATAGTTACATCTACAGTTATTAAGATCAAACTCTAGTAAAACTTATTAGAAAAAAAATCATATTTATAATGAAAATAATAAATAAATCATCTTAACATTATTTTAATAATATGATTAAATACACGGTGGTCTAGTTTGTTGTATTTCGTGTAGTTTACGTGATCCTAAATCATGTGGATAGGTGGATTCTTGTTTAAGTTATCACACTTAATTTGAAGCAAAAAGTTTTTATTTTTGGATTGCAATGAAAATTCGTATTTGAAGGTTTATCGTGGTGCGAAATACAAATATTAACTTTTTTACCCTTAAACATGTATTTTAAACCACTATGCTCTTTCTTATCGAAGTAGAGGATTCTTACTAATTTCGATAAAGTTTTTTCATTCACTTTGTATGGAATTCAGAAAACTTTCAAACAAACATGGGTATAATCAACCAAAATTGTTTACATTTTAAGCTATTCACAAATAAAATTCTGAATTCATCGTAACATTTTTTTGAGCTTTTTTTTTCGGGAAGGTATGTTATATACATACATTTTTTTATTGATGATATTTACAACTGTATTCAGAAAAAAATACATTAAGTAAATGTGATAACAGAAAACATGAAAACACTTGTTGAGAAACTACTCACTGGTAGCACTCTAAAAAAAAAAGGATCTATTTACAATCGAAGATCTCGAAGACATCTTCTTTTCAGACGCATTGGAGGGTTATCAGGGATCGAATAGGAAGCAAGGTTAGAAACGAGAGGGTTTGGATGGTTCTGCAGTTTATTATGGAAGGATGTATTGGGCCAAATCGGAAATATAAGGAACATTAAGGTCGTTGTGAATGATTTTATTAGCGACAAAGTAAGGAGCGTTGAGGATTAGATACGTGAGGAATTGGATGGCTTTGTGGAGCCCCAGATCTCAACTCCGTAAGTCCAGATAGGTCTAATTGTAGTCGTGACATACATAAATTAAAAAGGGTTCAAGGAGAAGACTTTGGCCAAGTCTTCATTAATATCGTAATAGCCGTTTTGGCACTTCAGTCTTTAGTGACAAACGTTTTTCGGCCGTCGTTAGAAACGAAATACCGGATGGTAATAAGATGTATATAAAAACACACCTGAATTCGATTGTAATGTAACAAAATGTCAAAGCATTTGTGAGGAACTTTCGAAGATTAGTGGATTACATTATTATTTATATACAGTCACCAAATTTTTTTTATTAATAACAATAAAGCTCGTCTATAGCTACTAAACAAACGAAAATATCAATTAAGAAACAAAAAAAAAACCCTCGTAGGAGAAAAAAAATTCTTTATATATATATATATATATATATATATATATATATGTGTGTGTGTGTGTGTGTGTATAAGGGAAGTGAAAAAGATTTAATGGTAACTATCGTAAATAACTGCTTTATAATGATGATTTTAGCAGTTAACACCATATTATTTTAAACTTAAATAGCGGTAGTATCGCTTAATAACATCGTAACTGAGTTTTCAATTTTATTTTGTATTCACAATTTGAGTAAATATTTATTTTCCTTTTTGATTAATTAAAAATAGGAGCAAAGTAATATAAATTACATAGAAAATTTCGGAAGCTAAATTAATGTTCATTCAAAAATTTTCGAATTGAGAATGCCGAAAAAAATATATATATAATTTTATTCATCAATAAAAATACAACTTGAAATATTAATGAGAAAGATAGAGATAGATAGATAGAGAGAGAGAGAGATTTAATAGGAGCTATTATAATTACTTGCTTTTTAGTTCTAACTTAACCATTTCGAATTCCGCTGTTGGTGGTTCCTTTTAAACGCCGTATTATTTCTGGCTTAATTTAAAAATACATTTTCCCAACAACCTATGACATAATGATGCAATTAACTGAAGCGAATCCATTACTGAAATTATCAGATTATCTTGAATTGACTGTTTTCTTATTTCTGGCCACCTGCTCTATTATTTCAATTTAATTATGCATATCAAATATATTATGATGGCTTTATAACCACACGTGACGATGGCCAGTAGCCAAAACACACTTACCCTACATTTGAAAAAAAAATATTCAAATGGAGTTTTTTATTAAGGAGATATTACCACTTTCCAGAAATGTTGTGGTCTACAAGGTGTCCACTATCGATAGCCGTTTAGATCGAGAATGTAGTCGACCTTCAGGGCAACCTTTCCAAAACATTCCTAATTGATTCTTAATCCAAAATTATGGCTCTGTTTGTTATCGGGTATAGCTAGGTCCAATACGGCGTGGGTGAAAAAACTTAAATAGGTTTTGTGATATGGTTGACATTTACTTGTTCATCTCATATTACCTACCATATTCATGTGTCTACAACATAAAAAACAGAAACTGTTTACTGTAAAGGGGAGTCTATAGTCAGTGGGTCACCGACTTCAAACAAAATTTATTCGGTAATATTACTCGTACATCGAAAAATATTGGACATATGTTGTTCAAATAAAACAATAAAATAACAAAATTTACAAGTAACCACACGTTTGGGTTGAAACGTTGTCATAAATAAAAAAATTATGTTATTTATTTTTACCTTCGCTTTGTCCGAACGTTAAGGTTATTATATATGAATCATTTTCATTTTTTGTCCAGAATAATAAAAAAATATTGATTCTGGTATTGAATGAGTTATAAGATATCATAAATTACAAAAACCAAAAAGCGCTTCCAGTGAAGTAGACCAAGTGTTTTTTTAATGAAAAACAAGTTAGATTCACCTGTAGTGAGTGTCCTTTAAAACTCTTAAACAAGATTTTTTTAGGAATACAAAAACTGTAAATTTTTTTGTCAAAGAGTTTCTTACAGGATTTTTTTTTCTGGCCGATAACTAAAGCATTCATAACTTCAAACGATTTGCTCCAAATTCAACGTCATTGCAATGGTCGGAAAGTTGATTTATTGCTCTTCCAGCTCACATAAACATTCCGATTTTATTTCTTTTTAAGCTGGAAAATAATAAAAATTTGTTGTTATTTTTTATATAACCATTTTCTTTATGAATGTTTCATTTTTGTACTGAAAGAAACCATTAGTTTATAGTAACATATTAATAGGATTTTAAAATTACAAATTTCATACTAAAATGTTTAAACTAAATATATTTCGGAAAAATATTCATAGTAAATATGTGATCATGGAACTTTGTAATTAAAAAAAAATGTAATATCCTAGTCTGTATTATACCGTCGAAATGGGTATGTAGAATGTAATATTAAATACATTAACATTTTATTATAAATTATTCCAAGCCTAATAAATTAAATTAAATGCAAATAATTGCTAATTTTGGCTGATATTCTATATATATATGTTAATAACAGTTTTTTTTTTGGTAACAACTGAAAATATAGAAAAAATTGAAGAAGGTTGAATACATAGTATACATTTTTTTAAGTTACTTCGCCTTCCAACGGACCAGGATACAAACAATCGAAACCTCCCTTCCATTCATTCAACCTCAACTTTGGTTAATAAATTAAAAGACCCCACGGAGAGGGTGTTATTATGCGGCCAGATATAATTGATAATAATAGTGAGTGCGCAAAGAGCTGATAGAGCACGCGCGCATGGACAAGGCTGTCATTACCAATTATGTGTGGCGCGCAGAGCGCTCTATGCTCATTATAGCCCTTCCTCGGCTCATGGATCCAGTCTCTTTTATTTCTGTTTCACGGAGGATTACAAGGGGCTGGTGGGTGTGGATATCTAAGGGGGTGTGGGATGGTCACCCAGTGTTAAACTAAGTTTATAATAACATACGTGTGAATAAACAACATATATGAAGGATGGTTGGAAATATTTGTTTGTGTTTTCAGCATAAATTATTACAATAAACTATCGTAAAACATTTTTTCTTTAAATTTATTTATTTAGAATTATAATAATCTGTCACGTATATAATAGATTATACTGATATAAGAACACATTCACACCATATATATAGGTAAAACATTTATTTCTAGTTTTTCAATAACCGGGAATGTATTATAATAGACATAATTGTGTAAATATACTTTTATTTTAAACAAAAATTATTTTTATTCTGTTCATTATACCTAGATTTGGTATCTTAATGTTTTTATTTATACAAATTAATGCGGTTATTCCACCAATATTTTATTAATTTTTAAATTTTATTTAGACAACGTTTCAGCCAACACTAGGGCCATTTTTTAAATTAGAGTTCTCAACTAAATCTCCATATCGGATGCCATTTTCATTTTTCTGAGAACAAATTAAATTCTCCCTAATATTTAAGGGTTACTCCAACGTCATCTCTGGTGGAACTGACTTACACTTTAAGGACAATTTTAATTTGCTCTCAGAAAAAAATGAAAATTACATCCGATATGAAGATTTAGTGAAGTAATCAAATTTGGAAATATCCCTAATGTTGTTCCAATACCCTACCCACTTTTAAATCCCGCCTGTTCCATCACCTGTTATCCATTTAGTTCTCACGAAATTGTATATACATATTGTAAATATGTATATAAATAATTAGTTTGTTTTAAATAATTTTATTTCTCTTGATTGAATATTGAAGGTAAATATTATTGTTCTCTTTTATTTATTCAGTATATAAATCAGTTTATTTTGTAATTATTCTCTGATGCTCCAAAGATCACATTTCTATCTCTGTATATTTTTCTAAAGGGATTTGTCTCAGAATAAGTAAAGCATTATTATTAATGTTGACTGAAACGTTGTCTAGATAAAATGAAAAATAAATAAAATTAGGGTGGAATAATGGCCCTAATTTACATAAATGTAAACAAAAATTATGATTTTTCGATTATTCATCATATAAAGTGATAATGTAACTATGTTTTTGTTGTTTTTTTAATGATATTTCTATTATAGGAACTATTCCGCATTAATAAGTGTCGAATTAAATGTTTCCAGTCCTAATATTCATGATTAAAATTAGGAATAGCTTTAGTTATTTTCATAAAAACCTAATTTTTCCGAGTAAACCTCGATTTAATTTAATATGGATTTAAAGTTTATTAAATAATAACAAACTTTAATCTAAAGTAGATTTTGTCTAGTTTATCCGAAAATCAGACCATTGGTTATATAAACTTTTTGTAGCTCTTGGTGTCTTCTATCACTCTCGTAAATATTTGTCTCTACTTACGGGACACTCTCTACTTACGAGGATTTTTATTTTTTTAAGATGCTTATAATATTTATTTATTGTACATAGAGTGTGAATGTGATCTCAGAACACTATTATAAATGTCCTTGAGACAGATTGTAATATTTTTCAGTAAATAAGTTTAAAAAAAAAAAAAGATGCTTATAATACTTTAATCGTGTTTATACTCTGTTTTTTATGTTGTTTATATTGAATAATTTTAATACTTGCAGTATACAACAGATATGTATAAAGGGAGAGAAAACGACATTATATATAAAATAAAATTTGAATGAACAAGAAAATAAAAAAATAAAAAGGAAAAAAAAATTTCTTTTACTCATATATATTCAGCTAGTTCTGTATATTTATATATAAATTTTATTGATTGTCCAAAGGATTAACCAGTATGCTGTATATCTAGCAACCCAATATAATTTGACAGCACACTTTTAAATTAAAATAAATTGTTCTCCTCTAATTTTCCTATTACAAGGTATATTAAAACAGTAACGATAATAATCTATTCTCCCTTTTTAAGCACATCACTCTTAAAATAGTGAGTAGGCAAAGAGCTGATAGTGAACGAAGTTATGGTTTAAATTATTCACAATTTAAATTCAACACAACCTCATAGCAGTGAATATTCCAGAAGTTCAAAAGTCCTTGAAATCATTTTGGGACATTCTCATAAGTTCACAATTTGCTAAAAAATGGTGACATGTTGAGTTCTTGTGAGTCAGATGTTCTAACAAATCGTCTATACTCAAATCAAAACAAATGATTATGGACCTACGTCATACAAGGAAGTTTTTGTAAAACTGGCACATCTGCAGTATAATTCGTGGGTGATAAAAAAAATCTTGAATGTCATTTTCGTTTTTTAAAACAGATCTTACCTTAGTTTATGCGGTCAAAAGTCTTCTTTAAATGGTTTCCATAATGAAAATATGTACTTTCGTTTGAAGAGAATTTGGTCTAGTTTACTATGAAGCATGTTTTAATTACTTAAACTGAATGTTTTTTTTTGTTATCTCTTCCTATTCCTAAAAAAACGTGGCTTAGTTAAAAATTAACACTTAAATTTCGAATTTGTTTATACCTTTTGTGGACTGCTATCATCCCTATAAATATATCTCTCGAAGTAACCAATACCGTGTACAATAATTAGAAATTAAATTAAATTGTATTACATAATTGTATAGTAATTAATAACTCAATAGTACGGCAGAGGTTATCTGGAAAATCAAAAAGCATATGAATAGATCAAATCAACATAGATCCATTAGTGGGAGCTGTATGTAGATAACTGAAAAAAAAAAATGGTCCAAAATAGGTAGAGATAGAAAAGGCTGGTTATGGCGAAAAAAGATCTACCAGGTCTGCAAAGCCAACAGAAAAAAAATCCAAGAGCGTGTAGGTATATTGTTGAAAGTCAAGCAAGGTGCATTGTGGAAAAATACTTAAGTAAGTCAACATAGGTATTACCATCTCTTTTTTGAATGTCAAAACCACTTTAAAGAGCTGATAAAAAAAAAAAAAAAAAAAATTAAAAAATATATTGAAATACATCAAAAGGTCTCATCCCACGGTCTCACAGCTAGATAGAATATTGCACCTATCGCACACACATTAAAATGAATCTTCTTATTGATGTAGTTTTTAAGATTATTTATATATTTTAAGACCATATTTCCAACAACTTCCCTAGCTACTTAAATATTTCATTAGGTGATTTAACTGACACTGAAATATCATTATTAACCCGGAACTAGTTCCAATAACAGGTTCCTAGATGGTGACTTAGGTAACTGTCACTGGCAGGACAGGTGATATAGCCGTACCTATAATTAGACAACCTTGAAAGCAGTGAACATTGGCGACTCTTTGGATCACAATTATCACAGCGCAAATAACAAAGCACTCAACTCAAATAGTTCATTCAATATTGAAAAGTTCAGTTTTAACTTGAGAAGTGTCAGTCTTATTTACGTATGAAGGTAAATAAATTCAGACAATAAACAATAAAAAAAAACCAGAGTAACGTAATTTCATTAATTATTTTACATAACCACGTAAACAAAATCTCTCGATAAATAACATTAATTAAAATAGGTGAGTAGATCATCAACATATAATGTTCTACTTTATGTCATTCAATAAATTTTAAATTGAG
Source organism: Nezara viridula (assembly GCA_928085145.1). Taxonomy (NCBI): domain Eukaryota; kingdom Metazoa; phylum Arthropoda; class Insecta; order Hemiptera; family Pentatomidae; genus Nezara; species Nezara viridula. Next base: position 47,310,271 of record OV725077.1, on the reverse strand, counting down.
TCCACTAATAATGAAAACATGTACTCATCTATTCAAAAATAACAATGTCATTTAATTGAAAAATAATAGTAATATATATTGTTATATAATAATAATCATTGTGAATATAATGATAAAACGTTAAGAATATTTTCAAAACTTTGTTTTCACTAAATGACCAAATTTAATCATACTATACACTTTTTTAAATACGTGGCTTTATTTTTTGTTTCGATTAATTTATGTGAGAAAATTTATTTAAAAAAAGAGAATAATATAATGAGAATATAATATATATATATATATATTAAGAGAAATACGATACGAGTACAATACAACTTAGACAGCGCTAAAATTTTAATTTATAAAATGAGTTATAAATAGCAGTTTAATTTGACATTTTAACATGACTTGTTAGAAATAAATTAGTATAAAAAATTAATATTAATATATTTAAGTAAACAATAAAACACACTGTTTAATAATAATAAAAAAATTACAAAAACGGTCTTTCAATTTTGTTCTTAAAATTTTAAAAATATTTGCAATAATTTTCATAAACTTCAAAACATCTTCCGAGGATATTGCTTTATTTTATATTTCCAAGTAATTACTTTAAATAAGTACTTTATACGCTATCCTGATTTCAAATTTCGAGGAAATAATCAATGGCCATTTGTTTAAAGTTACAGAAATATGTTTTCAAATACAAATTTTGTTGCTTTTGCCGTCGCGCGAGTCGGGAATAACTGTAATCTGAATAAACTGGTGATAATTTCTCTCTCAGGTTTAAATTTAAGTTGAGTGTATTTACAATGTGCATTTATTCCATAAGCATCCGTACGTTATATGTACAAAATACAAAAATCACATTTTAATAATACTACTGCATTATTCGATACAAAAATCAAATGAAAATAAACAAAAACAGATAAGAAGTAAAAGGAAGTACGTTGAACTTAAAAATACTTCGCATTAGTAAATTATGCACGCAAACAAAATTATGAATTAAAACACAGTGAAACAGAGAGAAAACATAAACATAAAAAAAAAGAAAATTCAAAACATTATATAATCAGATGAAATACATATTTCATTAAAAATCAGGTGTAATTAGAATACTAGTTTGATATCAAGATTTTGGATTTTCCTATTTCTTACTTTTCACAGTTAAAAAAATCTGTTTACATAGCATAGAAATACAATTTTTGTTTTTTTATTTAAAGGGAGTTTGAAATCAGTTCCCAGCCCGGAAGAGAACTTGCCCTAGAAACCCAAGTTGCTACTGTAAAGTCAATTAGGTCACCACAAACTCAGGGGGAGTCTACTTCAGGAATATATAATGAAATACTTACAAAATATACTTACATTTAGGAAACATTTATTTCAATTTATTTTCTCTCTATCTCTCTCTCTCTATATATATATATATATATATATTAATTAATTTATTTATTTTTACTTTTTTTCCTTTGAACTATTTCATTGTGTGATACAACATTCTGTCACAATACTGACAATAGTTACAATCAGAATAGAGTCCATTCAAACTATACTTTTTGAGAAAATATAAATAAATAAAATAAAGTAAATGAAAATAATAACATAAAACAGCAAATACAAAACCGAATAATTTATCTCGGATAAATCTATTTTTAACCAGAGATATTCAGAACATGATTCGCTTATGTCCGTGAAATTATTAACGATTTGTCATTCAACAATATTTGAAAGGTCAAAACATTTTTTTTTTTTTGTTTTTTTTATCCAAATTAATACATTTCTGAGTTCAATAGTACATTCAATAAACGAACATCCCAAGTATTCTCTTTGATGTGCATCATTAGAATTAAAAACGAGTAACACCATTGAAGTAAATATTAGCTAACAATACTAAATAATTTTTATATTCTTTTAACATCAGCAGGCGGAAATAGCTTGTGAAAAAATTGCAGAACAGCAAAAAATCCTAAACATAGATATCAATCCGGAAAAGACGAAAGGAATTATATTTTCATACCAAAAGGGAAAAAAGAAAATGCCAAATAAATTCAAAATTAACAACACCAGTATTAAATTATCGACTCACTTAACATATCTCGGTATTCACTTCGACAGACATTTAAAATTTACTAGACATTTTGACGAAAAAATTAAAATAGTAACATCTAAGACATACAGACTCCAAAATTTAATTCGAACAACAAACCTATCTCAAGCACTCTGTTCAAAAACATCAGCAAAACAATTCTGAAAAGATTACAATATTTCCAAAATGGAATAATTAGAAAAACTGTAAGAGGAACCACGCTGCTGAGAAAGAAGACAGTGGATATACAAGCAACGCTAAACTTGTCAACAATTAAAGAATTTTTCGAAAAACGAAAAAAATCATTTTTCGAAACATCCCAACAATTGGCAAACCCTCTTTTTTAACAATTTGTTACCAGCCAAAATTCCAAAACGTTGGCAAAAAATCACATGATATCGATGTTTTAATTTAGTTGTAAACTCTAGAGGATAAGGTCAACTCAAGCCTGAGGTGAGCCCCATCACCTTTATATTACAGATGGAGAACGAAATACTTAGAAACGACAAAAATCTAAAAATAAACCTTACAACGCTTTTAAGTAGTAAAAGGTGTATTACTAAGACAATACAAGGATTAAAGACAAAAATAAGTAGAAAGGGGCTATGAAAAAAAAAAAAAATTAACATCATATCTGTGACAGAATACGACAAAATCATTTAAAATTCACTACATAATAAAGTGTCGGCATTAGAATTAAAAATCATGGGCAGGATTTAAACTTGAACACTATCAAAGCTGTAACTGACGATCTCCATAGACAACCCTCAACCCTTCCTGCCCTTATCAACGTAACATCATCTCACCGTTGACAATAGCAGGTACCGCGAACCCCCCGGGGTACCTCATGGTACTTGGGTACCAGGCGCGTGCTCCCCCAGAACGGGTTCCTTTGGAATGTCTTAGGAGTCCACAACGGCGTAGGCGAAGACGGCCGGACTTTATCTCCAGCCTACATCTGGAGCGTCCACGGGAAATGATGTTCTCTCAGGAAGAAGAGGTCCGTTACTGGATAGTTACTCGGGAGCCGGAATCCCAACTAAAGGCTTTGGAATTCTTCCAGGACTCCAAATAGTCCAGAGAAAGATTCGATTTTGGTAGACCAGATTTCCAGGGAATTCCTGGTGTTCAGATAGTATTTTTATATTGAATTGGCTCGTGCTTGAAGAATGTATAATAATTCATCAGTTATTTGACCATACGATTAAAGGATCTCGACCAATTATTTAATGACCTATTTAATGGTACATAGAAATATATAAATCTTATAAGATTCATAGCTTAATTTAGCTATCCTATTGCTAGGCTTTGGGCTCCTCATATATATTTAGGAATAATTCAGCCATCGCTATTGTATAAATGTCCCGTTATTTCAGCATAAAACTGGAGGCTAAAGTTTGTTCTTTGTAAATGGACTGTATATCTATTTCTATCTCTGCTTTGACTTTTAGTTAATATATTTAATGGCATAACTATTTCAATTTGGTTCCCCATATATATTTTTTCTTCGACCTCGTCTCAATTTATTTCTCAAAGTTGAATCCCAAAAAATATAATATTATTATCACATAATGTCCTCCCGCCCCTCCCACCTCCCCCCTCCCAAAATAGATGATATTCAGTAGATGATATGAAGTAGGCGAATTACCCTGCTAGAACGTATCCCCAACAAATAGGTTACTTGACTCTTGATTGAGTTTGGAGAAAACCAGGTGGTTGAGTCTGGGTGCTGACCATATCACTTTCTAGTATAAACTTTGTTCAGAAAACAGTACGTCCAAGCCAAGCACTGAACTGCACTATTAAATGTTTGATTATAAACTGTATTATTTTTATGAGGATAATTTAATCAAGTTGATTTTCCTTTTAGATTAATTAAAGTTGTTTTTGTTTACTTATTAATTATACAATAATTAGTAGGAACGTCTAATCAAGCAACGATACAGGTTCACGATCCGAGGTTATAAAAGGCTACAATCCTTTAAACATTGGAGTTATTGGTAAAATAATAAGAGTAGCGTAACAGCGAGGACTTAAATATAAAAAAAAACTGCATTTATAAGTAACAAAGAATTTCTTATTGGAGTTCAAGGGCGGCTCTAAGTTTTTCCGAAGTACAAGACAGAACAACTCGGCGTCCCTTAATCTTATTCCCTTCTCCTCACCAAATTACGGTCACTCTAGCTTTTGCATTATTTCATCATACTATTACCATTTGAGAGTAAAAAAAAATCTCGGATCATGCATCGGACCATTCCGTTCAAACTTCTCCGTAATATGTGTCCACCTATTTTGTCTATGGACAAGGTCTGCTGCAAGATCTTAAAATTTCATCGCGATCAATATTCCTTCAAATGCATCTACGCATGAAAATAATTGTAAGTAAAATATATCTGAAGTGTCCACTTCCATTTCTTACCGTTTATTTATTCATCTCCCTTATTGTAAGGAAATTCATCCTTTGACACCGGAGTTTGCAGATCTATGACCTCGGAGAATTTAAGCCATCTTGTCATTATCAGGATATGAACAATTTATGAAGAGCTTTGATGTGAAAGACATTAGTTGGTCTAGAGAAGGATGTTCTTTTATGAAGATATTTTCAGGTATTTATGTAAATGTCTGATGTGTATACACGGTTGAACGTCAACGCTCAATCGGATAAACTCTCTACTAACTCATGGAATCAAATATATTCTTGAGATCAACCATTAATTTTAAAACTCTAAGATCGTTTGTAAATTGGTAAAGAAAGTAACAATGAAAAATAATGTTTACTATCATTGTTGCAGAAAAATATTTGTTTATGTTCTTTTAATTATTTATTTTACATATTTTCTTTTACTACAGCATACTAAACCTGCAATGAACATGCTATTCACTTATTTATTAGATTCCGATATTGAGAATTGTGTTATTTTAGACTGATTGGAGGTAAGTAGTTCAAAATGAACTAATAAAGAAATATTTTTTAAAAATTATTTTTTTAAAAAGACTTTTTCCATTCTTATTTAGGTTCAGTTTAACGTTTTAAAAATATCTTTTAACTGAAAGTAGATCCTGAGAAACGTTATTTTAATGCAGTTTCCCCGGTGCTATTTCTATACATATAAGAACGAATCACTAGCTCTCATATTAAACTTTTTAGATGACAGAAAGAGTTTGGGGACCATCATATAGAAATGATCGAAGTGACAAATATTAAAAAATAAATCGGAAAGGTCGATAAAAAAAAAAAATACGTTATGAATGTTTTTACATATCTAACCCATTGGTACAACTACTGACAGACGTAACCGTTGTGCGTACACCATCTTTCGATGTATTCACGTATAAATAATATATTTGTAAGCAATAAGAGCATGTTGAACCAGCAACTGAGCAATTTGTAACAACAAGTTAACAATGATGTCATTGTTTACTTAACAAGTTATTTTTACAACTCCGAATTAACACATGAATTAACATGGAACGATATAAAAATAAACGAATACACCATGATATATTAAAAATAAATAAACATTGGAATAGAACGACATGATGGCACTGTAAAGATCGTGCCTGGTGTGGGAGTCGGTGTAATGGCTCTGTCTTTTAAATGTCACATTCCCGGTTGGGGATTCACTACCGTTTATATTTAATATTTATTTTTTCAATTAATTTTATATAAATTCAGTATATATTTTAGGGAAACTTTTGTCAGTTAATACTTCTGGGACGTGACCAAGTTTATTTACACAATTAGTTTGATTCATGTTTGATTACATAACTATATTTACGGGGTAAATTTTCATAACATTTAGAAACAAATAATTTCATTCCAATAATTTATTATCTGTAAATTTGTTTACAGCAGACTGTCTTCTTAATAAGTTTGAATTAAATCTAAAAATAAATTAAGCTTAAATGCATTAAACTTTATAAAATAGCATTGGTAAATCATCAATCAAAGAAAATATTGGAATATATTTTGCTCTCTTATCTCTTATTTTTAAATTTTCTTTTACAAATAATTTAAACTTAACAATTGTTTTACCTAATATTTCTGTAATATTTATTTGTTTAAAGGGTAGAACCTTATACAAATGGAGTCTATCACAAAATAACGAACATTATTATCCTTATGGAAAAACAAATTTATTCCTTTTCATACTACATTACAGATATAAAAACACCCTTAAGGATAAATTTAAAATCATACTCTGCAAGAATCAGGTAGTTAAAATTGTTCCATTTATAAAATTAATATAGAACCTAATAAATCCTAATAATACAATAAATCCTGACAACTAATTGGCCTGTATATAGACATAAATCTCCAGACCTTTTGGACATTTTTATTACTAAAGGACTAGGAACCATACCTCATACTATTATTACGAGTTCTGATCTTTGCTCTGATCATTCCGCTGTGCATCTTATTATGCGTGATGAGGTAATCAACGCTTAAACAAGGCCATCGCTTTTTATTGGCCCAATTGATTGGGATCTTTATAAAGAATTATTGGATTCAATAGCTCTCGATTCCAGTTTCCATTAAAAGTGAAACTGGACTGGAAGAAACAGTTGAAATATTTTTCTAAACCATTCAAGAAGCTGCTTGGTCTTCATCGATATCCAAATTCTAGCCCAGACGAACTGAGAAATTACCTAAACATCCTCAGAACATAAGGGATTTGATCTTAAGATATAACAAGCTGACAGACACCTATCAGATAGAAAGACATTTAACAGACTAAATAACCAACTTAAAAGAGAAATTCAAGAAGACAAGCTATGACGAATACATAAATGGTCTGTCGACTGACGATGGAAGCTTGTGGAAGCATACCAGGAAGCTGATAGAACATCGTGAGGTGTCAGAACCCCTTCGAAGGGAAGATGGTTCTTCGGCCATGTCGGATAAGGAAAAATCTGAACCCTTCACTCATCATCTTTCTTCTGTATTGTAACCACTCACTGATTTCACCAACATTCAACAGGAGATCCTCATACTTAACACTTTATACATTCCACCTCCTTCGTTCACTCTATCTCAAGTCGCACTTGAAATCAAACATTTACCTAAAAGAAAAGCCCCTGGTTATGACTTAATTCCAGCCGAAGCGCTCCAACAAATGCAGAGGAACGCTCCAGTATTTCTGACAACAATTTACAACTGTATATTGATGACATCAAAATTTCCATTACAATGCAAATATTCACTCATCTTACAGACCAATTAGCCTTCTTCCAATCTGTTCCAAAATATTGGAAAACTAATATTCAAAAGACCTGTTTACATACTAACTGACCAACCAATAATTCATGACTTTGGCTTTCTCACATTCCATTGGACAATACATCAATAACACACGTTGCTGTCAATAATATACGTTGCTAGAGCTTTAGAACAAAAACTGTATGCAATTAGTGTATTTTTGGATGAGGCTCAGGCGACAAAGTCTGGCTCCAGAGTCTTCTCTTTAAACTCAAGTCCATACTACCACACACATACTTCCTGATTCTTCAATCTTTCTTTTTCGATAGATTTTTCTCCGTTCTGCAGGACTCTGAGATTTCTTCTATTCGTCCAGTCCTGGCGGGAGTGCCCCAAGTTTTAGTGCTGGCTCCACTTCTATAGATTGTATACACTTATGACATACCTATTAACAATGAGTCATTGGCTGTTACTTGTACTAACGACACAGCAATTCTCATAAAACATCATCACCCTACACAAGCCTCAGTGACGTTACAACATCATTTAGAAAATTTACAATACTGTTACAAATCATGGAAAATTAGACCTAACCACAATAAGTTGAAACACATTACATTTACACTTCGAAGATATACAATTGTTATCGAAAACAAACCAAATTTCTCAGACGGACATCGTACACTACCTTCGTTTTACCTTTGACGGAAGGATGACATGACTTGTTAAAATGAAACGGAAGAGTCAAAATAGACTACTCAAACTACTTTACTCACTTTTCTCTAAATCTTCAAAATTAGAACTGAGACAGAAACTTAATACATACCTATGCTTACTTAAATCAATATGGGATACTCCTCACAAATACACGGTAAGAGCTGAAAAGAATCACTAACACAAACTTCAAACTTTTCAATAAAAAATAATACGACTTATAACTAAAGCACCTTGGTACGTAACAAACAAAACCTTACATACAGACTTCCTCCTACCTACAGTTGACCAACATGTAAGAATTCTTTACAAACGACTTCACAATAATTTACACGGACATCCTAACATGCAAATCAGCAATAGCGGATTCAGGATCTAATTTTAGGAGGTGCTTCAGCCCGTTCTTTCAGGTTCAACTAAAAAAAAAAAATAAAAACTTTTAGTCAGGAGTCGGGTCTATTTATGATTCTTTTAAAATTATTATCGATTTGATCTAATTATTTTAAACCTGGTAAATTTTGCAGTGAAATCTGACAAATAGTTTTTCTATTTATGAAACTTTGGAATTTTTCTAATACCAATGAAAAAGATTTTTTTTTACGGTTTTCCACAAGTCTCGTCACTATAAAATTAATATATTTTTCAGCATTAGAAATGTGAGGTGCATTTGTGATTTGCATTTATTTCAAAAAAGAAATTTTGTTTGCCGATCTTTTCATTTATTAATTTTTTAAGACTACAAAGTTACTATAGGATGATTATAGCGGGCGTAGGATTGATGACCCCGTGTACTTAAATCGGTAATCGGGATGTGGTTCATCAGGATATTCGGGGAAAGAAATATAGGTCCTCGTGTTCCTGCTGACTCTGAGCGGCCATAATCCATGGATCTAAACCGATTTGTCACTGCCCTTGAACCTGAGTGAGTCGGTGGGAAGGACAATGGCAGATTGGCCCCTAAGCGATCGGCTATGGAGCGACGGGTGGCCAGTCGCTGCATCACGGAGACCATGGTTCGTAGCAACGTGAGGTTGGGCTATCTGTGCTCCCGTAAGCAACATTCGTCTGTAAGGAGACCACATCTCGCGGCCAAAGATCTCCTTGGTCTGTAGCGCCCAACCCAAGAAAAAAAATAGGATGATTATAAGTTAAGAATTTATAAAAAATATTACTATTGAAAATGTTCACAAGTGGGGCTATGGAATTTCCATGCATCTAATTTAGACATATCATGGAAGAATCATTTCTTTCTTCTATCCGTTGTTCCTATAAACTATAAGTTCAACTTTTTTTTTTCTTATTTGTTTTATAATTTTAACATACGAAGTTTCTGGCAGCACTAGAAGCATTTCCAAGACTTGTACTTCACTGACAATCCCTATATCCGTCAATTGTTTTACTAAAGAACTAATATGTCAAGTTTCTTAGGTTTACCAAGAGAAACTGTATTATTTTATAATTTAATATAAAGTAATAAGTTATATATATATATATTAGAAAAACAGTATATATATATATATATATATATATATATATATATATATATATATATATATATATATATATATTGTTTTTCTTTAAGATTAAGGGAATAAGCTCTAAAATATAAAATATATTTATTTTTATTATCTTGACCGAGGCACAATGTTTACTACCAACATTTTGCTTATTTTTTTATAATTTTCTTTTCAAGTATACCCTTATTATTAATATCTTTATTTTATCATATGTTTATCAAGGAATCAAAAGCCATGGTGCAAAGTTAGAAAGCCTACCCGGGAAGAGGCGAGGAGAGATCGGCCGGCAGGCGACCCCTGACCTCCAGACACCTGCAACTCCGCACGTACCATTTACAATAAAACTATTTATTACCTTATAAAAAAATATATATAAGTGAGATGGCTGTTACCTGCTTATAAAGCGCCTATAAACCTCAAGTACTCAGATAAAAGCACCAGAGGTAACTCATTTTTGAAGTCTTCCCTTATCAAAGGCATTTCGCTATCTAAAAGATACCCGTACTATCTGATTTTTATTCCTTTATGATATTTCATTTCACTTACATGTTATGGCATTCAGGATAGGTTTTGCAAATGGCAATAACCCGTTATGTTGACCTCAACGCCTTATCGTTCAAATAAAAGAAAATATATTTTTAAAATAATAATGAAATCATAATATTTCAACTGAAAATTTTCTAATCAAAATCAGGGTTTCATTAATAATTTAAAACATGCATAAACAAATATATGAATATGAGAACTGTCTTCAATATCAATGCAGAATTACACTTGGAAATTCGCTGACAACAGAGTTTTAAATGATGTATTTAAACACGTAATTCAAAATATATTAATTTGAAAACGACTTTTAGACTGATATTTCAACACTTTCCAGCAATCCTCAATGAAACCTAATATTTATGAATAGATTAATCAGCAAATGATAATTTTAAAATATAATGGGCCAGAATAAATTAAATTGAATAAAAAAAATTGAAATGTATTATACCAATATTTACACAAAATTATTTAAGGACTTTTAGTGAAACTAAAGTCAGGTTTGGTTATTTTTACCGTGCATAAATATTTTCGATTTTTAGTTTAGAATCATTAATTTTTAGTTTAACTACGACTATAAAAACTTTTAATTAGCTCGTAATAATAATAAAACAAATTCAAACTAAAGATGTTTTGGTATGTTAAATCAACATCTACCATCATTTATGCCATACAAAATCCATAAGGTTAGTTGATTTAATAATTTAAACATTTCTTGATTCAAAGAGTATTTATTTTTTAACGTCTCTATTTTTCCTTTAATCCACTATGGTATAAAAAAATTGAAATGTGAAATAAAACATTTACAGCATGTTATATTTATTAATATTTTTTTAACCAGAAGGACGCATATATTATATCATTACACTCTCCACGTAAGTTGAAATTTTAACTAGATTGAGTCATACCTTAATATAAATAAAGGTGCTCATTTTCAGATAAAAAGAGGTAACTACACGATCTTAAAATTGTAATTCCATAATATTAAACAACCATTCCTTAAATCTCAGCTTATGAATACTTACTTTTCGAAATGTAGTAATTCAACGTTATATCAGTGTCTCAAATAAACTAAATTCATAATTAATTTAATTTAGTAACGGTATTAAGTAAAATTAAAAAAAAATAATATGATTATTTATTATATATATAATTTAACAATTAATATGCTTTTAAAAAGAATATTGAACGTTTATAATAACATTGACTCATCACTTCAACTTCTAAAGCTATTAGCACGCAACTTTTTTATAATGTTAAACTTATAAAAAAATATATTTTTTTAATTCTTCAACCTTTTACCATTCGACCAACGTCTTCTTCACCTGCCACATTCCTGTTGTTAGTCGTGCAGCACAATAATGTTCTCACAAATAATTGTTAATTTTATTATTTGAGTGTCATAACAATAATTGTTATGTATAGTGAGATTTTGTATCTGCCTATTTAGTGTTTTAATCTACTTGGTTCTGAACAACTATAAGAAAAACTTTTTGTTTTATTTATTTATTTTATTTTATTTTTGTTTGAGATGCACAAATAATGCATTATCAGTATTAAAAATTGTTTTAAAATTCATTTTGTATCAATCATCAAGACAAAGGGAATAAAAATAACTTTAATTTCAAATGTTACTGAAACTTTATTTATTAAAATATACATAACAATTAGGATTTGATTATTGTAGTAGTTAAAGTTATATATTTATATGTATATAAATTGTTACAAGTATCAATTAAGTCCTAATAGTGCTTTTCCAATCGTACATTGCAGTGCCGCCTTATTGACCTGCGACGGTCACGGAAATGTTTTTATACAAAAATAACTTGTTAAAACTAAATCAACACATTCAATAAGAATTAACCTTAATCTAAAAACCGTGAGATTGTATTCAAATCCTAAAGCATTTCGTCCAATGTTTAGACACCAATAAATATTGTACGTTCATAAAAAAATGTGGGACTCGGTTTCTGAATAAGTCGAGTAGTTCCGAAGACATGGCCATCTTTGATGAAACCGGGATATTAAGATCTTGATTTCCTGCAACATAAAAAAAAAAATTATTTAATATATAATATATATAATTATCGGGTAATATTATCACAATAAATGTACATTATCTATAAATAATAAATAAATAATCTGTCAAAACAATCGCCTCATCAAAAATAACCGTTGGTCAAGAAAGAGATAAGGGTAGGAAATGAACCCTTGGTTTTCGAGGGGTTCTCAAGGTTCTGGGACAGCCTGGGTATTATTAAAAGGGAGTACAAAGAGGAGGGTTGGATCGCATTACATTGACTAATGGTTGAAAAGAGTTGAGGATTGCTGTTTAGATATCAAATGAACAATGTTTTACCAAACATATTTGAATGTATGTCAAATTGTATAATTTAATAAATGATCTATCAAAAGGATCAAATGATAGAAGGTCTTTCAACAAAAATAAAAACATTTTTCCAAATGTAATGATACTTTAACTTTTTTATTTTTCCATTAACACGGTATCAAATTTTTAAAAAAGAAGCTGTCGTGTAAGATCCATGTCATTTAATTTATCAAAATCAAATTATAGAATAAAGTAATTTCAGGTCTTTTTTTTACAACGTAAAGAGTGGTTTGGAAATGCAATTATGCATCTCGAATTCATTTTGTAAACTGAATTTAAAAATAATAAATTTTACGAGTAAATGATTATTTCATGACATAAATAATAATATTCATATTATTAATTTAATTTATCAATTTTTTTCAGGTCGCACATTATCCCTTTCCTAAGTAAACGCATACAAATAAAAAAAAATATTTCAATGCGAGCCACGTTGTTCGTTATTTATTATTAAATAATTCATGCTTTTCAAATACAGTAAAATAAAATATATACTGTGTAAAAAAAAATCTTGGACTTGCAGTAACAAAATTTATAGTTAGCTAAAAACTAAAGGTATTTTGCATAATTTGATGAGTTTATTATTGTTGGACGTTTTTAAGAATAAGCAGTTGCAACATCAATATTGGTACTGCAATATTGATATCAATTTTGGTCTCAAAGCAGAAAGAATACCATAAATATTTTTATCAATTAATAGCCGAAAAGTAAGTTATGTTTCCATAACATATGAATATATTTCCAAAACTACAAATCATTGTTTTTAAATTTATAGTTAATAAATATAAAATGTTTGGTCTTCATTTTTATTCTACGATAATTTAACAATCTATTATTTATTTATTTTTTTAAGAAAAAGCTTTTACAAATGTCATCTTCTTAATATATATTCACAATTAATATAAAATGGTATAATATTAGTAATTATGAATTCTAATTGGTGATAAATAAAGAATATATTTACAAGTCCATTAAAAACAGAAGAAAAAAAAATAAAACTCAGTACAAGTCTTAGTCTTCTTAACAATTTTTACTTTCACTTACCTATATATCTAATACATATTAAGGGAATCTGTTTTGATCGTGGAAATTTTCGAATCTCAGTTTTCAACAGAAATACAGGTTTTGAGGTCACCTGAATCCGAATAACCAAGTCCCGCAAAATGGTCTGAGTGTGTGTGTGTGTGTGTGTGTGTGTGTGTGTGTGTGTGTGTGTGTGTGTGTGTGTTGGGTGAACAGTCTTGCTCAAAAAAAAAAAGTCGTACGCAACTGACATTTCGTATTTCAGATAGGTGTATAGTTGGAATGTCACAACAACTTTCTAATGAAAACAGAAAACTACTTTATATAATCGATTTTCACGTTTTTACAATTTTCTCACAAACAGCCCAAATGGCGAGTGTATTAATAAATGATCTTTAATATCAGATAGGTCTTATCCCTATTGTCACTTAACAGAGCTTCAAATGCCAATTTTCAAAATTTCTTCCCCTAAAGTACTTTTAATTTGGTTTATTTTAAATAATTATTAAACACTTATTCTTAGATGTAATAAAAAGGGGTTATATATCGTTTTGAAGACATTAATAATTGATTAAAGGAAAAAAAAAAGAAAATTGTTTATTTGAGTTGAAAATGAATTTCCGGAAACAATAATCAGGAGTATATCGTTGGAACGGAACTTCAGGAAAAAAACAATATCTAACATAAAAAGTAGTGGAAGATAATGGAGAGTGAAGAAAAAATTATAAATAATAATTTCTGAAAATTGGTATTATTTAAGAGAAACCACATGTTTCCAAGGATATTAAATGAAATTTTCTAAATAAATATAAACAAACTTTAAAAATAATTTTTAAATTAATAAAAATATATTAAAATCCACCGAATTAAAACAATGAGATTGTTTAAAAGATATTTAATTGTACTTGTGTGGAAGAAGAAGTGAATTATAAAATATTTCAGGGGTGTGTAAAACCTATGTTTCTAACACAGGAAGATGGTCCGTGCTGGCTGTCATAAATAAACTAAAATAGTGGAAAAACTATTTTTTTTCAAGCCAACGTTTCGACCCGACTTTTCTTCAGGGAGGTGTGTTCAGTTAGGAGTTTCACTTAAAACTGCTTGAAATGAAATAGTTTTTCCAATATTTTAGTCTATTTATGACCCACACCCCGGACCACCTCCTTCCTCTAAAATACAAAACGGTCAACTATTAACTATATTCCTTATGTTTATAACCTCAAATATATTTACTGTATTTTAATAACTTTAGATCCGCGATTATATTTAAACAATGAGGTGTCTATCATCGGTTCATACCGAAAACTCATAGGACATATACAAAACAATTAAAATAGTGGATAATTTTTATGAATTTTCTCTCTGTGAAATCACATCATCCACTTAAAATTATTGCTACAACTTTCAATCTATCGATGGTAGGCCACCAAAATCTCGTAACTCCATTTTAGTAAACCGTAAAATGAAAAAATAAGTATTCAAGACCTAATACTACTACCATCCATGATCATTTATAGGTTAAATATACATACGTACTTTCAAATCTCTAGAGTTATATAGCTCAGAGAATGGAGTTAATAATTATTTTTCTCATTCTACGCTATACAGTATAATGATAATTTTTAATCATTGTTAAATTTAACCGATATATATATATTTTTTTTTTGTTATTTCTTGTGGCATTACATACCATGTAGATCTTTTTCCGCCTTAACAAGCCTGCTCCATCTATGCCTGTCTTGGGCTATTTCTTTCCATTTATCTGCACGCAGCTCTGTTTCATCTTTGTTGATTATATTTAACCGATAATAAGCCTCACAATCAATATTTATTGTCACTCTCAGGAAATAATCATCGATTCATATTATGACTTTGTTTTCGAATATCCTTAATCTTTGGTTTGGCCTTATTCCAAATCTGGCATTCATGGAATTTCCAAGAAACGGTTGCCATTCAAGATTCGATTCGGACTAAGTCGCCCTAGAACAACTTGGTGGTAATTGGCTGGGGACGACAAGTAGTTAACAAAGGACCCCAGGACCTTGTTAAGGAAAAAATGTACCGGTCCGGCCCGGATCAGAACAGGAGTACACGGGCGAAAATCGGACGATAAATCCTACCTGACGCCGGTCTCGGATGTTTTAATTGCCTCCTCTCAAGACCGTTATATTTACTGGAGAGGGTTCGACTCCGGCCAGAGGTGTCATATCTAATTGACATGGAGTGGTCAGTAATCTGGGAAGTTGGATTTGTCGCATTTCATAAAACCTTAAGAGGAAGTCTAAAAGATTTTAGATGAAAATCAAAGCGAAAACAAGCAAAAAAAAAAGATTTCGTAGAAATGGATTAATGGAAAGAGAGGAAGTCATCGATTAATTATTCCTTCGTTCGATATCAATTATACACTCAGTCGTGTTGATTAACTTTTTTTAATTGGTTAGGGCGGAACTAGATCTGATCAAGCGAATAAAAGGAAATCAGGAACTAGTACAATGAGGAACTAGTATAGTGAGGAACTTATGGTTTTTTTCAATGGAACTAAATGAAAGTCCAAGTTAAATTCTATATCAGTTGTCTTTCCGTTGATCATACGATGTTGGGTTATTATTTTAGCTTTAAAATAAACTAACAGAACCATATAACTTATAATAATAAACCATAGAACTGGTAAATGATTCATTTTTTTAAAAATATTTTATAATTTGTTAACTGGAGGTAATACTTAAAAAAAAATTACTAAATTATTAAATAAAGGCATTGTTAATAATTTTATTGGCCTTTTCCTTAATTTTGAAATCCAATCTTTTTTTTTCTATAATTTCAAAAAGGACCAACGGAAAGTGAGATATTATCTCTCAAGTTTCAATAACTTATTTTCAAAAACAAAAAAGTTGAAGAGATAACATGTTGAAAACATAAAACCCATCAATATTATTCATATAATTTAAAGTAATTCACAATAATAATCGTTAAAATACCATTAGAGACTGCCCGCCAATTTAAGAATGAACAAATTGTTATTTATAATTTATAAATTATTGTTTAATAATTGTAAAGAATAATTAATCCTTAGTCATTTGAATTTTCTTTTCTATCTATAGTTAATACGTAATTACTATTTTTCATTATTGGTATATAAGGTATTTTTGATAAATAAACTAGTATAATTTTATTTATAATATTAAAAAATATTTTATAATTGTAACAATAAAACAAATTTCATCCTTATTTCTAATTTATTTTTCTTTTTAGACGTAACATTTCAGCTCTTCAAGCCAATTTCAAAGGAGGGAAACCTTATCGTGTCGGATGCTTTTATCTAATACTGTAGGAATGAATTTTTTACTATGACAAATTGAATTGAATAGAATTGAAGCTCTAACCAAATATATATATATATATATATATATATTATATATATATATATATATTGATCAAAATATTTTATTTTTATACGTTTACATACCTATATCACATGGAAGTTTTAAAACATGAATTGAATCGTCATTAAAGACTAAATTATAAATAAATATAGGAAAAGTATTCATGAAAACAAGATTAAAATATATATTTATAGATGATTTTTTATGGTTCTAATGCTAAAATTTTCAGTGAATTGGAATTTATTTCTCTTTTTTCTTCCTCATTATCAAACCCTTGTATACAACAAGAGATCAAAACAAAAATGAAAGTAAAATTTTTTTCCGAGGATTGAAAATTTCCAATCAGGCTTTATATTCTATTCATTAAGAATGTTATTTTCATATCCCCTCTTTTATATTTGTTTTTGTGATCTGATAAATTTTCTACCCACTTAATGAAAAGTTTATAAAAATTATGGAACAAATTCGATTCCGTTTCTGTCTGTCAGTAGCCAAATCAATGCGATGGTAATACAACTTAATAGCATTAATCTGATTTTTTATTGTTGCACTACGATGGTCAGAGACTATTGGTCTCATATCAATTAGATCCACTATTCCTGTATTTCTTAAAGAACTTGTCCAATCAGACCTAAAGTTTGAATAGAGTTGGGGACTGGCCCAAGTGGGCCAGAATCAATCTTACCAACTATTAAATAATATATACTATTATTTTTTGTGTTTACAAAACATGCGTTACTCGAAAATCTGATTAACTGAAGTAAATATGATGAAATAATTACGAGTCCGGGACGATGTGCCGCAGGGCTTTTTAACTCCAGTATCAATCCCCTGACCTCCGTACTTTCGCGGGAAAACCCCGTGCGAGGGGAAAGATAGGGGAAAAAATTATTATTTATTTAATTTTTTGTGGGAGGGGAGAAGGAAATTTTCGGAAATATTTAGTAATAAATATTTTAAGCATCCCACGTCTGTTATTTTATTCCTTATGTAACAAAACAAAATATTTTTTTCAATCTCAGTGCTAAATTGATTAAATATATGCGTGGACAATTATACTACATCGAACAATCACAATGACGACCGCAACGCTGCGGACTGGCCAGATGTTGAAAACTGTTTGCCGAAGTCTGCAGATTTGCGGGGTGGAGCTAACCGGATGAAAGCTAAGACAACAAAGACTAAACGGATTACGATGGGGTGACTGTAGCTCTGGAAGCTGGAGGTTGCAGGACCATTCACTCCTTCTTATCTCCTTCATTAGCTCCGCGTCCGCCTCTTTTTCACTTCCCTTCGCCAGGTCTTCTTTTTGTCCTAGCCTCACTCACCGCCCTTAATTAACACAATTACACTCGGTCTCTTGACTTCTTCCTCTTCTTCTGGCAGAGTTTTCCAATCGGTTTCCAATTCTATCCAATCGGGAGAATTTTTATAAAAATATGAGCAAGTTAGTAGTCATTCATTGATATTGGGATTCCCTTTCCGTTCTACCAATTGTATAAACGAACTGTTCGGCGAATATTGGTATCAAAAACTCGATTAACAGTCAGCTGTCTTTCTTTGATCCACACATTCTTAATATGCATATTGTGAAGAGGTTAGCTCAGTTGGAAGACCATTGGACTGATCACTAAAGGATCGACTCAGGAGCAAGAAGACCCTTCAAGGGGACATCTCACATCTATAAAGTGGGTACCTGATGTCTGCTGTAAAAAACGCTACCGGTTTGGAGCGATCCTAGGCAGGTCATCCACTCAACCTTGTATTTCTCTACAATTGGTTCATCCTCATCAAGTACAGTGGCCAAAAAACCTTAAAGGATTGTAATTCGTATTTTTTATAATTATTATCATTCGTGGTTTGGCAATAATTTACTACTTCGTTCTTTGAAGAATAAGATAAAGTTTCTTAATTCCATTTTACTTTTTTTTTTATTCATCTTCTTTATTCTGAAAATAACATGGTAAAACTAAAAAAAAAGAAAAAAAAGGACTAAACAATTAAAATATTTACTGGTTTTTACTCATTCTAATTCTTAAAGATGGATCATTGACGATGGTGAAAAATGAGCTGTTAGAGAATAGAAAATAAAAATAGAATTTCTTTTTTTTATTTCATATATTTCCTTAATGATAGTTGGCGATCTCTTGGAATACTGAATCACGCTTCTGATTAATAGGTTTTAATTCTAGTCATTGGACAATCCCGCACACTCTTTATTGTTCTTTAATTCGTGTCCTACAGTATAAAGTTTTTTTTTTTTCATTCCAAGGAATTAATGTGAGAAAAATAAAGAGGTTTCTTGAAACGTCCCATAATATATTTGTGCATTCTGTATTGTAAACATGGCGAATATGTTACTTTCGTATTTGAACATTTACCATTAAAATTTCCCTATCGAAAATGTTTAACAATATCACGAAGGAAAAATGCAAAGATAATTCCATGTCAAATACCTTATTTTTACCCAATATGTATGGTATATATTTTAAATACCTGGTTGATTTTCATTGCTGAGTAATAAAACCTGCCACATCTATGGAATAATCAATTTCAACAAATATAAACACTAAAATAAAACATATATCAATATATTAAATTAAAATCAAAATCAAAGCATTATCTTTAAGAAGGAAAATGAAATATTGTATTTTATCATTCATATGTATTCAATTAATGACTCAGAATAGTGTTGACAAGCATATAAAGTGAATAAGCATGTTCCTTGAAGTAAAGAAAAGTAATTTAAATTCAATTTTTTTTAAATTGGAGAAACATATCATAACATCTAATTGACCATTAAAATATTAGTGGTATACACCCATAATCATAGGATAATTATTTAAAATAGATTAAAAAACATAAGAATATAATTACAGAAAGTGTGATAATTATTCATGTGCTTGTTTACAAAAATCGTGTGGTCAATAAAATACAAATTATTAATAACACTGTGGTGCTTGCATTAATAAATACTCACATTGAACTATATAATTAAATAACGAAAAATAATTAAAGAAATTCCCTACAATTAGATATTATATAATATAAGCGGATAATATAGGACCAATCTTCCCGCCCGGCCACGAACGACTGTCATTCACTAATGGCATTCAAATCCGAGTTCATTCACTCCGGGCTCGTGAATGAGAGCTGAGATACCACGCCAGCTGATAAACTGATTTATAGCCAACGGCCACCTTTGAGGCATAAATTTCATCAAACCATTTCCTCCATATCGAGATTTATATCGACTAATTTACATTCGATACGTCGAAATGGCCGGAGTATAAATGTTAATCCGAACAGTGGCTAGGAGTTGTCCAGCGGCCATTGTCTTGATGCGGACAAGAAAAGAAACTTCGATGATTGATGATGATTGTATTCGAGTCCTATCTGGGTTGAATGAGTAAATGATGGAGTCGAGACCCTCTGTCGCTATATTGTGTGAATGGCCCGATATCTTTTGAATATTTAACAGGGGTATAACATTAAAGGGAAGATATCTTCAAATGTTAAAAGTGCCACCCCTATTAAATTTATGATATGTGGTCAATCTTTGAGATCAATCTTCAATTTTCATTTTGACGGCCATGGAAGATTTTAGGGATTCTTCGCTAGGCAGTATATTGGATAAGATAGATTATAAGGTATTACAGTAATATTAGAATAATGGTTTTAGAAAAAAAGTTCTAAAGAAGGCGTTATCATATGTATCACTAATGACGTTTATGATAATAATAATTAAAGTAAACTTTAAAAATAAAATAGTTATTAATAAGTGACACTGGTAAATACTATTTATCATAAAACAACAACTACATTTTGAAATAGTTCTATTATATATCTTTTATATATCATATATCTTTTACAGCTAATTTTTTTTATGTTGCATAAATATATTACCTTTAGTATGCCAAAATAGACGAGAAAAAAAACAAGCTTTTAAATAGAATGTAATAAATAAAACATTAAAATAAATTATAGTATAAGGAAATTACTAAACAGTGATATGAGGCATATATGTTTTAACACTGCCTAGCTCGAATTGTAACGAAAATGAAGTAGGTAGTCAAAAATATATGCTTTCACGGCGTTTTGAAATATGCTTTGCCTTATAAAAAAATAAGGTCATTAACAACGCAATGACAAATAAAACAGTTACTTTTAAATTCTTGTAAAGTTTTCTTGTAAACCTGCTTGAAGATAAAGTATTTTATTTCAGAATGAATCGAAAAAAGAAAATTATAAAAATTTAATTGGAAAAGAAATGTGGTTAGCATCGAGCCCATTGGTTGTGTCGGTAACGAACCTTCGGCTTCGCTAAGCCTTTTTATTAACATTTAAAAAAATAGCCTTTCCTCCTCTTCCCCCTACTCCCCCGTCTTTATTATATTAATCAAGAATTATTAGAACTCTTTATTAATAAATAAAAAATATATTAATAAGATTAAAATTATATCCCGAATCCGCTACTGGTATATAGGACCTTTTTAAGAAAATTGAGATATTAATTAAAGATTTAATTAAAACAAACCATGAAAGGTTAATAAAAATTCAAATCTAATTAAATTAATTTCAATAATGCTCAGCCATAATAAAATTATATAACCATAATATAATTAAACATCAGCTCATGTTTAAGAAGTATATGACCATCAAAGGATTTACATTTGACTGCAGATTAAAACAAATTAAACAATAATAAATGTATTTTTATTTACCGTTTATATGTGTCACTGCATTAATCATGATAATTAATTAATTTTAATAAACATGTTACTTCACTACAATTATGTTATGTATTATTATTATACCTAATTTCTGAGGTATTCTTAAAAAAAAAATCATGAAAAGCTTATTTGAGCCTTTCAGTTAACAGTAAAGTTTAGTTGAGTAAAACCATTTTAGTGATATTTCTAATTGGATAAATTATAATATCTGCACAGATAGTGAGTAAGTTGATTCAAGAATAGGAGATGGCATTGTTGAAATATAGAAATGTGAATAAATGTTGACATTGGGGTCAACTGAAAGGTTCATTTAACTATTTTATTCAAATCAAAATTCAACATACATTTATTTTATATTATTATTATTATAAACAAAATGTTAATTTTTTACAGTACAAATTTTTCAACTTTTTTATTCCGAATCATACACCACTTCTTCTCTACGAAAAAAATCTCCAATCAACCCATTTAATTTATTTTTTAAAAAGCGCCTTGAAGTTTAATTCTTTCCAAAAGGGGCCTTCGAAAGTTTTTTTAAATTGATACTGTAGTAGTCAGTGATTTTCGGAAATGTGTTTAACAAAAGAAAAATTTCTTAAGTAATTTCTTTAAAACATTTTTTTTTTATTTTTTAATTCTTAATGATATTTACAACTGTATTAAATAAATACATCTAGTAAATTTGAACATATGGATATAATGACATGAAAACGCTTGCTGAGTAACTGCCCAATGGTAGCACTCTAATTAAAACATTTGATTTTGAAAGTATAGATTTTCCGTTTCCTGAAAAATTATAAATAATAAATATATTTTTATTGGAAATAAACGACTCATTCATTACCAATCCATCATTAAAAAATTTAAACTATGAGTCGACAACTTAGTTTATTTGATAGGATACCCTCATCCAATAAATCAAATTCTATAATATTTCATTTTTCATCCCTGGATTAATACTTTATTCCCACATCATGTATGAAAAGATATAGTGTCAACTATTCTATTGGTTAACCCTAGGTACAAGGTCAGGTAATGTAACATACAAACAGACAGAAGGGGTCACCGAGTAGGGTTCTACCTGTTTACCCTTTTCCCTGTCTGTTACCTGAATCATCTGAAGTACTTGGTTTCCAATATTCGAAACTATCAGTTGTTTACTTAGTGTTTCTTTCCTAGAAAAATAAATATATTTATATATAAACAATCCGTTTCAAAGGTTCGGTCTGTAATAATTTGGATCACTAACGAATTTGCGTACAGGAGTTCGGGAGGAAGCCCTGCCACAATTACAATATCTGTACAATTATGTAACGTGTACGTGTAAAAAAGAATTATAATACATAGTATAAACTATAAAATTATTCCTAAAAGTATTATTTCCAATCATCGTTTTTTTTTTCTATTTTATCTTTTAAATATTTATTTTCTCTTAACAGATCTTCAAAGAGCTCTTGAACATAATTTTATATAGCTTCTTTCTTTTTCTCACATATTAATTAACATTATACTAAAAAAAAAAAAAAAAAGCAAGCACCCAAAAATGAAAACTTGAATCCGCTAATTATTTGGATTATAAATTTCATATACACTATGAGTACATGTTCCAGGACGTTAAAAAAATGCTAGTACACTGAATATAATTACGATGGAATGTAAGATGTGTAGTATCATGATTTAAAATATGCGTGTGTTTCTTTTAAATTAAGTAACATCAAATATTGATATTAAATATATTTCTCATAATATAAATTTTAATTAAAAAAATATATATATTTCAATGATACTTTAGGAGTAGATATATTTGTAAAATAAATAAATATAAATACAAATGCAGGAAATTTATATATTCGAATTTAGGAGTTCATCATCTTGATTTTTTTTTCTTTGAGAAATGAAAATTAATCTATTTTTTCCTCCCTTCTTACTTCTAACTTTATCCCCCTGAATTATAGCTTTTAATAAGTATTTCTTATAATTACATTTGATGCGTCAAACGAATTCATTTAAAAAAATATCTCGGTGCACTAAACTTTTTCTAGAGATAAAAACATAAGTATGGATATATTTTATTTTATTTAAAAGTTTCATAATTTTTCTTTTTCTCTTCTTACTATATTACTTTTGTTTTTGTTATTGCATCACTGTATCTAAGATATGAATGTGCCACACAACTCTAATATTCAGTTCTCTCTCATATTGGAGCAGAACTAAGAATACTTCTTAATAAAATAAAAGATATATGATCAATAGACATTTTTAGGGGGGCTTGATGGTCAATTCCTGTGTCCACTTAATCTTTAAAATATAAACATTAAATACCCATATAAGCTAATTTTTAACAGTGACTCATATTTTAACACGTCAGAAAAATTAGGAAGCTTCTCTCTTATCTCCAAATATTGAATTATTGAAAATATTTAATGAATATTCAATAAAAATCAAATAATCAAGATTTTTCCATCGTTTTGATAAAAACTGATCAAGATCCTATGGTTAACGGCCATGAAATTATATCTTTATGAGGTATAATTATAATCACAAGCTATGATTTATAACTCCTTTTCACTTATAAAAGATAATTGATTTGATTTATAAACTCCACTGATTTACTAATTTATAGGAAAATAACTATCTAATTAGTTAATTTATTGCGCCCAAAACAAAGTTGAATATTGTTTCGTAGAATTTGTCCATATGTTAATCGAATTATGACATTGTCTTGCATTGTTATTTATCTTGAGACTGTTAATGATTTTCATCTTTTATAAAGGCTTATATAAATGATATATCAAATAATACGACAAAAATAATTGAACCGGTATTTCGATTCTTGAATTTGAGAGAAATCATATCCCTCAATCAATTATTTAATAAGCTTGTTGCCCCTTGACTATTGAAGTCAATTTGACGGACAAAAATATATTTTAATTTAAATAAGATTTACTATATGTATTTCTTTAAGACAGTTGTAAATATCACGAATAAATAATTTATAATAATAAATAATTTTAAAAACTTTAAAGAAGGTTATATTATTTTTATAAATTATTTAGCAAAGTTGATATTTCTATACCTTGTTGAATGTTAAAATAAAGAGACCAAATAGTGCCAAAAAAATATAACTTCGCCCAATTTCGCACACAAGTCAATTTTTATAATAATTGGTAGATTGATAGATTGAAATTTATTCAATAAAAGAAATTTATATGTGCATATATGCAAACACACAAACATATATATATTACACATATTTTTTTACCACGGCCACTCTCCATTTTACAGAGTTGGTTGTTTTTTTAACAAAGAAGATATCGTTATATCCCATATTTTAATAACAATTATTAATTTATTTATTACAAAACCGGTTGATAAAAATTGAATAAAGTTAAAAATGAATAAAGAAAAATCGATGAACAATGAGAAGATCTTTTAATATACAGTGCATCCCAGAATCGAGAATAAAAAATAAAAAATAGTTATAAATAAATAATATTTAAATATTTTATTTACATTTGCGTTGATAACTGTTAAATTTAACACATTACAAGAATTAACGTTAATATTATATCATGTTAATAAAATTCTAATTTTTTTTTTCTTTTGGAAGGAAAATTTAAGCTAGAAAACGGACATTCTGAATGGTTCAATTTAATTCAAAATTAAGTTTTCAGTACTATTTTTATTAAATTATTTTTTGTGGAACTTATCTTGTTCCCAAATGATTATAATACATAAAGTTATTCATTGATTTCATTATTCTATAATAATCGATTAATGTGACTGAATTTAACTATTTAGAACATTTGTGGTGGCTTTTTAGAGTGGAACTTTAACCAGAAAGCGCATATGGTAAAGTAAAGTAAGATTACTCCTTCTATATCTCAAATTATACCGAATTCTAATATATTAAAAAATAATAATAATAATAACATGTCTGAAAAATTAAGGAAAATTAGAAGTTTTCGTTTACCGAGACAACAATTTTGATTTCGAAAAATTCTATCCGTATCCTATTTTGAAATTTGTTTTTCCCTGAGATGTTGGAGAGGCTCCAGGTCTCCCGCCGTTGTAGAAGAGTTGTTGAGCAACAGCTTTAGCAGTCACCTCACAGCGCTCTGTAAACAGTTCATTATCGTCGTATTGTTGCCTCGTTTTCTGACAATTAGTTCGGTCGAGGGCCGCACTCCTCAAGAATCTTCAAGTCTTTTCACAAGAGGAGGCGTTGCCAAATCCTTGCTGGTGTACAAGTCGAGGCTCACTGTTTTCCGAGATCAGTGGAAATCCAGGTAGTTAGTCAATTTTTATAAAAATAAATAAAAATCAGTAACTGTATAAAATTTATTTATAATTGTTAATCATAATATTTTATTTACTTTTTCATTCAGGAAATCTTAACAAAGCAGATGAAAACTGAATGAAATCACTAAAAGACCAGCTGAAGAGCTAAACGAATTATATAAAAAAGATGTAGAACAATATTAACTTGAACTTTTTAATGAGATAAATTTTCACTTCTTAAAATGATATTTGAATTTTATTCTTATTCACGAAATTTACAAATGTATAAAATAAAAATACTCCTAATATGGCTCATATGGAATATTAAGTTCATTTTGGATGATTTTATTTTTGATAAAGCAACAATAATTAAGGATTTTTCCGAAATATTTTGGATTCTAAATATTGGATATGAGAGGAATTCTGTGGTTTAGTAGAGCTGCATAGCTCACAACTATGTAAGTTGACATATACCTTCTGTAGTCATACATATGAGTTCCTTTTCATTGATTGGAAGTTTAGAGCGTTTGTCTAGTAAGTGCTGAAGAAAAAGAAAATGTAAATAATAAGTAAACTAAATTACAGAAACTGAGAAATAATTTGAAACTTTGAATCATTGCCCTTAAAAATAAATAAATTTGGCATAATTTTTCATACTAAAAACTATTTTATTATTCTTAGACCATCATAAGGAATAGCAAATTCGAATTAAAATGTGTTGCTACAATAAAAAAAAAATTCGCCTAGTAAAATAAAACTATATAAATGTTAAAGAATCAAATATTAAATATTGATAGATATTGGAGACAAAAATTACACATAGTTGTCTTTAAACATAGATGATATCCAATGCTCCAGAGATCCCAGAGATGATGTTGAAAATGAATTTTATTTGCTTGAGTACTGTAATTTTATTTGGTTGAGGGTTGCAGTCAGAGAGAACTCGCAATTAATAAAAAAAAAATTATTTATTTTGTGTCTATGTTTGTGCCTAAGTTGCTACTCCTTCATCAGTTCTAAAAAAGACAAGATAACAACTAAAATTATTAAAAAAACAATTATAAATGGATATGAGAACAAAAAATATATTATCTGCTTATAAATATACTAAACTATCTACCATTATATATGATATATATACCATCATATAATATTAATATATATATACCATGATATATATTAGGTATTCCTCATATTCTTTTACAATAGTTTTTTAAATAATTTTTGTTCTTATCTTGTCTTTTATCTGCCCTGATGAAGGGATGCAACACTATGTAATTTTAATTGTTTTTTTTGGTATTGTTTTGGACGAGCGGGTAATGCACCGTGCTCATATGCTGCTGGTGCAGAGTTTTAGTTTGGCTGTGGTTTGTAATTATTTATAATTGATTAAGAGAAAAAATTGTTGAACTCTGAGGAAAAATCTCTATCAAATCACCTGTTATGCAACCGTTGAACCAAGAAACAGTCCTTCATTATAAACTACTGAATTCTATGGATTTTACTGGTTTAATTTCATTGTTTTTAAATGAATTTATAGTGATTAAGGTTCCCTTATTTCATTTCATTGACCAGACTTATTAAATGATGAAGAGACAATTTTTGTAATTTATTAATAGAGAATCAATGTAATGATTTTCATAAAAAGTATTAGAAATCCATTTGTGTGGTATTCTTCGCACGATGTGCTCAAATGGAGGCCTGAAAAAATATATATATTTTTTATTTGTGTTTCTCACAGCCACATCAACCCCCTAGTAACATTCCAAATAAATTATATGCAGTAAAATATTTCTAAATGAATTTCTTATAGTTGCTATAAGTAATATAATTGCTCTGTCGGATATGAATATACATTTTTCGTTCAATTTTACAAAAACCTTTGTAGATAAAAAATATTTTTAAAAAGAAGTTTTAACCCTGTAATATTTTTCAGACATGTGAGACATGCGTACGGCAAACACTACACGGTATTCCTCGCTGCTTGTGTACGAACAACGCTGATACAGCCAAGGGCAGCCAGAACATGACTGTCTATTTTCTGTAGCGTGACGTTATCACCTTGGCAAGAGCATTCAACGAAATAATAAACAGAGATGGCTTTTAGTTTTTCCTTTCTTATATTGTCGGGGATATCCTAGGTTTTGTGAGGCAGCCCTTGCTATGGCTGTATAAAAGTCAGAATCGATTTTTTTTTATTACATAGCGGCCATAATTGATTCTGAAAATAATAGATTTTGTTCCACTGTAAATATCTTTTCAATGAGGTGCCCATCAGGAATAGAATCTCAGTGTGTAAAACTTATTTTATACATTGGCAATTCATAGGACTGGTGACGTTTATATGAAACTGAAATTTACTATATTATTGTTCAATAAATAAAAAATAAAATTTATATCCTTTATATATTCGATAAAGCCAAAAAATGGTGTGTTATTTTACGAAATAAATACAAAATTTTAACTCATTTCTTTCTTCTTTTTTTTTTTTTTAATTTGCGATGAGTCTGTTTCTCCGAATAATTTTTCCGAATATTTTATATTTACAATTTTATTGATACAGCTAGTTAATAAATGTAACTGTGGTATGAAAAGAAAAATCCATGCTACAAAGCCATTAGTCTCCAAGGTACAGGTGAATAGTTTTCGCCCAATCTGGCATCGTCAGGGCAGAAAAACAAGATCATACATATGCACAAAAAAAAAAATTTGTCTATATACACATATGTTGCAGTTGACATTTCACGAAGACATCCAAATACTTACTGTAGAAAAGAGAAGGTTCTATTAGCACAGTTAAAAAAGATTATGTTGAACAGCTGATTAGTTGGAATAAAATTTTAAAAATAAACATGTAAATATAATATAATATTATAACTAGTCTATTATATAAACGCATAATTAGAATATTATATTCCAGTTATGCGTTAATTTATTTTATTTTCTCTTTTATTCTAATTAATCAGCTGTTCAGTATTACCTTCCTCAGCTGTTAATAGAACCTTCTCTATCATTTAATGTATATGTGAACGACTTCGTGAGTTGTCAACTGTAATATATATATATACACAATTTTATTTTTCAGCATATGTGTGATTTTTTTTTTCTGATCCCTGAATTGGCAAGTTAACTTTTTACCTGTATCCTGGAGACACACGTAGTATGGATTTTTCCATTTATACCATCACCTCTTTTCTAGCTTTATGTTTTTTTTAATAATAAATGTAACGTTGCTTTGTTTTCTAACTTTATCAAATTTCAAATTTATGTTATTTATTTCATGCACACAGCTTATATCGTAATAAATTCCAAAATCGAAAAATTATATAAATTTATCTAAATTCTATTTAATTGATCCAATTTAGAAAATCTTGATGATTAAAGTAGATGGCTTTTACAACAAAACCATAAAAATAATAATAATGAAAAAAAAAAGTATAAAAACGTTTTCTCAATATAAAAAAAAATATTAAAGATTTTAAAATAGATTTGTATTTGTTCACCATTATTTCAGTAGTATATACCGGAAGTATATATCTAATATTTCCAACAACATGTAGTTCAGAAATATCATTCCAAAGTTCAAACATCAATTTTCATTGAATACTTGGTCAAATGATTTGTTCTGAAGATATTTTAGTTTAATATCGAACTGGGTCCATGAAATATATATATATATATATATATATATTTACTTATATACTTAATTATATATTTACTTATATACTTAATTATATATTTACTTATATATATATTACATAAAAAAAAAAAAAAAAATATATATATATATATATATATATATATATATATATATATATATATATATATATATATATATACTTAGAGATTCTAAAACGTAAAAATTATTTAAGATTAAGGATATTATTTTCTACAAATCACTACACTTCTTTTACCTTGAAAAATTAATGTTTTATACATCTTATTACCTATAAATGTCTATTAATACCCTTATTTAAATATTTTATTCTATAAATCCATTTCTTTATTTATTTTATTTTATTTTTTATTTTTATTTTTATTTTTATTTTTTTTTTTTTTGTACCAATCATCCAAATAGTATTAAATGATGTTATTTAGTTGATCGGGCGCTTATGACCTGGATGTTTTGCGCCTAGACATCGAAATAAACAATTAAAGTTTTGACGCATAATTAACTGTTGGTTTGTGATTTGGTATCACAGCGTTTAACCATTGTTTTTTCCAATCTTTAACCAATGTTTGTTTGAGTCAATCAATTAATTAAAAGGTACCTTATCATTTATTACACAACTTCCTTGAGTAAAAATCATTAATCACTGGATCATAAATCAACTGAGCAAGAAGGTCTACGAGCAAACGCGCCTAGTACGTTCAGAGATTTCCGATAGGTTACGACACGTTTAATTTAACGTTATATAAGTGTAATAGCTAAAACAAACACAACGTTACATAGAAAACAATTTAACTTTATTACTATAAAGTATATTATTATTACTACAGTATATCTCTGTTGATATATACAACTATAACTGTAATAACCTTACTCTTTCAATAAACTGTAAATCTCCATCTGGAAGTAGCAAACTTATATTAATTGTTGTTTCTTCATATACCCCATACCTATCCTCGTTCCTAGGATTTAATCTTCACTTAACTGACAGACCCCACGGAGCTAACCAACCATAACATGACCATCGACAGCAATACGATCCGGGAAAACATATCCTGCAACATTGACAGCAACTAGAAGTCGTTGAGAGGTTGACATCTGACATGTGCAGAAGTGACGTATTGTCAGGGTTGAGATGTCCAGGTAGTTTGGTGGCTTAGAAGGTACAAAGAAGCTGAAATCGCTTTATCTAAGAAGATAATATTAATAAATAATTACAATAATATAGGAGTCATTACAAAATAGAGAAAACTATGTTGGGTTCAAAATGGTGAAATATTAAAAAAAAAGTTATTCAGCTATATTTTAAACCAATTTTTCGTAAATTATTTCATTGTAAGATAAAATGTATAATACGAACGTCTAAATAAGCACAATCAAAAACTCAGTTTTTTCAATGTTGCTCAAATGATGCGAACCAGCAACGTTTCAAAATAGGTAATTAAGTAATTAATTTTTTTAAACATAAATCTTTACTTTTACTATTATTATTTTGTTGTTTAATTTTTTTTATTTATAGTACATACATGAGTGTGAATGAGCTACTATATGTCCTTAATTTTGACAAAATGTAATATTACTCAATAAAGAAATTTCAATCAATAAAAAAAAATTTAGATATATTCCACTTCTTCGGAGCGGAAAATCATTTTTAAAAATTTTGTGATATTGACTGTCTTTTTATGCCGTAAAATAAAATCCTAGAGGTATTCTATTTCCAAGAAAAAAATCTTACACAACTGACACATAGTTAAAATAAGAATATATAATTATAAAACAAATCAAATTCATACTTAAACAAGATTTTGTATTAATATTTGAAGAAAAACAGTATGATTATTCATCGAAGTTGAATAATTTTTAATTTTTTTTATTTATCGACTCAAATTGTTTATCTATGTCAAATTTGTCATGGTGATGTAAAATGAATCAATAATTTTCAAATTTATATTTATAGTTGTATAAAATATTAAATATTCGGTGTTTTTGATGTACTTTTTTTTAAATTACAGAAAATGTGTTTCTTCTAGAAGTTTTAAGATTACATTTCAAAACATACCAAAATTAATTTACTACCATTTCAAACTGTATTTGAAATTGTTTTTGTTGTTCAAAAATTAATAAAATAGGAATATTTGATTGTAAAATAATAATAAATATCATACAATATTAAACGTTTTACCCGTTACATAGGGAATGATGTTTGGTAGAATTAAATGGTGTTTTGAAAGATTCGAATAAATTTTTAAAGTTGTATATATGTTGATAAATGAATGTAATATATGTAGATTAAAATAAGGGATTTTAATGAACTATAGATATTAATATTATGCGTTATTTTTTAAATTTAAATTGTATGATTATGAATTATTTTTGATGTCTTGTGTTGTATTAAATTCGGTTTCCTATTGTATTCTTTTATAGGATATTCTTGGAATATTAAAACACATCCTTATTTTTATAAAAAGGAAAATAAAAATCCATCAGTTAAATATTTTTACGGTTAACATGTTTGAATTATAATCCATGGGGGCGGGGTGGCCGAATAGGCTAAAGCGTGTGTACAACACCTCTAGTTGCCTGGCAATGGGATAACAGAGATTTGAGATGATATAAAAAGTACGAGTTCGCGTCCCGGTGCCGGAGGGGATTTTAAATTCCCCGCCCTCACCCCCCGGCCCGGCAAAATCCCGTATAGCCTAAAAGGCGAGGTAGGGAAGAACAAAAAAAGAAAAAAAAAAATGTTTGGATTATAATGTATCGTATTGTCATAATACAATCATAAAACCCATCAAATAACCAAGACAAAAGAAATTAGCGGCCCAATGAAGACAAACAATTAAATGACCGGCATGATGCCTTGATGAAGGTCCATTGTACTTTTTTAACCGCACATTAGCAATTGAGTAATTACTTTATTCATTTATTCTATATCAGGTGAGAGAGGAACAGGTGGGCTTGCTTGGGGTCTGCAGGTTAGGGACGATACACCGGAGCCTATGCCTCTCAATAGGGAAGGGGGGCAATCAGGAGACAAAGGGGAGTCCTGGCCATTTAAACTGGATGGGAATGCACAATTATTTTTAATAGCCAAGTCATGAAACATAACAATAATAAAAATAATCATAAAATAATTTAAAAGTATTATAAAAGAAAAGTATTTTGTGTTTCGTCTTTTAAATTACCTCAATGTAGATATTATATTTTTTATACAAACTTAGTTTATAAATTTAATGATTTTTATCATATTATTTATATGTCATCATAATTATGAATGAAATAATATAGCTTTTAATTCTGCTAGGATAGATCAAATTTAAATTTCAATTCATCTCCACAACAGCTCAAATCGAACACATTAAATCGGTTGGTTCTGAAATTTGAATTTCAAATTAAAAGTAAGGATGTATGACCTTTTACCTACCTGTCTTGCAAATTGACCACAATTACAGCTATGCAGGTACAGTCGCTGGTTGAGCTATAGGTATAGATTAATATAAGTAATGAAAATAAAACTCTATTTTAAATTATACTTACTAATATATGATTTTATTTCTTTTTTATTTTTTTTGAAAGGGCGAGCTTTTATAATAAATGCGTTTGTGCCTCGAGACCGTTAGCTGTCGCACAACGTTATTTCAGATGAGGACCGAAAAAAGATAACGACAATGTTTTATTCTTTCGTTGAATCGGTTCCACGGACTGTAATAAAACTTGTAGCTAAATCTCTAACGTATTGTCAAGTACCAACGGCTCAAGTCGTTCAGAAATTACCGTTTCCTCTTGCCGAGGAACAGGGCCGTTAACTCCGCGGATCGGTCTCCGATCGGATCCTAGACAGTCGGAGGATGACACCTAACGGAAACGGTTGAGGATTACTCCTTCCCGGATATCCTAGGACAGACTAATGACCCCGCTGACAAAAAGATAGGCCGAGTAGAATAGAAAAAAAAACAGCTTCACCCCCGGGGTAGCCATGATAAAAAATATGCCCCTCACCCCATATACATAAAATTTGAATAGGGAAATAGAAAATGCAGCTAGGGTGCTCATCCTCAACCCTGTGGGAACTGCTACCTGCGACCTGTTCAACCCCATCTCAGCACATTATTCAAAAGAGGAGCTCTGTTATTTAAAATAGCTGTCTCTAGTGGTACCTGCGCCGCGGAAGGGTTGCCTATGCAAAGCTATGCAAAGGGTGAATCCCTAACCCTTTCAGTTATCTCTGTCCCGTATGAGAACGGAAGGGCCACGGGACTCGATATCGATTATTAACGAGGAGGGTAACCTGTGGGAAAGTACCACTTGTCCGTTTAGGCAAATTTGGTCTAACGTACCCGGTCAGCCGTTGGTGTCTTCTCCCTTCCCATCCCTCGGAGGAAGCGGATTGCTGGAATCGCGCGATTTCTGTAGGCACGAGCGGAGCGCGTGCGGGTTCGTCGCAAAAAACAAAAAAAGCTGACCCCAATCAGCCTCCTAATTGGAGTTGTAAAAATATGTTTAATTATATATGCACCCCAAGGGCGCCATAAAAAGAATATAATTATTCAGATGTAGTATAATTAAAACAAACAACGGGGCCCCCTGATTGAGGGACTCACTTCGCGCCTTAGGATCCTGGTCTTGGGTCAATTATCTATGCTGATTAATTAATTAATTAACATAATCAATTTTGCTTAGATATTATATCCAGTTTTGTAATATAACTTGTATAAAAAAATAATCATAGCTAATAATGATTATATGATAGCTAATTATGATAGATAAACATGTTCATTCAATTTATGGATTAATATCAAAAAATCAAATTCATCTGACACGAAATTCCAAAATGAATATTTTTCTTTTTTTAAATGAATAAAGTGTAGAAAATATTATTTTGAAAAAAGATCTAAAATATTTACTAAATAACGATCAAGTTAATTATGTTCTAGGTATTTTTAAAGGACATTATTAAATGTAAAAACATTAATTTAAATTTTAATTTAATGTAACGTTTATGAAAATGACAATGTAACAATGATGGATTTGAAATTCTTGACATTCAGATCCTACAACTATCATATTATAATAAATAGTGGATTGTAACATTTTCACAGAAAATAATTAAAGAAAAAAAGTTTGGAGCATTTTGTTCTTTTATAAAAATTAAATAGTTTTAAAATTTATAAGGTTTTTTTTTTTACTTGTTCGTAAATGCTTCACGATATGTGATATGTTCTGCACTTCTCCAGAACATATCACTGATTATATCTCATATCACACATCACCATTCTTCTTATGGTCCTCCCATCCCTCAAAAATAAAATAAAATAGAGATCAAACTATATTTTGAAACTATTAAGAATGTCAATAATAGCATGCCTGTATTTTACTTTTATTATTTTGTTGTTGTTCTATTTAATTTGTTTTCTATTTGTTGCACATAGGGTATGAATGAAATCCTGTCTCATTATTTACTACTGTACTCAGTGACAGAATGTAATATTATTATAAAAAAAATAAGGATGACTAGTAGATTGTCATTTTATATAACTTATAAATACTGATAATTGTTACGGTTTTATATTAGAGGAATTATAAAAATTCTAAAATTATTATTTTAATAATTATATTCATTTAATCATTATCTTAAAATAACTGTATTTCATATAATCCAATATAACTGATAAAAAATAATTAAATTGTCCAGTATATGAACCATTTCTTAACTGACACGATGCGTACCAGGAACAAGGTGAGTAAAAATAAAAAAAATAGTAATTTATTTTTCATATAAGATTTGTATTGTAAATCTTAGTTTACACGCACTATACAACCTATGAACGAATTTCATTACAAGAAAGAAAAATGTTGGTGATGATAACATTTCTAAAGGTTAGAGGTTTGTTATTTTGTAGAATGTTTAATACTGTGAAATATATATTCTTATTAATTTTGAAATTAGAAAATATATAGATCGATATACGAAGTTATTTAATAATAGTGGATTGGTGGTTGATTTTAGGGAATAATTGAAGAGAAATTGGTTATTCATTCAAAATAAAACCAAACAAATTAAATATAACTAAATTATATTTATTTTTATATTTGCCGAAGTTTCGGCACAAAGTTCTGGCCTTTCTCAGGGCTAAGAAAAGACCAGATAACAATAGATATGAGAAACTATGCAAAAATAAAAAAAATATTAATAATAATAATAGTAATGTTAGGAACATATGAAAAAAAAAACTTTCTGTCACTGTTATTAATTTCATTCATATGTTTATAACATTATTATTATTTTTATTTTTTTTATATAATTGATAGTTTCTCATACCTATTGTTTTGTGGTCTTTTCTTAGCCCTGATGAAGGCCTGAACTTAGGGCAGAAACTTCGACAAATATAAAAATAAATATCATTTATTTAAGTTATTGAATATTTGAAAAAAAAAAAGGATAGGTTAAATCAACTATTTATATTCTTAATTTGACTATTTGATCATTAAAATAAATGATAATGAAATTAACCAATTTTGTAATGAATAACTTAAAATCAAATATTTATTTTATTTTTTTATCTTATTCTTAGTTATTTTAATTCACTTTCTGTACAGCTTCATAGGGTAAACCCTGTTTTGTTCCTTCTATTCAACTTCGTCTTCCTTTTCTCCAGCCAAATACTCCTTCTCTTTTCTGGTTAGAATCTAGCCAAAGACCTTTCCGTCAGCTGTGAATCAAGAACCCTGCTATCGGAGGTTTCTCTTGCCTCCGGACCAGCTGCTTCAACGGCCGCCAGCAATTTAGATAAGACTGGGAGCTCCTTTGCTCTTAACAGCTCTCCAACTCTTAAGAGAGACTTGGATTTCCTCCAGCCAGGTCATAATCTCTTCTCATTAGCACACCGGGTTCTCTCTTCTTCTCCTTTTTATTCCACTCCTTATCTAAACCTATCCCTCTCTTTACGGATGTACTTTCTGAAGGCTCCGTTTCTCGAATCGGAATTGCAACTACAATCTACGCAAGGGTACTGGCTAAGATGTTATTAAATATTTGCTTTATCTATCTTCGATAACATTTGAATCATATGTTGCAATTGAACCATTTAGTACTGGTTAGAGAATCGCATGGGATATAAATTTAATTGAACAATTCCATTAAAAAGAAATATGTATATTTTCAAATGAAGTAGTTCGTGGGTAATTGTTAAATGTCATTTAATATGCCATGAATGAATATTGGTAATGAATAAATATTCTCAAACAAATGTCATTGTAAAATAACGAAAACATTTCAGTTCAAATATCACTAACTCAACATTGATTTGTTGAATTATTGTCCAATATTGTTAATTACATCGATTATTTAACTTACCAATCATGAATATGCATCTATATAGAATATTCTTCTAGTGACCTTGTGTATTCTTTTCAAATATTTGCTATCTCTGTTTGGTTAATTAGGGGTGTATTCTGCCAGTCACCATTTGCTCCAGGTACGCAAGACTTAAATGGTTCTAAATATAAATCAAATCTTATATCATAAAGAAAAATAGTACATCATTTTTTTTTACTGTTTAGTTTATTAGGGGTGTATTCTGTCAGTTTCCATTTTTTTCAGGCACGCAGGACTCATTTAAGAAATAGTTTACATAAGGTAAATGTTCTCACACATAAACGATTTCTGCGTTTAAATATAAATAAAATCTTATATTTAAAAAAAAAAAATACTATATAATTTGTTTACTGTGTACTTCATCAGGGGTATATTCTGTCAGTAAACAATTGAACGAAACACACATGCCAGGTAAGTATTATATGAAATATAGTTATTGAAAGTAAATGATTAAATTAATATAATTACCAAAATTTGAATTCATAAAATTCCTGTTACACCAACCAACATAATTATTTATTAATTACAACCACGATTTATTTCTAAAATATAAGATGAATGACAAAATATTTTATTTACTGAAATTCTGATAAAAAAGGGCGTTTCCTCATAAAATTAATAAATTTATTGTGTTGATAAAAATTCATGAATATTCATTTTGTTTTCGATTGTATCATAAGACAATTCTATTACAAAATCGAGATGAAAGTTGGTCTTTAAATATATTGAGCTGTATATTAGCCTATTATCCCAGTCGAATTAGAAATAATACTCTGGAAAAAGT
Source organism: Nezara viridula (assembly GCA_928085145.1). Taxonomy (NCBI): domain Eukaryota; kingdom Metazoa; phylum Arthropoda; class Insecta; order Hemiptera; family Pentatomidae; genus Nezara; species Nezara viridula. The sequence goes on along the minus strand of OV725077.1, from coordinate 47,272,591 downwards.
AAAATTAATATAAGTGGAAAAGGTAACTCAAATTACTTTTTTATATTGTTGAGTGTGCAGTGAATATAAAAAATCAATAAAAAGTTTCCGCCTTGGAAAGCCTTTTTTGGAAAACCTTTTTTGGTTTACGTTAAATATCTCGTTTTTAGAGTAACAAAGATAAAAAATCGTTATATTGAATCTTAAACAGCTTAAAATTATCTAAATTTTTTTCTAAATCCAACAGGAAGCGAACGATTTAGCTTTCAAAATATATCCATTTCAATTTCTTCATAATCGTGCTCTTACAGTTTTGTACCGAAGAATTGCGTAACTCCATTTAGAACCTCGTTCAGAGAATTTGGAGATTTTCCTTGAAGATAATGAGCCATTGACTGGAACGATCGATGGGAGTCGGGAGGTTTTTTTTGAAAAGCATGTTACATGGTGGGCCAGACCCCCAAACCATGCACCCTCCCCACTCATCCCAATAAATTGCCTATAGGTGTGTTCCCTGCAATTATTTATTAAATAAAAGCCAATGTTTGCACAAAAAAAGTGGCCATACTTTACCCATTTTGAAAGCTCGATAGTTCTCTTCCTGTTGAGTTAAAAAAAAAGTTAGATAATTTTAAGGTATTCTTTAATTGTGGCTTGATATTACAGGATTGAAATTTAATTTTACAAAAAAAGACGTTGTCTTCCTGTATATATCATTTATTTTTTCCCTTTTTGCGCAACCGGTTTCGGTCTTTTATCAGACCTTCATCAGGCCAACTGATAGTGGTCCTCCTCTTCTGCTTGTCGAATGGGGACCCTATATCTATCTATATCACTTAAAAAAGGAGTTCGAATTGTCAATGGTTTGGTTGTTGTGGAATGAAATGAAATGAAATGGAAATATATTTTATTATCCTGGGATTGTTGTCCCTTTAGAACAAATTATAAGCGCTGAATACCTGTCATAAATAGAGTACATATTTACAATATTGGTTATTTAAAAGTAAAAATACAGACGGAATGAAAGAAAAAGACATGAAAAGCGTAAATATACATACATAATAAGCGTACATAATACAAAAAGAGAAAACTAAAATAACAAAAACATTTTCTGGCGGTACCTAGACAGCTCTCTTAGGTATATTTTCTAATCAGGCGGATTGAGAAAGGAGCAAGTGTTTAAAGAGGAAACTGATTGCGCCTGTCGAATATCAGCAAGGATGGAACTACAGAAGGGGGTGGCTTGAATTGCATATGATTTGTCAAAAGCGGCAGTTCAGTGAGGAGAGGGATAGAGGTCGGAAGGGCGAGATCTACTAGGACGGGATTGGATTGAGTATTTAAATTGTGAGCTATGAAGGTCGATGAGTTCTAATGATCTGGTACAGAAAGGTAGCTAGGAAGTACTGAGGGCGATAAAATGGATAGAGCAACTTCAACTCGATGTAATACTGTTTAATATGAATATTTCTTGAGATTCTGAAAACAAAGCGTAATGCGCAATTCATTAGGCGTTTAAGTTTGACTGGACTATAAATAATAACATAGGTGTTTCGAATGTCGGGGTGGAGGTCACGCAAAAGGGGCCAATACTTTTTTGTAGGCCATTTTTATCTCGATTTTCTGGATCATATTATCTCACGATTCAAGTGAAAAGCAGATGGAAGAAACGTAATAATGTTCATGTGTTCTAAGTAACTTATTAAATAGACAAAGTTTATCGATTATCGGATTGAAAACTTCCCATTTCCTAGAATTTTAAAAATAAAATATTTACAGGTTACGATAAAATGTAGCCATTCTCGATATTTTTTTTAAGGGATATTGATAATTTGATAAAAGGGGACAGTAGCACGGACAATTTTTTTTTCTTTATTGAGTAATACAACAATCTGTCTCTTGGACATTGGTTATAGTGAGGTAGGATGACAGTCACACTATATATACAAAAAAAAAAAAAATAAATAAATAGAAACAAAATAATAATCAAAAGTATATACAATAGATAATAAAATAAAATAACCTACAAAATAAGAAAATTAAAACTAAGTAAAAAAAAACACATGCATACCTATATACAATCAGGCGAGGGAACTCCAGGAGAACCCTGCGCTACTCTCTCAACCGCGTCACTGGTACTAAAGCCAGCGGAGATTGATCGAGGGCACTTTAGCCACATACACTCATGTCTTGAGTGAAGAATCCGGCTATTGCCAGAACTCCAATGTATACAATCTACAAAAGGTCGCGAGGCCACTGCCGTTTCAACCTTCTTGGAAGATTACAGGGATGGGAGATTCTTGATAGGGATTGTGCAAGAGGATTTGGGTGGTATGTAAGGTTCTGGTGAAATTTGGAGAATTTTTCTGGAATAAGGTCTAGGACAAATGGGATGTAGGGTTTTGTTGGTTACATAGAAAGGAGCATCAACTATTGTTCGAAGGACTTTTGACTGGAAGGATTGGATGCGCTTGATGTTAGAAAATTTAGACTATTAGGTAAAATTAATTTTTAACTGAGCGATAACAGAAAAAAAAACCTCATAAGAAATATGCTCTAGGGACAAGACGAGGTCCCTCAGCGGTGCCAGGTGAATGCATTAAGCAGCGCCCTAAGCCGAAGATCGGGCGGCAGGGCACGAGCGGACGGAATACATTTAAATGATTTGTCTGCGAATAGCGGCCACAAAAACAGACTGTTTACCAGCCGGCCATTCACTCTCTTGAATATATCTTTTTATAAATATTTAAATAGGCAGGAATCATCTCGGCGAGATAGCGCGGCGCCGGGCACGCACCACATACCTGCCCCACTCATTTCGGCCTCTCAGTGGTAATTGCCTAATACATATGCGGATGCGGGTTTAATTGTAAAATAAAAAAATGTTATCTGTGGTCAAGGAGCCATTCAGATTTTAATGAGTGAATTATAGTTTTTTTGTTGTTTTTTTTTAAGCAAGAATGCCCTAAGACATAAGTTTAAGAATTGGAAAAAAAATTATAAGTGAATATTACTTCACTCACTAATAAAAAAAACAGCAATTTCTATATTTAGTATTAAACTACAAAAACTATAAGTAAAAAAACTACAACTTTCACCAAAGACCAACTTACAACACAAATCCTCTGACAGAAAATCTTAAAAGCACTAGGAACCCGTACAGCCCACCTCGACGATTACGTAGACGGTGGCCAAGAGACCTGCTGAACTGAACTATTTCCTGGATTGTAACGGAACGCTGTGAAGCTGCCAAAAAATTTGCTCATTACAAAAAAAAAAATTTGCAGATCCATTTTTTTATTTTATTTTATTTTATTTTAAAAAAAAATTATTTCCAATTTTATGTTAATAAATATATATTACATATAGTTACAAAAATCTGGAGTATTATGATAATAAGTATTGGTAAATGTTATAGTTATGACCTGTAACGTACCCAAAAGTGGAAGATTATTAACATGGACAAATATAAATATTGAAAAGAAATTAAATATTTTTTTTACCAAAAGAAAAACAATTGTATTTATGAATTCAAAATTATCGTTTTTTTTTTTTTTCTAAATGGATATATTGATACTACAATTTTTGACATTATTTTTTATTAGAAGGGAATGCTCTTTTTTGTTATGTTGCTTTATAAAAAACTAACATTTTCATTATAACCCTATTGCAAAAAAATACAAAAGCATTTTTTTTTTTTTAATCAAAACAGTATCATAAGTAGTGTTGTCCAAATGCGAGACCGAGACGAGTCTTGGAGTGGTCTTGCGAACTCAGTCTTGGTCATGGTCTTCGTCTTGCGCAAGAAGGTCGCAACAGTCTTGCAGTTACTAAGTAGATTATTACTGCAGAGATATTACTGTAATTTTTTAGATGGAAAAACCTAACTAAGCCTGAATGAAAAATTAGAAGAGTTAAATGCAAAATCATATTGGTTATAAAAATTATTTCCATGTAGTAACTAAGATTGTCAAGTATAAGCAACTATTTTGCCTTAATTTCTATTTAAAGAATTTATTTTTTTTACCAGTCCTGGTCTTGGTCTTGCAACAGTTGGGCGGCCTTGGTCTTGGCCTTACAAAGTGCAAGACCAATACCGATTTTGTGCAACACTAATAACACTATAATACAATAATTGTCTGATAAATAAATGAGGTAAATAAATATATTATATGAATTAATAATACATATAAACAAAGAGAATATTTGTGCAAAAGTAATATATTAATAAGTGATTATTCTGTAATAATGGTTGGCAATGAAAGTCCAAGAGACGAGTCATAATATCGAAATATCTATAGGAAAGAAAATCAAATCACCATTATCTGTTAATTAAAATAAATTATGGATTTAACGCTTGAAAAAACATATTTTTTTGGTATAATAGGATGTTGTTTAAAATCTTAATGCTCTCCCCGAAAAAAAGAATCATTACATATGTATATAAAACAATAATATGTTTATTATTTTTTTTGTATCATATGAAAAATAAGGACAACCAATGGAATGTTTATTACATGGATGAATAAATATAGCAAGAAATTGTTTATTAATAGGTTATTGAAATTAAAAAAAAAACAATCTCTATTAGAAAAAATAATTAAAATTATAATCCAATATTTTTCATTAATAGAAAAGCCAAAACGTTGGTTTTAGCTATTAATGAATGTATTAATCTACCATATGGAACTATTTGAACAGTGAGGTATCACAGAAATCAGCAGATAATCATTAAGAGTATGAAACGAGAAATGCGTACGGATATTAACCATTTTGCTAGATCATTTAACATCATAGCTTGCATCAAGGGCGCTAATGGGTGGAATGTTTTATTAATCTTTTAATTAATACCAGTTTTAAATAATCTTTAAAACTAACACTTCAGGACAATAATAATATCTAAACTTATTCTCGATTAAAATATATTTAAATATACTAAAAACATCTGGTGTGAGGCGCGTGTTCACAACTTTTACCAACCATCAAGACAAAAAGAAGTGTGGGAAATATTATTTAAAACAATTTATTACCATTTTTTGTTCATAGCCATCTGATGTATTATATTTGTGTTTTTTTGTCACACAAATACACACATCGACCATTTTCCAGGACTAGGTTTTTGGACTCAGACGACCTCAAAACGTACATTGAAAACTCGGATTCGAAAATTGATTTAAGTTATAGTAAAAATAAGTACGTGTAAACAATAAAACAAAAAAAAATGTATTAGAATAATTATCTATTTCCAATTACGGGGAATTAGTAATTATATTAACTAAATTACGCATTAATTACAATATCTTGTACTGAAGTGAAAACTTGTTTCTTCTGAAATCGCTTTAAATTAAGTAATTTTACATTTATTTGATAAAATCAATGAATTAAATAAAAGTAATACAAACTTGACTAAGAGATTATAGTTTTAAATCCTAAACATATCCATATATTTTTTATTTTATACTAAAAGTAGATTCATTCAAATTGTTTCTTTTCCATCTGCAATGATTTTGATGATAATCCCAACTGTATTTTTATTATTATCTAAATTTATTGACGAAAAATACTACAAAATGGTTAATTTATGCCGTCAGAGGATAGTAAAGAAATTATTAAAGCTCAATAAACACAGAAACGAGAAGACTTTTGAAATTTCATTTTTGTAAAATTAATCGAAATTAATCTCGAAAAACATTCTTAAAATACAATACGATAGTTTTTCACCGTAACGATTTGCTTTCCGGTCTTCAGGAGCGATGCATTTTGATGAATTAGGTATCAAATGAAAGGTTATTAAGTGTAGCAGTGAAGAATCATAGTAATAATTACCCAAAATTTCAGGAAAAAGTTATGAATAAAATGAAATTTTATTTGCGAATTGCTTTTTTTCTTGATTAGATCCATAATTATTTGAAAATTTACTCAATTCTCTACAAAACAAAAAAAAAAATATATATATATATATGAAAATCTTGGTTGATAAATATTCAGGGACCAGTCATTATACACTTTTTATTGGTGCCGACGTTTCAACCTAAAGATGGAAGTCATCATCAGGGCATGTTTCGAGTACTGAAGGTATTCAAGTACTTTGTAATGACTGCGTCCTGAATATTTATCACCCATGATATGTAGAACAGTCGACTAACTTCCTTTAATAAATTATGAAAATCTATTAGAAATTTGTAAATTAAAAACAATCTGAACAGAGCCAAGGAGCAAAGCGGGTTCAAATATTTGTTTAAGGAGGAACAGAGTTGAGATTTGTATTTCGCATCTCGAAGAACCTTCAAATGCGAACTTTCATAGCAAAATAAAAATGTTTAATTAATCAAAAGTAATCTCAAAAAATATAATTTACAATTATTCTGATACTTAAAATATTTTTTATTTATTTATTGAATATTACAACATTCTGTCACTGGTTATAGTGACGTAAGACCACATTCCAAATACATGTACAAAAATTAAAATAAAATAAACAGAAGCAAAATAACAACTAATTAATAATCAAAAAGAAATAAAATTAAATAACTTAAAAATATGATAATTAAAAAAAAAAAGCATAAAACACATACGTACCTATATAATTTATAATAATAGTCATACCAATTATTTAATGATTGATTTAATTATGTAATAGGTTAAGAGTATATTGCTGAACGGCAAAGAAATTCTCGGCTCTTCAGAGTGACTACAATGAAAGAATTAACGGTGGCGGATATCCTGCCCTGCCAGATTTCGGAAATGCCTTCTGCGTTCCTTGGAGGTCTTTAACAAAAGGTACCGGTCACCAATCGTGTCTTCAGAGGCCGCTTTGGAACCATGGAATTGTTCTTTTTGTCTAGAACGACTCTGAAGCCAAAGATAAGATAATACTGAAAAGAATCCTTATTGTATGCTTGATGAAATAAGGTTAAATGCAGTAAGGAGGACAAATTATCATTTTGGAAAATAAATATTTAATTATATAAATCTACTCTGAGTAACAAGTACTGAGTAATTTACTCAAATACTGGCTTGCTCGACTTTTGAGTACTTTACTTAATATTTTAATTTATGATTGACGAGAACAAAATTTATTATCACTTCGCAAGATTTGTATTAAAATAATAACACATTGAATATTTTTCTCAGTAATCGAGTTTTTTAATAAAAAAATCATAACTTAACATTGGATTAAAAATAGTCGTTTTGTACCCAGGGGATCAAAAACAACAGTAGTAAAAAAATTAAAATTAATTTCCTTAAGTTCAAGTAGCATAAATATTGTTAATTTTTCTTTCATGAATAAAATGGATGTGAGTTTAATAAGTTATGTTAATTTCTTTTATTTTACAATTTTATAAATTTTATTTTACATGTACATTTCGGCGCTTGGCCATCATCAGCATATTTGAAAAAATGCTCATTTATATATATACATCCTGCTTAACTAAATAATCTTTTATCTCTGCTTCACTTAATATATATATATATATATATATATATATATATATATATATATATATATATATATATATATATATACATATAATTTTCAACAATTACCTGGTACTCTTCATATCACAATGTTTAAAAATGTATTTAAACTTTGTTATAATCTATTTTAAATGTCGAATGGACAATGGTCACTTTATTAATAAAATTATCAAAATAGTTAAAAAATTTAATATTAATTTAAAGAATTGAAAATATTTTTTTTAAAAAGTTGTATATTTTTATTGGAGCATTTTTCAGAAATGCTGATGATATCCAAAAGTCGAAACGTGCAAGTAAAATAAAGATTATAAAAGAAAAAAACATTGTGTGACTAGAGATAGAGAAAACTTGAATTTTTATTAAGATAGATTGTTAATTATTATAGATTTTAGAATTGCATATTCATTCCGATATCCAAAATATTAAATACATCCGAATCTCAATGATGTCTACATTCAAATTTTCAGATTCAAGTACCTTTTGAAAATAATATAAGTGTTAAGATCAAGAGCTTAGGAGCTCATAAAAAATAAGCCATTTATAAAAATCGCCATAATTTATAATTATATTATTGGATTCTTTTTAAATGTTATCGATTTGAAGATCGCCTACTCACATTTAGATTTTATTTAAATGTTCTGTTTTATTTGATTTTAAGTCCCATTATTATTAATTAAAAATCATAATATCTTGGTTAGGAAGAACTTTTACACCAGCAGCGTATATTTGGATTAAGTAACACAAACAATAAATCGAAACAGAAATATAAAACCTGCATTTATTGCTAAGTGTTGCATTTAACTTAAGTGATATATTTTAAAATCGACTCCATTAGAAATATAATCGAAAAATAATGACGCTTGGCTACAGAGATGGTAATACATATTCGATGATATAATAATCAGACTTATTATGGAAGATCGAATGCTTGGCATATCTGTGTAATTGAGAATATGCATATGCTTGTTTTCTTCACTTAAGTAATCTCTAAAATAATTAAAAGTTTGTCCCATTTGTGTTATTATTAGTGACTGCAAACAGTATTTACGAATTGTGTTAGCGAGTGGCCTATGCTTTTCCAGATCGATTGACGTTTGTTGTTACCAAAAAAAATCATTAAAATTTAATATTACAACAATTTCTGGAGACCGTTTAAGATGGCGTGGTTAAAATTTTGTAATGATTGGCTTTACAGTTTTATTTGTAAATAAAACTAAAAAAAAAAACAAAAAAACTACAGCCGTGTAGTAATATTTAAATGATATAAAGTGTTAACGGATTTCATACTAGCCAACAATAAGGATTTCTTGATTTCAGGATTAAATAGTTACTATAAAATCTTATTTTTACTTAGTAATTATTTTAAATTTTATTATTATTTTTTTTAAACTTCTTCTATGACTTGATTTATATAAAACTACTACCTCACTATAATCAGTGTCCATATTGTGACTGAACGTTATACTACTTAGAAAAAAAACAAAAAAATAATAAAATATAAGGAAAAACTTTTCTAAAAGCAAGAATTAAATTTTTAAATCATTTATATCATATATTTCTTAAATTTTGAAATACCGATAAATTTTAAGAAAATATATTGGTCAAAATGCAATGATTAAAAACAAGCTAAAATGTTCTTCGCATTATTTAGCCACCTTAAATGAATAATCTTAAATTTAAAAGGAACAAAGAATTTCAAATTTCATGTGAATAATTAATCATCACATAATATTAATCATAGGATAATAAATTATTAATAAACATTTGTATAACATCATCTACCGGTATCACAACCATGACGGTATGATGAGTCAGGTACCCGTTTCCCCAACCCACCTCAGACTTCCCCGAGACCATATCCCACATCAGGTAATCCTTAATAACAGCTGAGCTGGGGGAGATAGCCACGTCGTCCACGTATTTAATTGTATGGCTCTCTGTTATAATTCCCCTCCATTTCCATCTTATTTTATTTACTAATATCTTCAATTATGTTTGCAAATATCAATGCCTCTGAGGTGAATCGTGCACTCGAGTGACTAAATGCATTCTATAAATATGACTCCTCAAGGATTATTCGGTCAATTAGCAATAATGATGTGTTTACGATATCAAGGTTATTGTTTGTATCAGGTTTAAGATTTGTAATTTACTTGATTGCAAACATATTACGAGTAATGACATATGCGGTAGCTCACAACGGTTTCTCGGTGTAAATAGCACGCAATTAATTGTTATGAAAAGATGAAAAATAGAATAAAGAAACTACACATATAATAAGCATATACGAGAACTATATTACTACTAAATTGTATATATTACTATGTTTCTCAATAGTTCTTATCTAGACCTCAATTTAGGTTTTTGAATTACCAACTCACAGTGAGCGGAATGCTTCTGAGATAATGAGATGATACAATTAGCTCATGAGGACTACATTTATATTTATCAAGTTATTCCTTGTGACCATAGATATCATTTATTTAATATGTGAAGTTTTGCTTTTAGAGCTTAAGACGTTTAAACTCAATAAAAAATACGGGTCGGATCAGACCCATGACTATGATTATAACAGCTCTAGGACATGCAGTTCATCACAAATATCAATGGGAGCTTAGCCAACCTTACTCTCGATTATCTAGTAGTTGGCCAAGTAGGAGTTTCAAGTTTTTCCTCTCTTTCTGACCCAGCCGTGTTTTTAACACTGTGAGTTGGTTGGATTGTACACTTCTTGTTTTCAATGTATGTTTTTAGTTAATTCATTTACCATACTTTTCTAGGTCTTTCTTAAATTTTCGTATAAGTTTAAAACATAATCATAGTCTTAAAAATTAAAAACACCTGACAAAGGATTTCCTTATATTTTATTTTTCTCAGCAGTAATATAATGACTTGAGTTTTTTTATTTAAAGCCACAAATAGTAATGTTTTGGACAAAGGTTCTACTCATTAACATTAATATATACGATGCATCAACCAAAATTAAAAATAATTTTTTAATAAGAGATTTTTATTTTCAAGAGACTTTAAAATGGAGCAGACATTTTTTCCATGGATAATTAGATCTTGTACCAATCAGACATAATTATGGTGTCCTACACAACCAATTGTAACAAAAAAGATAGTACTTATGCCCGCCTTACTCGTGAATCAAAAAGGAATGGAAGACCAATTTTATCACAAGTCATTGAAGTGAAAAATTCGTTAGACACATTTTGCACTTTTTTTGTGGAAAGTGAATTAGATAAAGCCGTCAAATTTCCGACGTCTAATGCTCGGATGATGTCAGTTGGAGTTGACTAATTAATGTGTTTTTGTTTAAGGATTAAAATATCTCGAAAACTAAAAATCGGACCTACATATTGTTATCGAGGGAAATGTTCATCATTCTATTCTCTCTGAAATGGGCTATTATATAAAATTGAATCTTAACTCGACGCCGTATTAGAGGGACGAAAAAGAAAAAATATTTTCGAAAACCAAACGATAACGAGTTTTATGGACGATGTGGATTAAATTATCTCAGAAACTAAAAATCGGATCAGCATACTTTAAACGAGGGAATCGTTCAGCATTTCATCCTATATGCTATTATTTATAACTTATATTTCATATTATTAATCTCGCCGTGTTGATAGTTTAAACACACACCTTAGTTTTTTATTATTGTACACAATAAACGTTATTTTATAACTTTGACTGCACAAGAATTCAAGTTTAATTCATATCAGAAAGAGTTGGGTCAGATAAGAACCGCATTACGAACTACGTCCTAGATTAAGATTAGTTCAAGAATTTAATGTACTCAGTATCGCCTATGCCATGGGTACATCATTACTTTTTTAATTAATAGGAATAATAGTACAACCACAACTTGACTAACAAAAATCTATTTTGAGGCTAAATAGAAGGATCACATTATATTTTTATTTTCCACTTAGCCGAGTCTCTTAGACTAATTAGTATTCAGTCGGGAGCTGATGAAGACAGTCTGCAATGTCCAAAACGTCGTGACGAAGCTGACCGAAACTGCTGGCCCACTAACCCCGCACACACCTTATCGTGTGCGTCTTTCAAATACCCAATTAGTTTCTGTACGTAAGCATTTATACTTACATATATCAATAATGTATTATAATTTGAGCACGAAAAACTTAATGTAAATAAAGATATATTCTTTATTTCGGGATGGGGTCCAAGTGAGTTCTAAAGTTGTTAAAATGAGGTCTAGTCTTACACAAAAATATCTCTTAAATACACATTTCGTTTAACTATGTTAAACTATGTAACATAACTATGTAAAAAGTTCAAAGATTTTAGAATAAATGAATACTAATACAATAAATAAATCTTAACATAAATGAATCAATAAAAAAAAATATTAAATTAAGATAATGAATATAATATAATAAAACAAATAAAATTAAATGAATATTTCATTACTACTATTTATTACAACTAAAAAAAAAACCTGTACCACTACAACTCATGAAGGGTGTTGGGTCAGTACATTTTTAGGGAAAGCCCAGTTACTATGTCAACGTTGTCAAGGATGGGTGATTATGACCAAGATCAAGGTTTTTCTCCCTTAATTATTTTAATTAATTAAGTGCACATTCACTTTATAGAGCTGGGTGTGCCCCAGTAGGGGTCTCCCGGCCCACGGTCGCGCCCCCTCCACGTCCCAATGAAAACAGAATAAATAGATTTTCTGCCTGACAGGGGTTTTTTTTTTTTTTTTATTTTTTTTATTTTTTTTTTTTTTACTTTTTTTTTTTTTTTTTATTGTTTTTTTTTTTTTTTTTTTTTTTTTTTTTTATTTTTTTTTTTTTTTTTTTTTTTTTATTTTTTTTTTTTTTTTTTTTTTTTTTTTTTTTTTTTTTTATTTTTTTTTTTTATTGTTTTTATTTTTTTTTTTTTTTTTTTTTTTATTTTTTTATTCTTTTTTTTTTTATTTTTATTTTTATTTTTTTGTTTTTTTTTTTTTTTTTTTTTTTTTTTTTTTTTTTTTGTTTTTTTTTTATTATTTTTTTTTTTTTTTTTTTTTTTTTTTCTTTTTTTTTTTTTTTTTTTTTGTTATTTTTTTTTTTTTTTTTTTTTTTTTTTTTTTTTTTTTTTTTTTTTCTTTTTTTTTTTTTTTTTTTTTTTTTTTTTTTTTTTTTTTTTTTTTTATTTTTTTTTTTTTTTTTTTTTTTTTCGAACATGGACCTTTAGCATTGGAAGCTCAGTACCCTACCACAATCGGAAGGCAGTTTTAGTTATCACATGTTCTCCATATACTGACAGTTATAAAAAATAATCAATGGATCTCGATCTAGTGAATAATTTAATTGCATGATTAGTGATATAATTGCAGTATGTTTAAGTTGGAATATGCAAATATCTTAATTAATATTTCCTTAATAAATGGACAATATAGATTACATCATTCATCAATTGTTTTTCTTAATATGGAATTGTATGATCTTTTTATTTTCCTAACACACAATTACAAGTGAACCAGACCTTTAATTTTCTTTTTTCCTTTAACAATTATGCCACGCAAACCGACCATTATCATACCGAATCTAAAGCTGATATAATGGAGGAATTTTATCAAAGTTATTTATTATATCATAACCAGATAGTTACCTAGTTGGAAAAAAAATGCAATAATTACAAAACTATCTCAGATTATACGTCGTTACAGCAATTATTTATTGATCTACTGCAAGATTATCAAGGTGAATTTTTCTTTTCTTTTATTTTTTTATGCAATCACATTTTTTTTTTTATTTATTCATTGGTTGAGGATGTGGATATTTACTCAGTTTATTTATGAGATAACGATAATAAAAAATAGCTAAAAGAATTTCTTAATAGCAAATACTAATATGGATCAAGCTATATATGAAGTACAAAAAGAAGTACACAGCAGTTCCAACACATAAAAGATTCTGTAACGGATCTTCGGTACCTCAGAAACAGTCCATGGATCAGCTAACAGATTGTTAAAGAAATCCTCAACGATTACTCATCAACGAAAAAATCTGCATCACCGCAGGTACTCTTCCGCCGAAGTGCTTCTTTGGAAGTGTCCGTTATTCAGAGAAACAGCGTTCGAACATTACGAAGAAAAAGAAAAAAATATTTACACATTTCCGAAAAAGTTATTGGACGTATATTTGCATGAAACAGTAAAGTACTATGATGGTAGACTACCTTTTTATATCGCTAATTAAAAAAAGTTATATAATCAGATACTAATGACATTGGAATCTGACAGAATTTCGTTAGCTAAATTCTATTGTTATTAGTGAATGATTCTTAAAAATAAAATATATGTTTAATTAATAAATCTATGACTGGAATTAATAATGAGATGATACAGTAAATATATAGATGATTATTAGGTTGTTAGTCATATTTTATCCGAAAATAAAAGACTATTGCACTGTATCGAAAATCATTGAAAATGAAGGAGTTGATTTAGGATCACTCTAGTTGGAATTAAAATTCCGAAAGTCTCTCAAACTGGGTCCTGATATATCTTTCAAGTTGCGTTTAGACATTTCACAAACTATGAAAAACACGATTAACTAATGAACTAATAACTACATTAACGCTAAGCCCTACCTTTTTTTTTTTTCCACTTCTCTTGTTACCGACATCAGATGGAAAACAACAAAAACTAGAAATAGAAATACTGGCATAGAGAAAAAAATATTTAAGTATGTTTCCCAATGTTTGTAAAATGTCTAAACGCTTCTCACGAGGCTCGAATTGGGTCTCGCACATTTTTCAGGTACTCAACCAGAATTCAACTGACCAGCCTTCCACAGAAGACTGAATTTTTAAAATATAATTATTGATTTGTTATGAAGATACATGAACTATAAATTGTTGTTAAATAAGAGATATAATGTTCTAGTGATATTTACTTGATTAAAATATACGGCTGGCTAATTGAAAAAAGAAATGTGAATTTCAAACGATTTTGGACAAAATTGTTTAATAAATGCCCACGATGTGTTAAGAGTACACAATAAGTATAGTTTTTGATGATTCGTTCATCGTATTATTAGGTAATTTGTTGTAGGAATTATATTTTATTAAGTCATAAAAAACAACAATAAAATAATTTACCAAATATAACTGATAAAGGACTTTACATTATCATGAGAGATATTATAAAAATAAATTCCCAAATGCTTTCTCCCGACCCGCCAGGAATAAGAAATTATAACGGTTTATTTCAGACACGAATTTAAACAAAAAATGTTTTTTCCCTCTACTACAAATACAGTACTACGTATTTCATTCGATTAAGTAAGATAAATTACATAGAACATTAATACCTCCATTTAATAGAATATAGAGGAAGATTCGAATGAAAACTTTATTTTGAGAGAAATCTTCTGGCAAGAACCAATTCGAGCACTTGGAAAGTAAATTAAAAATTCAGGACCTCAATTCAAGTTCAATCCTTAATTTTCAATTCCTAGAATACGTTTTAGGACCTCTAGTGAAATCTAGTTGGTGTTTGAGGGATATTTTATACATTAATGAAACAATAAAATCTATTTTCGCTCAATTCATTGTCAAATATCCAAGTAAAAAGGAAAATACATTTTCAGTGAAGGAACTCTAATGCTCACCTTTTATTTTTCGAAAGCAATCAGTTGCTTAAAATACCAAAACCACGGCTCTGTTTGCTAGGATTATAAGGGGATCACGTTTTGTACTTCGTTTGGACGGATGACAAATCAACCGCTGGGAAGGACGGCGAGGTGTGAACTGTCAGTTGTCAAACAGAAGAGCAATATAATGGCTATAATGACCTGTATATTAACATCTATTGTAGCCTCAAGTATGGTAGCCAATTAGCAGGCTCACAGCGGGTCCTATCTTCAATAGCCAGGTAGCGCTGAGAGGGAGCTGGTAGTGCGACCAGTCCGGTCTATCACTTACTTATCTTCCACAATAATATATATTATATTGTACAGTTATAATATAATATGAAACATATCTGTACTTCATTGTTAAGATGTTCGCTAAGATGATAAAATGTCTTATATAATAGGACCTAATAGGAGCAAATAAACACTTCTTTTTTTTTATTATTCCTTTAAAAATAACATCGAAGTATCAAATTATAATGCTTGCATATTATATATCCTATACAAACTATACAAAAATAATTTTATATTGCCAAGTATTTCAACTCTTAAATGTTTTCTTTTTCACAGTAAAAAGTTTTTACAAATTTATTTCTCCTTGATAACATTTTGATGCTCAGCATATTTTTCATTATTTGATAATAAATACAAATTATATGAAATCATCTTAAATATATAAACTTCCATAAATATATTTATTTTTTTTATCGAGTAAATGACACTATCGTTTTTTTTGACAATGAACCCTATTGGCTACACAATATCATTATACAATTTTTAAAAATTCCCAAAACTTGTAGAAATATTAAAAACACTAAAAAATATAGGTGACAGCATAATTTAATTCTAATTTTTATCGATAACAAAAGTTTCAAGATTAGATTTTTGACGACTGTAAAAAATAAAATAAAAAATGTATGCTAATACCACATATAGGTAGATGTGCCGTAATACTTTCTTTCTTTTCTAGCTAAAAAACTGCAACTATTATGTTAATTCAATCAATAATTATTCTATATTATTCTCTCTCATCTTCCCTCACTTTGACTACAGCTGTGTTTTGTATGATGGCCTCTCGGTGGAGCTCCGTGATAGACTGAAAAGACTAATGAATAGCTGCGTAAAATTTGTAATTGGTGGCCCGAAATCTCATACCTCTCACCACTACACTGACTTAAGGTGGCTCTTTCCCTCCTTTCGAAGACAATATTTTCTAGGTACGTTCCTTTATCAAATCATTAACAATCATCGCCCTTGTTACGCCTGCAACCTTCTCCAATTCAAATCCTCGGTGCATTACCTTTCCACAAGATCTAGATCTTCCGGATTTCACATCTCTTCTCACTAATCAACCTCATTTCAAAACTCCTTTATTGCTCGTGGTGTTAATTTCTGGAATTCCCTACCAATCGAAATTCGGCATTTCTCCTCCATATCCACATTCAAAATCCTCCTATTTCTATTCCTATCCCAAAAATAGTCAGATACTTGCTAAGCTTTTGACATTATACATTTATATTATATCATTCATCATCAAATAATAGTACAATTCCATACTGTAAACTTTACTAGGGATATTACAATATCTTCCTACTCTTAATTGTCACTGAATGCATCTATTGTTGGTTTTTACTATATATTTTTTTATGCTTATACAACTAAATCTGTACCTATAGTTACAATTGATAACGATGTGTTTACATATTATTCATTATTTAAATACTCTGACATCTTATATTATCAGATTCGACTTCCCTTTGTTAGCAGAAGCACAGAGCATATTTTAAAGAAGAACTCAATGTATATTTTATTATTTTATTTCTCAAAAGTGTATAATTATAATTTTTCCTACATTACATAGTTTTAAGTGTTTTGTACATAGGTTTATCTTTTTTTGTATATAGCTTATTTAACTAATATTTTCATTACTTTTTCTTTTTTTGTTATTGTTTTATTTAGGCCAGATGTAGTATTTTAATTCTGTACTATTTTGTTATTCTAAAGGTACTTTGTCCCAGAATATAATCATTTTCTATTTCTATTTCTATTTTACACTAATTTCTCTTCAAATCAGGTTTAAATAGAGTCATGAGTTATTGAGAAAAAACTTACTAAAAAAAACAAAACATAACATCGCGGTCACTTAGAAAGATACAATATTTTTTTATTTTGCAATGATCAATATCATTAGCTTTACTTGAAAATAATACTTGTCACACACTCTAATTCCGACCGGTTGATTTCTAACTTAAATCGTCAATATTGTTGACTTTTAATACAATTTAAGTTGTCGGCAAGTGTGATAGATATAGTGAAAACAAACTAATAAGTAAAACTAATTGTATTTATCGAGTTCTTATGTTTCGCCAAACTTTTCAGGTCGTCGTTAGGGCTTTGTTAAAGACCTGAGAAGTTTGTTGAAATGAAGACACTAAATAAATACAACTATTTCTCGTTATTAGTAGTCCACTTGACCGCACTCCTGAGTTAGTCCTAAATAAATTATATCGCCAATATTTTTTATAAAAAAGATCCAATTAATTAAGCGGCAATGACCTGGTATTTATTTTCCTGTTTAACACGTTTTATAAGAAATTCAATGTTGAATTTTTATTTATTTTTTCCATTTCTTTCTTTTTCAGTTGCATGACAGAAAGAGTGACATGAAGCAGATTTTCAACCTACTCCATTAGAAATGTACCGTTGAACTACCATAAAAGAAACTTTAATATTTAATAAATTTAATTAATGAATATATTACTTTTTTTAATCACATGTATATACTTATGAAAACTACTTACTGACTGTAGGTAAAACGTCTGGAGATTCTTGATATATATTTTTTTGAACAGTCTACATTTTATTAATGAATATATTAGATATTTAATGTACCATAATGTACATATGTACAAGGACAAAAAGGTGATTTCTTTACTGTTTATTTTATGATTATAATTTATTTAAGTATATTTATCAATATTATTATAATTCATATATCTAATCTAAAGTGTTATTAATGAGCATGGTGTGCTTATGTTTTATTTTTATTTTTCCCCCGTTACACCTGTGTATGCTGTAAACACCTGTTACTTTACTATTTGCCTTAGAGGGCAGTAATATGAGAAACAATGCTAAGAGGCAGGTGAAGGAACTAGATACAGCGGCCCCAACCGAGGGGCAGGTATGTTTGTTTTAATTATCGCTATATAATGACGAGTATATATTTATAATGTATGTATAATTAATCCAGACTAACGGTGGCTATAGTGAGGCACCAGCTGGCGTCCTTCAGCTAGTTGACCGCTGAATACTTTGGCTTTTTTTTTTTGGATTTCCCCTTTTTGTTTTCTTTTTTTTTTTGGTTGTTTCTTGGACCGGTAGTCGTCTTTTTGGCCTCCTCGGGGGCAGACCCGACAAAGACCCCCTCCCGGAATTCAAATCCGTCAGTCTTTTTTTATCTCCGTCTCTTTGCCTCAGTCCCTCGGGCTCTCTTCCACTGCCTTTTATATCTGCTACGGGATTTATACAGAAATTTTACACTGAATATTGATGCGGTGATCTGGGTTCCGGGCATTGCCTTTGAACTCTTGGTTCGTTTTTTTTTTTAAAGTCGTCAATATTGTATTATATTTTAAGAGTATTAAAATATTAATATTATTCTATTGTTATTGTTGTTATATATATATAGAATCATATTAATCGACACATTATCAGGAGTGATTGAAAATGGTTCATTAGAAGATTCTGGAAAACAATTAAGTCTCTAAAGTCCCAATAAATAATTAAATAAGCAGAGTCTCCTCAACAAAATAAATTAAAATTAGAACATTTATAACTAAAACGCATACAAAATTGATATTGATACGTTAGACTATTCTGTGTAAATTACATATTATCAAACATGTCTACTTTTGGTATAATTGTAACTGTCCCGAAAACATACAGAATCGTCCCAACTTATTATTAGTTAGTTTGTTTTATCTTTTTTTAATGCATTCTAATCTCATATTATTTCACTGCCGATACGGGATTAAATCTACAAGTTAATACAATAGTAATAAAGAATAGTAAATTAAAATGAATTTTCTTCTTACAATGAATTATCCGTAACATAATAAACAAATAATTACATTTTTTTTTGTAAATCAGTCGCTGCTTTTTAATTAAAAAACACTCTATTTTGTGCTGAGTTTGAATTTTATATATAAATTTGTCTGTCGCTAAAGCGACTTTTCTGTGAATATATTTTTTCATTGGGGCGCCGCAGTAAACAGGTTACAGACCTATTTGAGTGAAGTAAGACTTATAATCTTTTAATAATACCTTGGTTTGTTTTAATTTTTGGATTTAATAATAAATTAACTTCAGTGATAAAAACACCCTGACAATATGAAGCTGTTAAAATTATACATATTGTTGTTAGACAATTTTGTTTTTTGACTCGCAAGTGAATTTCTTATATTTGTATTTTAATAATATATACAGTACACATATATGATTCAGATACGTAATATGCCCTCAAATATTATGTATATTTCACACATTTATCATTAAAGCACTTATGTTAAAAAACCACTCACTTTCTAGACACAGATCGAAATTGACTTACCTCACTGTCATTACACCTCAGGAAGAAAAGCAATATGAATTTAGAAGTGATCTGTTAACTTCATATAACTCTTTTTCGTTTAAGGTTGAATTGTATTTTTTAAGTCTTTTGTTGTGTCCCAACACCGATAAACAAAGTTTCGGGTACTTCCAAGAACAATAAATCGAAGAATATTTATTCTCCCTGATAACTACCACCGGAAACCTTTTCAGATAAGTGCTATAAACTTTCTTCTTCTCGTCCTTAGACTGCCAAAACGGTTTCTCAGAACGGCTTTGGCCAGACGGTCCCTTTTTCCTCCCCCCTGAAAATCTTCAACTCCTCGTCATGCTCACCCTCCGACGACGGATATCAGGCAGAAGAAGAGACGAGGGTGTTTATCCCGGCAGACCCCGGTGTATCGATCTGGCTTCCGTGGGACGTGCCTCGACTACCGAAACCGCCTCCAATCAACAGGGAGACTTTCTCCGGCCAGGATCAATCCCAGTTCGGTCTCGGGGCACGCAGCGTCGCCCGGTACCGGAATCCGTCCTGGCGAAGGCTAAGAGGGTGACAGTTAATATCTCACCCCTCTCAAGGACAAAGGAGAAATAGCAGTTGTGTAGTGATACGGCAGTGTCAAAAAGATCCAGAATGAAATCCACAATAAGGAAACCATTTTAATGAAAGAAGTTTCAAAGAAGATCATTGAACCTCATTAAATATATTACTAATGCTGAAGAAATATTAGAACATAGATAATATTGTTGAAAATTTAGTTTGGGATTGAATTAAGTGAGAAACGCAAAATAAAATGTTAAAAAATTATTAGATATTTTGCCAACGTTTCGGTTTTAGTTTCAGGCTTTCATGGTAGCTCATAGACGTACTAAGAGCCTGAAAAAAAACGCAATAAAGGGCTGATGCCTTAATTTGCGAATCGTTGACTTTATTTTTGTAAACTTCCAAATCGTATCCCAAGTCTTATAATCATATCATAATTAATTTACAACTCGTTTTTAGTTTTAGCTCTATTATATTAATCACTCAAATATCCTTCAGACAATATATTTAAATATAATAAATATATATATATATTGTGATTCTAATCTACTTTGCTATAGTATAATACAAAATAAAAACTAATAAAATATTGGATATCTATTCTAAAATATAGAATCCATGATAAAATTCTCAATACAGGATTATAGAGCCAAAATGTAAAAGTATGCCAATTAATCTCATCTATGAAAATTTCAAGAAACAAAAGAATTGTTGGATGAATAACTTAGCCTAAGTTATTAGGCTAGGTTATTAAAGGTATGATTTTAAATTTGCCCAGACAAGTTTCTGTTTTTTTATCTATTGTCATTTGCTTTCTAATTGGATTGTAAGATAATTTGATCACAAAATAGATAGAAAAGGTGACCTACAAAAATATTGGGCCAATTGTCCTATATAACCTCGTTATTTTGAAATTTGGGGGTGTAGGTCACTACAAACGGCTTAATATTTTTGATATACTTTTTTCTAGATATCGTGATCAAATTATCTTACGATTCAAGTAGAAATCAAATGTATATTTACGAGTTTTTAGTACCAAATTAAATAGACAAAGATTGCTCCCTCCAGATTGAAAACGCCCCAATTTCACGAGTTTTCGTAAATAAAATAGTGAGTTACGAGGAGATGAAACTATTTACGAAGTTTTTGACGGATGTTAATAATTCAATAAAAAGGGATCTGTACCTCGGACTCTAACTGATTTAACTTATATTTCGTATTTTTTAATAATTTCACAAAGAAGGCAGGAAAAAAGTTCTTATTGGTAAATTAATTAGTTTATTATTATTATTTTTTTCTGGTGGAGAGCCTGAAGAGGTTTTTATCTTGGGTTGGCTGAATTTCTTCCCTGTTAAAGCTAATAAGGAAAATGCAAATGATGGAGGGAGAGTGGCCGGACAGAGGAGGCAGAAGGCAGGTACCAAGGGAACTATCAAAGGATCGTTAAAGGGGCGAAGAAGCTGGCTGAGGAGGATTGATGGTCCCTCAGTCAAAGGTGAGCTTGCTCAGAGTGGCTTCTACCTTCAAATGATTTATATTCAATTAATCCACCACTCGCTTGCAAAACAAATATCCAGGTACTCCTCGTCATCAGGCATTGTTGCTTAGTAGATGATCGTAGAAAAAAGAACAACGAAGACCTTAAATAGTACCAAATGGATACTACCTATTTATGGTAGATATAAGTATTTGGAGGTAACAGCAACCTTTGCGTTAAAACTCGTCTTAATTCTATATTACAACAATTGTCTCAAAAAGGTCTCAACAGATTTTGATTAAATCCGTTGTATCAATGTTTTTCTTTAATGTCAGTGAAGTTTAATCCTTACTGATTTGGACTAACAAGTCTTAAATGTTGAATTTACAAAGTTGTTTTCTATAAAGTGCCTTTAATTTTATTCATTTTAATAATTAACTCCTCATTTTTAGTACGGCTAAGTTTGATTACATTAAAAATATGAAGGAATTTGATAATCAGCTGAAGGCGAAAAAAGTGAGATAAAGTATTAAAGAAATTTTCTGAAACAAGGGAAGAAATATAGATCTATAACATGATGTTAAAAACCAATGAAATGAAAAGTGATAAAAAATGCATCTACTTAACAGATAGATGGGAAAAAAGTTATTAAATGAATATGTTGTTTTACATAATTTTTAACTTAATTACATAGGAATATATTTACTCTACTTGCTATTAGTAATAATGCCACAAAGTACTGTGTTAAATTAAAGTTGTATATTTCACGTACCGCAACAGATTTTTTTGTTTGTTATATTATGATTTTATGTTTCTAAAAGTTACTCGTTATAATTATTAATCTGTAAAGGAACCATTCCAGTCGAAGGATGTTGTACTTCCTAGTTACCAGTTACCGGGACCCTCCTACGGGAGACATGGGGACAGATACCGCCCACTGGCGGTCCTCAGTAATTGTATATTGTTCCCTATCTTATTATAGGTTTGGCCTGGCGGACAATAAGTCTTTGGGCGTAGCCTCCCTCCCAATAAGGTACCGAGGGGAGGAACTTGCCATTATATGCTCTATTATTATTATCTCCAGTACTTGGGACGGGTCCTAAAATATTAACATGCATAATAAACAAAATAAAGTAATAGTCGAATGATAATCAAAAGTACAATGTCGTATGACTCTAAGACTTGGACTTAACTGCATTTTGAAGGAAGGAACATATCTGGGAGTAGAATAGAACTGATGGCATTGAAAAGAAATAATTTAGAAGGGATTGAAAAAAATATATATATACTATGGTATTATTTTGACATGAAACAAATGGACGAAAGTCAGATATAGGAATAGATGGTGAAAATGGAGATTGACATTAAAGGCATACATGAAGGAACTGGAATGAAAAAATGAAATGAATGAAAACTTGGCTGTACGAAGATTGCCCGAAGAGGAGGCGATTGACAGAAAGTATTGGACGATGATTGAACGAATGATACTTAAAGTAGAATTCGAGTAATGAAAACTTAAAACGAGAAGGAATGGGTAATTAGCCGAATGATCAATTAGTAGGATGAAAGAATATTGTCAGGATATACAGTCGAGAATTTTTATTAAGTTCGACCCAAAACTCTGGGTCATCCTCAGGGCTACCTTTCTGTAGTCTAGATAAGAAATGGTTCTTGTCTCGACTCCCAAAATATAGCGATGAGTTTGACCCACATTTTAAGGTTGAAACTTCGGCTAACTTGATACAAATTCTTGTTAAATCCTGACAGTTTGTTTCACCTTAAAGCGAGAAGAAATCCGAAATAGAATAGATATATTTGATGAAATATTTGAAACAACGTTTTTATTTTATTTATTTATTGTGTGATATAACATTGTCACGTAGGCAATGGTTATTGTGAGGTATGACGGCATTCATACTATATATACAGAAAATATAAAATAAACAAAAGGAAAATAACATAATCTAAAATTATATAGAATAAATAAAAATAAAATAACATAAAGATAAGTAAATTTAAAAAATAACGCAGTTGATTGATAATGTACCAGAATTTAGTGAAGTATAGTTTAACAGTATTTTATCACTCGAAATTTTGATTATTATACTTACTTTTAAAAAAATATTTATTTAAAAAAATTGAATTCTTAGGATAAATTCAATTTCCTTTGGCGTTGACATTGGCAATCGTAAATTAATGAAGAATAAAAATATGGTTTGGTACGAAATACTGCTCAAACATTATAAAAGAGCGAAGTAAGTTTTGAAAATAGAAAAGTAATTTGAAAAGTTACTACAGTCCTGATTACACTTGTTCTTCAATTTACCACGACAATGCCCTAAGTTCTCAAACAGACAAATTGCAATGTCTTAGACTGGTATTTCACATAAGAATGGCACATGTTTACGACTATTATACCTTCTTATCTCAAAACGTTCAAAATTAAATTTAAAAATGAAACTGAACACATACATTTTTTTATCCACTTAAACCCATTTGAACTTAAGCTTAGAAATACTATACAACCAAGACGACCCACATACGATAACTACAAACTTTTCAATCAAAAACTTTCAGAACTCTAACTTTTTTTTTTATTGAGTATTAACACAGTCTGCCACACTGAAGGGCATGGTACTAGGGCTATAGTATTCATTCACACAATATGTACATAAGAAAGGAAAATAAATAAAAATAACCAAGTAAGAAAGATAAAAGTAAAATATACAAGATAAGTAAAATATTATTATTTAATATCGGATTAAAGCCGAATGATAATAAAATAAATAAAAGACATTCACACCTATGTACAATATTTACATTGGCCCAGGGGACTCTGAATCAAGCTTTGTTCCCCAAATGTGGAAGCCAAAGCAGAACTCCAGGAGATCCCAGTGCCTCTTTCCCAGCCACGTCACTAGTATTGTAAGCCAGTGGAGACTGACGGAGGGCACTAGAGCAACAAACGCTCAGGACTTGAATGAAGAATCTGGCCAGTGCCAGTACTCCAATATATACATATTTACAAAAGGTCTCGGAGCCAATGCCGTTTTAACCTCCGAGGAGGATTGTAGGGATGACTTGTGCTAGATACAGACTGTGCTACAGGATTAGGAGATGAGTGAGATTCTGGAAAATTTAGTAAATTTGCCTGGGATTAGGTTAAGTACAAATGGGATATTAAGGTCATGTAGGGTTTTATTGGTTACATAAAAGGGAATATCGACTGTTAGAAGAACGTTAGTCTGGAAGGATTGAATGCGTTTGGTGTTAGAAAGTTTTGTTGCTCCCCCCCCCACAGTTCGAGTCCGTAGGTCTAGATCAGAACTATAACTAAAGCTCCATAATACGTCATAAATATTATTTTACATAAAGACTTATACATGCAAACAGTTAACGACCACTTAACGTACACACTAGAAAAGATTTCACGATAGCTTAAACGGACATCCGAACACTCTCAAATAAGATATTGCAACAATTAATATACCCGATAACATGACTTAGGAGGCTCAAAAGAAGCTAGATGAAGGATCTCCTCACTTAAAAATTGTTTAAAATCACGACAGGTAGGGATGCCGCTGTCCTCATTTCTCTCACTTCGATGAAAGCTAATACTCTTATTCCTCCTGAAAGCAAACTCACAGATTGTCAGTATTTTAGACAGGTGTGGGCTAAGAAATAAAGATATATATATATATATATATATATATATATATATATATATATATATATATTAAATAAGCGAATATATTGAATAACTATATTGAAAGAAAAAATTATGTTTTCAAATTGTGAATTTATTTGAAATTTTCTGATTTAAACGTTTCATTATTGTTATAAGTATTCCATTATTTTCTCCGTCTTCTTAACATAGTAATGACAACCATTACGAACCAGTTTGCATCTTAACAGACTGATTATAAGTTGTATCTTCCGGTCGCATAGCATGGAGGTCAGTTGGTACTGTCATCGAAATCGCCCATAGCTCCACGAGTCGCGGTGGTGCCGCAACATCACAGGGGTACCGTCTGTAATCTTTTAAAGAGGATTCCATTACTTGTGGCTTGATTAAAAAGCTAATTTTCTGAGGAATTTCCACAATCTTCCAGGTGTACCCCGGGGAGACCTAAGGTTCCCCATGTTTCTCCCATTTTCTCTGTTCGTACAACCACGATTCAAGACCGGGGAATATACCATTTTATATCTTTGAGAAATTTTAACTTGATAATATTATTCATGGCATATGTGCCATGCTTCATTATATTAGCGGTTAACTGTTCGTCTTTCAGCATCTGACTCAATTATTTTTATTGCTTATGTTCCGTTACTATATAACTGTAATTCATTTTTTAAATGTCAACTAGGAAAGGAAAAGAAAAAAAAACAGAAATAAATATATAAATAATAATTTATAATCTTAATATAATGATGTTAACAAGATTATTAAATAACCGAGATATTTCATCTCACTTTTTTTTATTGACTTGCTCTTATTGCTGCAATTGAGAGTTTCATATCTGCCATTTCTTTGAAGTCTAAAAAATCTTTATAAAAATAGATAGACTTAATATTTTTTAGTTTTTAGATGTAATGCCATTTGCTTCAATGAACTAATGATAGGTTTACTTGAAATTATGACTTTCCTTTTTTGTAATTTGTAATTTTGATTCTAAATTTCCCAGAAGAGGGTTTAACCGTGGCAATTACAATTTTTGAGGCAGCATATTTTGATGGGTTTTTGAATTTTTGAGGGGGCAAATTTTGACGAGGTTTAGAATTTTCGGACTAAGGGTCAAGGAGAAAGTATGGTCTGTTCAGACTGGTCTGGTCTGGTAGAAAGAGACCTTAGCTTGCTTTGTTTTTAAGAAAAGGTGACTAATAAAATATCTTGGGAGGAGGGGAGAAGTAGATTCCTGCGCCATCGATCTTATGGGGAGGGAGAAGGGTGGGTTAAAGATACTATATCATGATAAAAGGAATAATAAAAAAATAAAAATATAGAGTTATATTAAATTTTAATAGCACATTTATCATAATTTTCATATAAATTCTATTTTTAAGATTAAAAATTGTATTATTATGACCAGAAATTTCTTTAAGTAATAAGAATATTTTTACGACTTTTGATCTTATGATTCATTTATCTAATTTTCTTTGCTGTTTTATTAGAAATAATTTCGATAATGTCACTCGAAAGTATTAAATAATAAAGTTTTTACATTTATATAAAATTATCGAAATATAAGAAATAATCATAAGGCATCCATACCTCATAAATTGAACTATGAACTATTATTCACATCATTCTTCTGTGCATCAAACCGTACATGAGTATGACCATGAGGTAATAATTACGAACAAAACAAAAGATACTGAAAGGTTATGTAGAGGTATGAAACTCAGTGATGTAATACACAATGACTTTTGGGGGTTATTGATGATTTCCATGTTATTTGTAGAAAATACTGTTGCCCTATCAGGCTTAATTTTTTAAAACATCTGAATTTTTGACTGGAGTGAAGACTGGTGGTTCAACACTGTTTTCTAATGTTACATTCCGAATAGGCTAGATGATAGGTCTAAAGGACCTAGTGTGTAAAATTCAACGGAAAAATGAGTCGCTTAATACAATAGATCTCAAGTATTTATTGGTCTAAAATAGGGCACTGGATTACTTTCCAAATTAGATCCAGGAATAAACCGTTTGTGTAGAATATGGTGATGATATCGCCACTGCATCGAATATAGTACGAAAAACAGCCATCACACCACTGGTAGTTGCTATCTAAAATATTTCCAAATGAACATTTGTCGATATTTTATAGATATTTACAAGTGGAATAATCATTAACATATTTCAAAACGATCAAATGGGTTATTTATATGTAGACGCTTTTGAAAAAAAAAAAAAAAAAACGTGTTTCCTTGGCAACCCCACGAGTAACCCTTAGTGACCTACAATAGAGCTCGTTAAAAATGAACTGTAAATGTAATCAAAAGGTCACTTGAATGAAACTTTCTTACAATCATTAAACCACTTCACACTTCGTGTCTACGGTATGACAGGTACGGAAAATGAAAACCTTGCCCCTAGACCTTAACTTTAAATACGTTCAACTTTTTTAAATTTTTTTTATGGGTTTAATCTAACCATAAAGAGTTCGATTGAGGTTTAAATATAAGACCTAACGGGAACGTTACTTTTGAAGTTTATTCCTTTCGTCCTCTAAAAAATCAAAGACAACCCTCGCTACATAAGTTTCAGTTATGGAACAAGTCCACGTGTTCACCCAGGAATGGGGTGGAATTTATACAGGATTACGAATTGTTGAGGAGTTTCAACTGGAGAGGATTTTTAAACTAGAGAAGAAGAGAAAATTATGGAATATTTAAGCGTGATAGTAAGTAAACTAAAATTTCGAATACTCATTAGAAGAGGAACGCAATAAAATGATATGGAAAGAGAAACATCCACCATAGCCCTTGGGGTGCAGAGAGACTGAAGATGAATATGAATAAATACCCCATAATAAGGTAGAATATATGAATTATATATATGAAAAATTTGGTAATATATGTATTATTATCGCAAAGATTTTAATCATTTTACATTCCGAATTAGAGAAATTTAGTTGACATAGTAGACATAAAGTTAAATGAAACCTATCCGAATGATGTAGATGTTCCTTTATCATAGACCTTATGAATCTAAGAGTTTCAGTAATAAGTGGTAATTCTGAGACTTACTTTATTTGTATTGTAACTTTAGGTTGCTAAGTTGAGGAGAAATTTTTTCGGAATATCGATTCTCGGAACGAAACTATGATTACTATTTGTTTATTGAGCAATTCATTAAAATACATTACTTTGACAACAACTATAAATTTTTAATTACTTAAACAATCTATTTAAGTTTTGATAATTTTTAAACATCACTATTTTATATCTTATATCACTATATAATCTCCATTTTTCTACATTAAGTGAAAATATTTTGAAACTTTCTTTTTTCTTATTTGTTTCTGCTCTTACCTAAAAACATTTATGATGACATTCTATGCAATTATTAATTTTTTTTTTTTTTAGATCTTGTTTATTAAGAAATATTACAATCTCAATTAAGGAGATTAAAATGAAATAGAATTTTTAAATTGGAACGAACGTTGTTTGGATGATTCAATTATTTGCAGTATTATTAAATTAAAAACAAAATATTATCAAAAAATCGCCCTCTTCTTTTGTGTTCTGACACACTGTTGCTAGGATCTATGGGGCTTTTGCGCGAACCCCTTATCTCCACCTCTCTCCGCCCTTCCTCCCCCCCCCCCTCCCAAATAGTAAAATTTAACCATGTCTAATGAAAAAAATTATCTTTAAAAGTATTATTGTTCGAGTAATTTATTACATTTAATAGGACATCAATAATCACTTAAACAACATTTCATATACAATACAAGGTAGTTAGTTTCTTTATTTTTGTTCCAAAATAATAACCGTTAAATATATTTATATAGATATATATAAAATCTTGAACCACTGCAACCCACGAAAGGTCTCGGGTTCAGTACTATTCAGGGAAAGTACTGTTTCTTAGTCAACGATTTTGCAGGGAGGTGATTTGACTTAGATCACGTACAACCACCAAGTTTTTCACTTTAATTAATTATTTAATTAAGGACACCCACTTCATAGAGGCTGGGCGTGCACCGGTAGGGTCTCCTAGTCCCAGAGTCGCCGTACTGCTGACGAAACAGAATAAATAATATTTTTGTAATGAGCCGGGATTCGAACAAAGTATCTTGAGCATTGGAAGATCAGTGCCCAACACTGATCTACCCCACTCCCTTAAATATATCCATATATATATAAAACTTCCGGGCTGAAGATCCCCTCCAAATTAAATCCTGAATTAGCTAGTGACCATCATTAATATTATATTTTATATTATATGTTAATTTCAACAAGAACATCTTTCGTCTATTTTGTTTCAAATCTCGTTATCAGGATAAGGATTTGATCTTTTTCTTAAATAATTTTGTTATCAGAATCTATATAAGTTATTGTATTAGTATATTGAATGAATTTTATCCGTGTAGTATTGTTTTATGATTTAACACTAATATAATTAATTAACCACAATGATATTTACTATTATCCCCTCAAACTCATGTTCACACCACTTCAAGGGTCATTGCCATTATCTTGCGGACCCCCGCGGGCAATAATAAGACGTCTTTTAAAAAATCCATTAGAGCTATTGTTTTGGATGCCCTGATTGGCTCCTGATGGATCGTCTTTAATGACCATTTGCCATTAGCTACCCGATGGCCTTCCTCCATCTATCAAGCCACTATTAGCCACTGTGTACGCTTCCGAGGGAGCCTATGTTTTTAGGTCCCTTTTTTTCCGGGCAATATTTACCCCAGGAAGGCGACACTGGAGAAATACCAATGAGCTAATATTGACATCCAAAATACCACACGTTGATCAAACGAGATTTCCTCTTTCAATGCCATCTTTCAAAGTATGGTAACTTGTTGGAGTACATGGTACATAACCAGTTGTATGTACGCTTCTGATTGGTTACATTGATATAAAAGGAAACTCTAAATCGAACTATAATTTTTATTTTGTTGTGATGAATCTAAGGCACACAGAAATAATATTTAAAAAATCTACAAACTTTTACATCATGGTTCATTATTTCCGTCATATATCAAATATGCTGGCGTGTCTCACAACATTCCTCGCCACTTCTCCAAAAATACCTCCTTAAGACTTTTTAAATATCTAGTTATTCTTCAAAAACATTCGTGAAAGTTTCTGTAGAAAGAAATCATTTCAGCTATAAAATTAAAGAATCCAAAATTGAATTAGTATATATGAAACAATCTAAAATCACTAACTCAAGTAAATACATAATAAACCAAAAATGCATACGTTTTAAAGAATTTTCTCATGATATTTTGCAGTAGTCATAATTTTTCAGGTTCTTTTCAGAAAAATATTTTATATTCATAAATCTATAGTGCTTTAGAAAAAGACTTAAGGCAAGTTTCATTAAAATCGTCAAAGAGATTTCGGCGTTACTGTCTGAAGTGTTACAGGATTTTTTATGGTAATATATAGGTCGGAAGATCGTCCTACATATAAGAGACCTCTTCGATGCAGTCGGTTCGAAAAAAAGTCACGGGTGGCCGACGAACAAAAATTTTTGTATTGGATTTTCATATTCTACGGATCTTGAAACGTAAAACCTCAACTTTTGAGGGAGAGGGAGAGAAACTTCAACTTTCTGTTTTATACTTTGTGTTTCGATTAAAATGATTAATTATTAGAAATAATAAACCGAAATTGGTCAATTTCAATCCGTCACAATTATATATAATGATTGCCTAAGCTTTTCTGTCTAACTCTTAAACAGGATATATTTCGATATAGATGTTCATTTATATAAATAAGTAGTACTTACATGATACATACAAGAGTTTTGTCGAGTCTGACCTTGTGTTGAGAGAACGCTAAAACGGAGTTTAATGCCACGATGTCTCCTTGACCTCCCAAAACGGATTCTTCACTATTATAAAGAACAGTACGAGTAAATGGGCCATAACTCACTGGTTTTATAAAAGCAAAAAAAAAATTACTCAAAAAATAATAATTTAACCAATGGTTTCAATTTATCAGTAAAATAAGATTATTAATAATAATCTAAATTAGTATTATAACTAGTTAATTACTTACAATTACTATTAAGTTATTTTTTTAAATTGTCTTGCCAAAATAATATTAATTAATAAAACAATAAACAGTCATTAGTTCTCTCTAGTCAGTTTTATGTTGTTCACGATTTGAATGTTTTATAGTTGTATGTAAACGTCTTATACAATCAATAAGCTGTAGAGATGATGGATGAAGGCTTATCAGGTGAAACAGAGAGAAAACTAGATCTTCGGTATCAAACCTCAATCAAACAATAAATATTATGGAATCATCAATACAATATATGAAATACAAAATATTCCCATCGAATGTTTTAGGAAAATTGTAAAGAATGCTGTTCTCAATTTAGATTCTAATCGGATTCTATCAGATTATAATCAGCAGCTAAGAAACAAGGAATAGAAGATGTGAGGAAAGTCGTCCGTACAATCAAAGTATTAGCGCATGGAGGAGAGAGGCCAATAAAGAACTGCTTGCAGAATCTGCTCAGTCCATAACTATGATATAAAGTCGAGGAAGTCATCATGGGTAGGAAATCTCAGCTTGAACAAAACCATCAGAAAATATATGTACAACAATGACTGTAGTTGGCAAGAGACCCAATAGCATTTTCTTCCAAGTTCTACTTTACAATATAAAATAATGATGTTGACGTCATAACTTTTTAATTTTTTACTGAGAAAAAAATATATTTTTCCTCAATTAAGGGCATTGCGTATTTTGGAAGTATGAAACACAATCATACCATATATACAAGAAAATAAAAACAAAAGAAAAGAAAAAAAAACTTGGACTAATAGAATAAATCAAACATGAGACAACATTAAACAAAGTAAAAAAACTAAAAACACATTCGTACTTATCAACAATATTAAGTAAGCCGAAAGAGCTCCGAGTTGGGCTCTTTACCCTACGTGTGGAGGATAAGGCAAGACTCCAAGAGATCCCAGCGCTTCTCTCTCAGCCGCATCACTAGGATGGGAATCCAGTGGAGACCGACGCACAGTGTAACCAAGTAGTGGGTATAATCGACAAAAATCATTAACCACTAGTTATTTTCAAATAAACATTTTTATTAATTGGTTTTAACTCAAAACAAGGTAACAATACTATAATAATGTATACTATACAACTATAATAATATTAATTGTAATGTTAATAGAAATAATATAGGATGTAATAATATCAGGTATAACAATATTATAAAATATAACTGTAACATATAATGTATTGATAATAAACTAGTAAATTATACTTATAGTAATATTGCTATAGAATAATAATCATAATTATCATTTTCTATGAAATTATTAAATCATTTTTTATTCTGAGTTTTTTTGTTTATCGTGGACCGATCGTTGTGGATACGTCAGAATTTAAAATTATATCGAAACCAATGTCTATTGGATTATTGTAATAATCTCTATTATATATTCATTAATGTCTGGGCTGATTTTACTTTGCCTTTTTACATTTTTTCTCCATAAAGCAAGCAAGTCAGAAGAAGTATTGTCATAATACTTACGTTGTCTTTCTCACACAACGCTGTAAACTCTTTCTTCGGTCTATCTCCAAATAAGCCGGAAGAACCATCAGGACATGAATTGCCCTTTTCTTGATAATAATTAATAAAAATTTCTTCTAAATTTATATCTTGTTCCAACCTTGTTGTCTTTATATAAGGTTAAGAATGCTTTTTATGTGCGGTGAAAACGTGACAACATTTTTGACATTTTAAATGAGAGTAAACTGGCAGTCTTTCTAATATTGCTCAATATTTCTTTAGGAGCATCGTGCAGATCAAATTGGCTCAGTATTTACTCAAAGATTGATTCCGTTTATCCACATTCTTAAAAATTCGTAAGAAAAAAAATTTCTTATAAGTGATCTGGAAATAAAAAATAAAAAACTTTGGAATCGGCAAATTTCGGCAATTAAATTGCCCTCAGTACACTATACTTATGGTGAACATTATGCTCTAAAAAAATTGGGAAGATGTTTTGGGAAGCTTTTTTGCTACGGTCCATCAAAATTGTGAACTTAAAAAAAATGTCAAAGATCTATGAAGAATAATACAGGATAAATAATAAGAGAGTAGTTACCCATAATAAATTATATCAGATAAAAAAGGAATAGTTTTGACGTTATTTCCTTCGGATCACTTAATAAAAAAACTATTCTATCTTCAACGAGAGAGGTTTAAACTGATTATAGGTATGAAACAGGTTTTGAAAACTTTTCTCTTATTTACAATACTTCTAATGTGTGTGTTGATCAAAATAAAAATAATATTTATTGATTTTGTACGATTCTAGTTCCTTGAATAGTTTCTCAACTAACTAGGGGATTTAAAGTTAAGTAAAAGAAAATAAAAATTCAGGTTTTTGTTCATTGGACGTTACACTGTGCGACGTCATAACTAGACAGAACAAAAAATCAATAATTTTTGGCTTTCTTGTTATTAAAAAAATGTTACCTAATAACTAAAACGACTTTTGAAAATAAACTTTTTTTATGTTATTTTTTAAGTACCTAATGAACCTCCATCCGATGGACGAAGATTTAATATTCAAACATATGGTGGAATAGATTCACCCATTCACAAAAATAAGTTACATATATAAAATATCAGAAACCCAATAAATATGAGTTTATTTACCGATGTCACTAATTTAGGTCGATCCAGATACCCATCCTTTCATAATAAATTTCAAACACATTCGAGCCCACTTGTTTCCACTCTTGATTATTCGTCGATTCCAGATAATCCTCCTTGGTCTCTTAAAAGAAGATGATCTTAGGATCTTCTTACTGAGAACTAGTTTGGGAGTGTTACCATTGGGTAGTATTTTGACAATATGTTAATGTTATTATTCTTGTTCTGTTGATATTTACTGGTTATATTTTATTTAATACAGTTGATGAAGTTAAATCAAATTTTAATGGTGTATATGGAAATCAATAAATGGATACGTCACATACAATCCACAGACGCTCAAGTGCAACAATCTCAAGAGCCTCACAGAGTAAAGAGCATTGAAATAGGAAGAAGGTGGGTAGACCACAGCTGGTAAAGATAACGACTTATTAATTGCAGTGCAAACACTGGTCGTTACTGAGCCTCGCGGAGCTAAGCTATATGAGCATCGTTTTTGTTAGAGACAAATTAACTTTTTTGTCAGGGCCGTCAACCATCAACCATTAAACCGTAGATCGTTAATAGTTGGTGCTCGTTCATTAGAGATGTCCGCTACCTGGCTCCCTGAATCAATCATCATGTTAAGGAGATAGTCCGGGCCTCCTCATCGGATCCATCATCCTCCTATCTACTTTCCTCTTCTAAACGTTTTAGGGAGGATATTTGTTATTCCGATGATTCCCTGTGAAAGTACCAGAAAAGGTATTAACGAGGAAATGAGTTACGTAACCCGTCATGAAGGTAAAGAAGAGTTACGTAAAGAAAGAACTCATGGCATTAAAATGGATGTTTGATTCGAAACCTCATTTTTCACAATTAAAGACCAAGATAATGAAGCAAAAATAAATTCAAATTACTCGTGTTATATTCTACACGACAGTTTCTTTTTGGTTTTGTTTTGAACTACAGAAAAGCTTCCTTTATTCAGCACCATATTCATCTCTATAGAATACAAATATTACATCCAAAAAACGTTAATTTTTTATTTGTTTTTTGAATAAATTGACATTCTGTCACATGGACAACCGTTATGGAGAGGTAAGACCACATTGACACTATCTGTGCAAAAGAGTAATAAATAAACAGAAGCAAAATAACAAATAAATAATAATCAAAAAGTATATACAAAAGATAAATAAAAATTAAAAGTAAAAGATAAAGATAAGTAAAAAAAAAACACATACTTATCTATATACAATATATACTATCAAGTGACCTAACTCCGAGGCAGGCTTGTCCTTCCAACTATAGAGGGAAAAGCAGGACTCTAGGAGATCCCTGCGCTACTCTATCAACCGCGTCACTGGCACTAAAGCCAGTGGAGATTGATCGAGAGCTCTTATACACTTATGTCTTGAGTGGAGATCTGGCTATTGCCAGAACTCCAATATATACAATACAAATTACAAAAGGTCGCGGGGCGCATTACTAGTGATTAGTGTTGCCCAAATGCGAGACCGAGGCGATTCTTGGTCTTGCGCAAGACTCTCGTAATAGTCTTGCAGTTGCGTATTAGCTTATTACTATACAGATATTACTGCAATTTTTTAGATATGAGAAACCTAACTAAGTCTGAATGAAAAATTAAAGGATGTAAAGAGTTAAATGTAAAACTATATTGGTTACACCAATTCTTTACATATAGTAACTAAAACTGTCATGTATTAGTAACTATTTTTTCTCAATTTTTATTCAAAAAATCGATTTTTTTTACCAGTCTTGGTCTTGGTCTCGCAACCGATAGGCGGTGTTGGTCTAGGTCTTGCAAAGAAAAGGACGATTTTGGGCAATACTAATACCGATTGTGCAAGGAGATTTGGATGATACGTATTTGAAATTTGGAGATTTTTTCTGAGATAAGATCTAGGACAAATGGGATGTTAAGGTCATGGTGTAGGGTTTAGTTCGTTACATAGAGCGAAGGATTCTTTGGACTAAAATGATTAAATGGGTTTGATGATGGAAAATTTTGCTGTCCCCCACAGTTCTAGTCCGTAGGTCTAATTAGGTTTCAGGATTGTCTTGCAAATCAGTAATTTCTTTTCAATAGAAAGTTTAGATTTTCTGTTCAGTAGTCTGTATAGTTGGCTGTATCGTCGGTTAAGTTCCTGTCTAGTATGAGATGAAGTAAAAATCATCACTCCAACACGCTAATATATAGTCGAAAATCATTTTTGGATTCTTTCGTTTGACATTCTTCGTGTATTCTTGATTATTATATATTATTATTTTTTTTTTTACATTTGTTTAAGGTTTCTTCTATTTGTTTAAAGTAATAATCGATTCAAAATTTCTTTTTCACAAATTACGATTCCGAGTCAGATTTAAAAATCTAGAAGTCGATATGAAATATTGTTATATTAGATTTAATAAATTAGTTTTTACCAAAATAAGTAAATTCAGAATAATTTTTGAGAAAAAGAAAACATTTATTTTGTAAATTTGTTTATTATATGATTACAGATATTATTATAACTATTTTTCATGCTTATTTCCTTTAAATCCTTTTCAATGAGTACATCCATCCAGCTCTCACCTGCTGCCTGAATCGTTTAAATGATTTTAATAAAAATAATGCTTTCTAAATTAAATAAGTATAACAATATCAAATAATTTAGGGGAAGGAAAGTGAAAGTGTAACTAAAAATATTTGTCCATTGATAATATTCTTGTCGTGCATATCCAGCAGAATTGAACCTTCATAAGTTAGTTTTCTTAAATTGTATCACATTTTATACGTTTCGTTTCCTTTTTGACCATAGACTAGCCGCGAAGAGATGTTCTAGAAGAAATGGACAACTCCCAGTGCCACGAGTGCGCTAAGAGCCCAGACAGAACAATCGGGCCAAGAGCAAATATTAGCGTTTCCCTTTTAGAGCCATCGTCGGCTAAATGAGGCGACCACTTAAGCCTCCTGTCTCTTATCTTGCACGGAGTCGAACCCACGCACCTTCTGTCTTATCATTCACTATATACATAAGTCTAAGATATAATGCATTATATTATATATTTTGTCATATTGTATTACAAAACCATATAATAGCAAGCTTAGTAAAATATTAAAATAATTGTTAATATATACACTTATTTTGTAAAACTATTTTATGGTCTACATACTAGAAATATGACCGCAAAATCTAAATTGACAATTGAAATCTGTTGATAAGAAGGGAACGAACATTTTGAGATCATATGAGATCAACTCATATTAGCTTCTCCCTGAGGAAGATCTCATGTCATGCTGTGACGATAGACAATAAACCAGTTTCCTCAAAAACACATGTACGGTATCTTGGACTATACTTGGACAAAAAACTCACCTGGAACATTCACACTAAATTAAAAAAAAACAAGAACTGGCCAGACGATACAAACAACTGTCACATCTTTTGGACTACAGATCCCCACTCAACTTACTAAACAAGCGACTAATCTACATCACTATACTAAGACCTATTTGGAAATACGGATCAGAAACCACACAATCCAAAATACTCCGTAAAATCGTCAATGATCCTTGGTTTCAAATCACACCATACACACAGACATGAACATACCAAAAGTAAAATCCTACATACACAACAAGTACACAACATTTTATTCTTCTACTCTCAACCATCCAAATCCACTCGTTCTATCTCTATCTTACTCCCTGTTACCTGGTGAGTCTCAAAGACGACTAAAAACGCAGTGGCCTAGAGATCTTCTGCTGAAAAGTTGAAAATATCAAGAATTGAAGAAGACAGAATAAACGTCAATACATTTGCTAGATGCGCTACAACGCAGTGGCAACTTTAATGAAAAAATAAATAAATAAATATACTCTAATCCCATCGGAAATTTGTGACTGAATTAAAATTCAATTAATTATATTTAATTATTTAATATTTTAACTTAAATATGTTAACTTTTCCCTATCTTTCCCTACTCCCTCAAAAAAAGATTATCTACAGGATTCTCTACAGAAACATGCAAAGTACTAGGCTCTAACCAAGAGGGGCACTGGAAATTTGGTATAGTTCAGAACTCCTGAAGATCCGTATATTTGATGTAATATTGTTCAATATAGCCTTTACACGTGCAATCAAACTGACGCTGTTACAATAATATTGAAGGAGCTTCAATAAAAATAAATTTTTGTATCAACCAGTTTGATTGACATCAATATAATTGATGCCAATGTAGTCCTTACACGGTCAATATGTTGACGAAACTTGATATTGAATCAATAATATTGACCGTGTTAGAGGCCATTAAGTCTGATTTGGATCGATTTAATTTTGCACTCTTTTATAATAATTTCTAATCATATTTATCCCATGATCAAGTACTTTCTAAAAAAAACTTATTGATAATTCTTTGTTTTTTTAAAATATTGGTTGGTCCAAAACTTCCATTTAAGTATTATATTTTATGGATACTTAATTAATACTCAGTGAAATAATTATGTACGAATATATTCAAATGGCAGCCAAGCTCCTATTATACATATTTTGTAAATTTTTTTCCAATTTAATTTCGCAAAGTAGCAGAAGTGGGAGAAAATAGTTCAAATCCCCCAAAAATAATTTTCTTACACCAGCTCAATATATATGTATATATATATATATATATATATATATATATATATATATATATATATATATATATATATAAATGAGGCATCATCTAGATCCTTTAATTATTTGAAATATAAGCTTCTAGTAAATGTCCTTTACAATCTACCAAGATGTTTTAGGAGATGTGAAAGTAAGTAACCCGATAATGGATAGTGTTTATATATATATATATTTAAACTTCTTTTATGATCAACCTTTATGACTAACATTTCCGCCGTCTCCTCGGCGATGACAAAATATAGTTGTAAGTTAGATTATAAGATAGTCCTAAGAAAATTATCAAGATAGAGGTGAGCCCCATCACCCAGATTGAAAGTCCAGAAATAAATATAAACAAAACTAAGAAAAGCTCAGCAAGACCTTAAAATGTATCTATGATACAGTACAAGGAATATGTTAACCATGTGAAAGAAACAAACCTTTATGAAACTGGGGTAAGAAAAAAAATAAAATAAAAAAAATATGATCAAAAACTTCAACATGGCATCCTTTGAAACAATTTATTTTATTTTTTATTTTATTCTCCCCTATCTCGGTATAGAATACACTCAAACCCATCTCCAAAGTGCTTCTTTACTGTGCAATGGTCTGTTTGCTATTTGAAAATTAAATAAGATCGACTAATTTGGCACTACTTATTTAGATTAAATTGTCTCCTTCGTTCACTATTATCCTTTATTTGAGCGGAGCAAAGACATTAATTTTTCTCAGCAATAGTTCTAACATGATATTTTTCAGTAAACTTTATAATTTGTTGACAGTGCTCCCTTCACCTAATGAAGTAGTTACCACTAATAGAAAGTAGGGACTAGCTGCTAAAGATAATATTGTATCTCAACAGCTGATAACAGGCACAGCGAGGTTAGCACCGATATGACAAAGAGAGCTCTAATTGGCTCACCCAGTCCTCGCCCACTTAGCACCATAATTAGGACTTCGTCGGAGGTCGTTCTCAGCAGGCAGGCTTCTCCCTCCGCCACGATAGGATGGTAACCAAGAGGATTATGTAGAATGGGCAGGGGACACCAGAACCTCAGTATTATAAATATTTTTTTCTATGGATTAGAAGCAAGAGGTAATGAAAAATCAACCAATGGATTAAAATCGCCAGCCGCCATATTCGATCCTACCTAAAATATATATTCAGGTACAAATAAAAAACAAATTGACAGTTACTGGAATGTCAAATAATTAGATAATAAAAATTCTGTATTTTGTGAATGAGGTCTAGTTAGTAGTGTTGCCAAAATGCGAGACCGGGACGAGTCTTGGTCTCGCAAACTCAGTCTTGGTCATGATCTTGGTCTTGCGCAAGAGTCGCTGCAGTCTTGCAGTTACCTATTAGCTTATTACTATAGAGATATTACTGTAATTTTTTAGATAGGAGAAACCTAACTAGGCCCGAATGAAACATTAATGAGTTAAATGCAAAAGAATATTGGTCATAGCAATTATTAACATATAGTAACTAAGATTGTCAAGTATTAGTAACAATTTTACCTTAATTTTTATTTTTAAAATCGATATATTTTAATAGTCCTGGTCTTAGTCCTGCAATAGTTAGGCGGCCTTGGTCTTGGTCTTGCAATAGTTAGGCGGCCTTGATCTTCGTCTTGCAAAGTGCAAGACCAAGACCGATTTTGGGCAACACTACTAGTTAGCGATTTTACATCATAAACAATACTAATATATACCACTTATATCGTTTATCAATATACGTTGCATTATTGTTATTTATAATTATGCATACTTCACATTAAAGTAATAAAAAAAACTGTACCACTACAATCCATGAAAGGTCTTGGGTTCAGTTTTGTAAGGAAGTAGGGTTTCTTGGTCAACGGTTGTTCAAGAAGATGATTTGACCGATATCATATTCGACCGCCAGTTTTTATTCCCTTAATTAATTATTTAATTAAGGGTACCCACTTTCTATAAGTTGGGTGTGCACCAGGAGGATACCCCGACCTCAAGGTCTATCCATGGCTAAAGAAACTGAATAAATAATTTATTTGCTATCAGCCGGATTCGAATCTCAGATCTTGAGCATTGCACGTCCAGTGCCCTACCACTGAGCGATCCCACTCTTCAATAAAAAAATATCACTTTACAATTTAAAATAAAATATCTGGAAACAAAGAATCAATGATATATCTACAATATGATGGGATCCTAAATCAAAATCCAATAGGAAAATCCTCTTTTGGGCCGTAAAGTTTCCTTTTTGGGCAGATAATTCTTCCATCTTTACTCTATTTTCTGAAGATACAAGATTAAAGCAGCTGAAACTGCACAACGCAAATAATTTTTCCTGTAAATAAGGGTTGCAAGGGAGAGGTTCCCTCTTCACTCCATAGATCGCAGCACCCCTGCAGTCTTTTAAATGAATAATGAGCTTTTAATTGTAAAATTTTCAGGATGTTCAAAGATGTTCTCTGAACAATATGACTGATTAGCGTTATTTTTTTTATTTATTTTGTTAATTTGTTAGATACCATTTTTAGTTAAAAAAGTGAAAACTTTCGACCGGGAACTAGTCAGACGTGTAATAGCGAAGTAGCGTTTTATACAACTAACTATTCGTCTCCAAATTAATACCAGCATTTTCTGTACTATTGAAAGGAAAAAAAAATGAAATACCTGATTACAGAAATAGAGAAATTCTATCCATCCTCAGGGGATGTACCTGCCTATCTTACAAACACGTTGTTAGTTCGTTAAATATATCATTAAACATTATATCGTCAGAATTTCGAGCTCAAATTGTTTTAAAACATTTGCCAGATCTCCTCGATGAATTTGAATGTTTTTACTTAAGAATCGGTCTACCCATTCTCTTACGAAAACATTACATTTTTTTAACGCATATATTATACACATTTCAGGAAACAACTTGTCAGTGTTTTGTGCTTGAATTATTTCAAAACACTTACGGAATCTCATCGAATAATTTGAGCTATCGAACTTAGAAATTCGTCAATCCGTTTGCTCAAAATTCTGGGAAAAGATCAGCGCAGATCCCGAAGCTCATTTAGGGGTCCAAGTTCGAGGTTATAGAATGTTAATAGGCTCAATTCAAATTTAGCAGCATAAATACTTTTGAATTCATCGGGCAATATCATGTTGTCAGATAACCATCTCGTGATTACTCTATAGTCTTTTGCGGGTTTGAAAAATACACAAAAAAAGTAGAATAAACAAAGTACTACTGAAAAATATGACCCTATGAGCTTGAATAGCTTACAATTAAATTTCATAATTCTGAGACAATGTTAAGTAACACAAAGATATATATATATATATATATATATATATATATATATATATATATATATATATATATATATATAAAATATGGAATTATATTTATGATCATGTATATTATACGTATGTGTATCTATATAATGCAGAATATAGTTATGTATCCTAGAAATTTTAAATAGAATTTTCGGGAAAATGATTTTACTTTTAGAGGAGTAGGACAAATCGGTTTGAGTCCAAATTTATCGCCCAATCTTGATTCGCCTCCTTTTATTTGTTCGACTTAAGTCCCTTGATTTGTTGGCTGAATAGAAAAAGACTCTAAATCCTAGCGGGACAGATATTGGCTTGTCCCATCGACCTTTGTATAACCGGATTCCTCTCGAAAAGCCCCAGAACAGAAGAACGATTCCCTTTTTGAATCAGAAATAATAATAAAAAAGTATAGTCTTAATATTGGCTCTAAATCTCATTGTACACCTGAAACAATTATTTTTGTTGAAATAAGATAAAATTTTATGTTATTAAAAGAAAAATAATGACCATTAGAAATAAACAATATTCATCTGATGTTATATTGAACATCGTAAAGGA
The DNA here is from genome assembly GCA_928085145.1 of Nezara viridula. Lineage (NCBI taxonomy): Eukaryota > Metazoa > Arthropoda > Insecta > Hemiptera > Pentatomidae > Nezara > Nezara viridula. The sequence continues at coordinate 47,229,948 of OV725077.1, read as the reverse complement.
TTATGTAAATTGCAATTTTTACCTGAGTATGATACCAATCTCATCCACCGTCAATGTACATTTTGATAATTATGATTGATTTTCTAATGCAATTAATGACTTATCAATATCTCTAACAAGATGCTTTACAACAATATACGTGGTCCATTGGAAAGGTGACCCAATGGAACGGGGCTTAACGCCTGTCTTGAGGGATAGATATACACGGCCACCGTGTTAGTCCCTATGTACCTGTCACCTGTCAAACTGCCGCACACGTCATGCAACCAACATGTCTGCATAAATGCATTTCCGCCATTTGCATATGGACGGTATGGGTTCTCTCTGTCGATAATGGAGTATTTTTGTCTTGACGTCCAGGGCGAGCGTCAGGATATTATTCTAGGTATATAAACGAATAAAATACAAATAAAAAATGTAAGAAAATAATGTCGACAGATATAATCGAATAAAATCGATTGAACAATAGGCAAATCGAATTCCCATTAGTCACGGACTCGGTTCAATCAGTTTCTTTCTTCTAGTTTTTGTATTTGCTCTTATTGCGAGTTCCGAGAACGTTTTATTATACAAGTAGACAATTACTTTCACAATATAAAGTATATAAAATAGTTTGCTTTAGATTTTTTATCACATTTAAATAACCCTCCAATATGAAAATTGTTTTAGTTGAAACGTAAAAATGTTTTAAAAAAAACACAAATTAATGCTAATCGTGACATATTCAGTAATTTAATCCATGATTCAAAAACGTAAGGCGTGGCAATGCAAATGAATACAAAACTATTTTTAATAATTTTTTATTTACAGTTTGGCAATGTATTCTTACGTCCAAAAATATTATTATGCTATTTCCATTTTACGTTAAAGCTTTTGTTTAGCTCAGATAGGAATACGTTCCTGAATTGTCTACATTTTTGGGTTATCTAAAAAATATTAAAAAAATTATTTACTTTTGCCTCTCATCCTTATCGTTTTTATATATTTAATTTAATTTATATAAAATCGATAATTAGGGTGCAGTTATTACTAATCAAAATAATTTATATTTAAAATATGATGAATTATAGTATTTTTACAGGGCTATGAATTTTTTAGGCGTCACATATACATAGGATTATGAATTTTTATATTTTATTTATAAAGTTTTAATTGAAAATAACTTGCAAACAAAGGAAAAGAAAACTAAATTACAATTTTACTTTCATTTGCATCGTTTTTAAGATGAGAAAGCAATATTTTTTCTTGGGAAGCGGAAGGAGATGAGCAGCCCTGAAAAGTGAACATTTCCGCGTTTAACGAAACTAAGATTTCTATTAGGTTTTGTAGTTTCCATAGTTTTTACTGGGCTTCATTAATTCAACATATATGTTTTCCTCTTAAAATAATTTTAAAAAAAAATTGCCTCTTCAAGCAAACTAGACATTTCCAAATTATGAGGAAATTAGCTTTTACTTTCAATTTGTAAACAAAATTGGAAATGAATGTGTCCCATTTTGGTAGCATACTCCATAATTGTGTCAATCGTCAATCGTCAACCTTCACCCGCCTGCACTCAACCTCCACTGACTTTCATTATTAGTGATGTGATTGAGAGAGAATTAATGGAATCCTGTTTTTTCCTCTCCAAGTGAAGGCTCAGTCCTGATTCGAAGTTTACATGGCTGGTTGTAAATAGTGTATCCTGTTTAAATTTGAATTTGTTCTTATTTTATTTACTAAGAAAAGGAAAAAGAATCCATTTGATATGTATACGTATTATTTCTTTTTTTACCCATCTCTTTTGAAAGTATTCAACTTTATTTCCCATTTTCTTCTTCCTACTGCGTCCCATAATATATTTTAAATAAACACTTTTTACTCCATTGTTTTTAGATGCGAGAATAGATATCCTGACGATGGGACACTTCGGTTAGTCAAGGAACTGATGAATTTAGATAAATTGGTTTTGCGCACTGCCAAGAGAATATTTTTATTTTCAATAGTTACATAAACTACAATAATTTTAAACCTTACCTCCTTGTTTTAAACAGAAATAAACCTTTTTCCTAAAGAACCAACACAGGAAAATTCCTAGAACTTAAGATAACAATGACGTTGGTCTTCAGAAGTAGTAAAACATTAACTCTTCGCACTAATTGTAAACACTTGAACAAATAAAAAAAATCGACGAAACTAAACAGGCATAGATTAAAAAACCCTAATCAAACGCACTTGAAATAACATTGACGGCAAACGCTTTTACAAACAGAACTTGGACTTTTAACTAATTATACTGACTGCTCTGTAACCTTGTTATATTCATAATGTTCAAAGTTGGTGGAAAATCCATATGAATGTGCTGTGTAATGTACAATTTTAAGCTTTAAACATAGTGCTAAAAAAAAAATAAACATAAGATATCTACAGAAAATCTAAAAAAGGGGTATTTCTTTGCAGGATAATGAAAATCTAGCTAAGGAAGAGAGGAGGAGATAAAGAAAGACAAAGAGGGTGGAAAAGTTAAAGAGTAGCTGTTAATATTACCATCAGGTCAAGATATATGCTTGAATTATTTTTGAAATGTTACATATATTAATAGCTAAATTAACTGTGGCAAAAGGTATTTGACTAACACTGTTACTCTACAATCGTGGGTCACCGATTTAGTCTAAGTTTTGTTTCAGCCGTATTACATCATAAAATACTGGATGTATGTCACGACATTCTTTCAAGTGGGCCTTAAAAGCCGAAAACATGAAAAAATATACTTTTTCCAACAAAATTTACGTTTTAATATTTGTGTTTGCATCCCTCGGATTTTCAGGTTATTATATATATCGATCTATTTATTTTATTGGCAGAATAAGAAAAAAATAATGGCTATTGTCATAAATGACTTGTAATGTATCATTATTTACAAAACAACAACACTTCTAATAAAGTAGGCTAAGTAAATTTTTGTTATGAAAAAGCAAGTTAGATTCGTTTTTAGTGTCCCTTGAAACTCTTAAATATGATTTTTACAGAAATAAAAAATTCGAAATTTAATACTTGATTGACTTCAAGTAAAGTTTTTGATTAAAAACAACGGATGTTTTTCAGACCAATAACAATATGAAGCCGCAAATAACAATACATTTTTTTGTGGATTTTTGGAGCCCCCTAAGTTATCACAATTTTCGTGGTTCAAAACTTTAATTTTTCGATTGCTTTAAAATTATGGTATTTAAGGTTTTTTTTTGGTCTTTTTTTGAGATGCAAAAAATGAATATCAACTTTGTTTCTCCCTCCAAAAATATTTACTCTAGATACAATGCCGATATTGAGTAAATATATTTTTGGCTAATATCTACAATATGGGAACAATTTGAAGAAACCGACGTAACAATGTATGAGTTATTATTTTTTCCGGTTCCTAGGGCCCATTGGAACCGATGTTTTGGTTAAAATCACTGACTTACTGAAGTAGTAAGTAGTAAACGATTTTTTTCTCTCTTGCCAATTTTCACATTTTTTTACATGCCACTTTTAAAGTTTAGAACTGTAGTTCTTTATCTATTGAAGTTAATTATTCATACTTAATAGATTATATATACACAGCCGAAGTGCTATACGTTTTATAGGTATAATTATTTTTTTATTATATTTTATGACCTATAACATGTAAGATGTTTGGGTCATTTTTTTTTTAACAATTGTCAAAATTACTATTTTTGTATGATTATAATAGTAATTACTTCAAATAAAAGTAAATATCTTTTAGCATTAGGTTCCGCATTAGAATAATTTTAACTAGTCATGTATATTTTCGTTAACGTCTTCATTAAAAAAAAAAAATAAAATAATAATAATATCATAGAAGTTCTAGAAGATAAACAGTTATGGAAGAATGGCTTAGTGGTGCTTTCTGCCAACCACTAACCACAGTATTGAGGTTGATGCCGGATACTTACTAGAGTGGACGTTTCAAGATACATTTATTTTTTATTTATTTTTTTTTTTTGGTGTTACCATGAAGTAAATATTAACCGAACCAAGTGGAAAACGAACTCATAACGTTGTGAACTGGACACTTAGTGACCCACGCCAAAACCTGGTCGGCCTAGTTGTGACTACATTAACCTTGTAACAGTGACAACCACATATTTACTGCAGGTGCTCTTTTAGAGGGATCAGATCCTTTAGAGAAATCATAATTATGAATTAAATAAATGAGTATGTCGATGATTCGATGCTCTGCCCTTTTATGATAAACCCACTTGCTTCCTCCTCGATTCATAACAATTTTTCTCGGCGTCTGAAAAGAAGATGGCCTCGGGATCGTCTTACTTAGAACTATTTAAGGAGTGCTACCATTGAGAAGAAAATAATAATACATGAGTGGATGAGGGTGTTATGTTAAAAATTTCGAAGAATTATTAAATATCTATATTTTATTTTTCATCTATTTAGAGATATGGTATCCCTTCTAAGATCACAGTCATTCGTAAGATAATAATTTATTATAAATTTAAAAAAAACATATGGTGTGGATATACTCTTTCTGGTCTATAACCAGTATCCATATTGAAAAGAATTGTTATTCTCTTAAAAACAAGCTGTCTGATGTGAACTCACTTCACCCATTCGCCTCGGCCTACACAGAACTCCTAGATATCGGTCCTGACACCACGAAGGGCATCAAGAGAGATGCGATATGAAGAGGTGACAAGACAACAGTTCGAGCGGCAGATTAATGTGACGTTGGACGAGGGACACGAATTCGGTGTTAGCATCTGTCAGAGGCTTCGCCAGGGCTGTATCCGTACATTTATGGTATTCGATACAAAATTAACTTCTTGAATAAATTATTCTATATTATGAACGTAATTAAGCACTTTCACAGAAATTAAAGATATAAAGATCAAATTATACAAATTTGATATCATGATGGCCTATTGAACAATAAAAGAATATGTATGAATATTTGAGACATCTCCTGTCATTCTAACATTTGGTTGAATGATTTAAAATCGAATGACACTATTTAATGATTCAATTAACTTCAACTATTTATTGATAATCTATGATTATTGAGAGTATAATGTCTTTGCAATATGGTAGACAGGAGACATGGTAATGGGAGTTTATATGAGTAAATATATAACGTAAAGCATACAACTAAAGTAAATTCAATTTTGATAAATTTTCAGAGATTGTATCAGTTGTTAATTAGATCATTTGATACGAACTTCAACGAATTCCTTTCACTGCTTTTACTTACGCATATGCAAATGCATTTGCTTAGACATAGCTGAAAGTTGCAGCAATATTAAGGGTGAACCCTGTATCAATGGAATTAAATTCCATTCTTTACATTAATCGATAGAAGCACAAACGTATATTCCTAGACGCACTCATAATTCAAAAACTGATTATTCGATTTGGCTCAACATTAAGGGAAAACTAGAAAATCCTGATCAAATTGTCTATCATTAATTTCCTCAAATTCCTTTTAAAAGTTCGAATTAGTATAATTGGTGACGAAATGATGTTTGTGAAACGGAACATGCACTTAACCTTTAAAATGTGAGGTAATGTAATGTTTTTAACTTACTGCGAATCGTTAGACTTTTTTTAACTGAATATTTTATACAATTTTTAAATAAAATTATAATTTTACTGAAGTGTTTGCTTACAATGCATAAATATGTAACCATATAGTTATTTTTTTTAAGTTTCCATTACATGTGACTAAGTAAGCGATGAAAATTTATCTCAGAAAGTTTTTTTCATATTAAAAGACATGGAAGATGGAAATGTTAAAGAGGGAAATTAATTTTCCCAAAAAACGTGGAAATAAACAGTTTCCCTTGTTTGCTCAACAGAAACATTGAGAAATCTGTACTGACTATTTTTGTAGAATTTTTGAGAGGTTTCAATTCTAAAATTATATTTAATAATATATTTTTTTTTTTTGACAAAATACTAATAAATCTTCACCTATGTCTCATTAGAAATATTTAATTTTAAATTAGCTTTTACCTTTCATTTATTATTAAAAGAAAATCCAATAAAACTTATTTATTCATTAAAAAGCAAAGTGAAATTAGTGTTTATATGAAATTTTCGTTCTATGTATGGCTTTGTAATAAGAGAATTTTGTTTATAATTTAGGCAGCCTCCCATGTAAGGTGTGCTAATTAACATGGCAAAGTTTTTACTTAATATCACCTTCGTTATCGACAGGGTGAGTTGTATGCGTCTCCTATGGCCACTTTAGGGGTTGTGGTGATGCGCTTTTTAGTGGAACTATTGTAATATTCTTAAAAAGTGTTGGAAATTATTAGGATGTATTGTATTATATGTGACATAAGAATGGTGCGTCCACTATTTTGTGTGATAATCTACTTTAGTTTATAGGTCTTCTGTATATATACTTAAGAGATCAGCACTGTAAAAAATGAACTATTTCTTTTAGTTTTCTTAACAAATGTCGTTGTGAGTAAATCTCATCAGGAAAGAAAAAATGAGATTTCAGTAAGAATAGACCAATCTTACACTTATTCTTTTGAGAAAATCATAAAAAAATACAACTGAAATCGCATTGAACCCAACAATACGGGTTCGTTAATATTAATTCTTGTTTGTAAGAATTTGTATGGTACTATTAAATTGTTATTGACCAAACTCTGACTTTTCACGAACTCACCTGAGAGATCGCATGGCTTGATTGCATTGCTTCTTATTGATTACTTCATTTAATTTCTACTTTCCTTCACGATGTTTTGTCAGTAATAAACGAATCCACTACAATCTCCTACCAATAAGAACTAATCGTGCCGATGAAATAGAGGCAGGAGGGCTGGGAAAGGGAAGCCGCCTGGGAGCACTCCTATTAGCTGCCATAACTCTGGCCGAGGAAGGCGTGATAGGAAGAAAAGGAAGAAGAAGGAGGAGGGAGGAAGCGTGAACTACCAAATAGAGGATGATCGAGTAATTGAGCGGTCTCCGGTACACAGCCGCGGGTTCGAGGCCAGTTTTCGTAATGGCGTGAACTATAAGTCACCGGCTCTGCCGTGGATTCAATTAGCAATGAATCTCGGAGCTGTAACGAGGCGGGGTGTTCTTCCAGGCGAACGATCTGAGGATGAGTCTGGATCGGAAGTCCTCTTGCACGGTGGAAGGTCTGGTGATTCGCATTCTAAACATTCATCAACTAATTAGAACCTTCAGCACATGTGTACTTAATATTACTGCTTAAATAATTTAATTTAAAAAAATATTATATTAAAGAAAAAAAAAACATTAGTTACAAAAACTGCTTTAACAACGAAACATGAAAATTATTATAACCCATCTCCCCCTCTCCTAAGGTCGATGGTTCTCGAACTTCTCGCTCCCCTATATTTTATTGCTCCCTTTTCTTAGAAATAGTACAAACTGAAACATAATTAGAAAAATCTAGTGGATAGAGCAATTACACTGATTGCGGTTTATTCCATAATTTCCCCTTGTTCTGTAGGACGACTATTCATTCTGAATATTCAAAACTTCGAAATTCGTTCCCCTCAAACATTCAAAACTCCGTCCAAATGTCCCTCATCAAAAATGTTGATGTTGCACTTGCTGTCTGAGCATCCCTGACTATAGTTAATGTGTATACACATGTTTAAATTTTTTTTTTTGTATCTGTTTATTGAGTAATAATACATTTTGCCACACTTAAGGGCACTGAGTACTAAGGCTGAGTGAGGCACATTCATACCATATATACAATAGATAAAAAAAAAATAATAATAAAAAAATAAAAATAAATAAAAAATATAAAAATCTATATAACAAAGGCAAAAACTACTATAAACCAAGGAAATGTAACTTAGAGTTAAAATTAAATGAAATACAGAAATTCGTAAAGAAATTAAATAAATTATACGTAATAGAAATAAATAGAAAAACATTCATACTTAAATACAATATTTACAATTAGGTAAGAGATCTTCGAGTCCAGCCCTTTCCCCCACGTGTGAAGGACAAAGCGAGACTCTAAGAGATCCCAGCGCTTCTCTCTCAACCGCGTCGCCGGCATTACCAGTCCGGTAATGTTTGGAATTAGAAGCCGAATTTGTAGCTCCAAAATACCAATGTACCAAAGGATCATATAAACTAATTTATCTATTTATAATCGTCGTAATCAACTAATAATTTAAAATGAAACTTATAATTAAAGTATTTCAAAAAAATATTTTATTTATTAAATGATTTATTTATTGTTCGGTTCATCTGTGTTGTTGCTGTGGATATATGCTAGAGTTGAGAGAACCCTTGCCATCCTTGGAACTCACCCAGCCACTGTTCATTGGGTACTCTTAATTAAATAACTAGTTATGGGGAAAACCTGGGTGTTGAGCCTGATATCGGTCAAATCATCTAGCGAACCCAAACCCTCCATGTTTTTATTTATTTTTGAGGAGGTGGATGAATCAATCAAATGATTATACAAAATGAGCCTTAATTTAATCTTAAAATGATACATTAATTTCTTTTTCATGTACAAATTATGATTTCGTAACGTAAATTATAAAAGAAAATCCTTTCAGCTGCTGCTGAATTACATTGTGAAGCTTAAACCAATTTACAAGACACCATGTACGTAATTAACTATCCTTTTACTGAAGCCCAAAGAAAAAAAATTCATTTTCTATAGAAATTGTTAAAAGTTTAAAATATGTGAATTTTTTGTTAGTAGTTTCAGTACTGTGGGGGACAGCAAAACTTTCTAACATTAAACGCATTCAATCCTTCCAGTCTAAAATGCTCCGAATAATAATTGTTGCTCCCGTCTATGTATCCACCAAATGACCTTCATATCCCATTTGTTATTGACCTAATCCCAGAAAAATTTTCCAAATTTCACCAGAAACTCACTCATCATCCAAATCCTGTAGCACAATCCCTATCTAGCTCCAGCCATCCCTACAACCCTCCCCGGAGGTTAAAACGGCAGTGGCCCCGCGACGTTTTGTAAATATGTATATATTGGAGTATTGGAAATGGCCAGATTCTCCACTCAAGACATGAGCGTCTGTTGCTATAGTGCCCTCCATCAGTTTCCACTGGTTTCAAATAACAGTGACGCGGCTGAGAGAGAAGCACTGGGATCTCCTGGAGTCCTGCCTTGGCTTCCACGTCGGGGAATAACGCATGACTCAGAGTCCCCTGGGTGAATGTAAATATTGCACATAGGTGTGAATGTGATTTATTTACCTTAATTTCATCTAGCTTTTATCTATTATTTCATTATTTTTTTTGGACACAGGCATACCAATTTACTTATTTTATTTTTTTAATATTTATTTTTCTTTATTATTGATATTAAATGTATGTACATATTGTGTGAATGAATCATGTAGCCTTAATATTAATGCCCTTCAATGTGGCAGAATGCATTAATATTTAAAAAAAAAAAGTAGTGTTTCAGTATTCTAGTTTACATTTCTTTACAATGAAATGTTTTCATAATTTTTACAAACAAATAATGAAGTAGATATTTTATAATAATTTCCATTAGTTATAATGGTTGGCTAAGTTGGAAAGAACTTGCTTTTTTTATTTCATTTTTATTGTTGGCTTGAAAATGTTTGCATAAATGGCATATTTCTCCTGATTGTAAAAAAAATCAAGACGCTAACGACTTAATGATTTATGGTAGTAAGTTTTTTGCACATAAAGCAGTTGAAAGAAGAGAGAAAAGTGGCATTTTTTTTTTTTCTGTTCTATTACTTCAACGTAAAAGAACGATAAGCTGTATTGACTATATACAGGTGTATAAAGAATGTCTGTGTTGTTGTTTCTGTGCTATGGGGCTCCAAACTTTTTGGCCCGCGGGTCACATTGAAACCTCGACAAAGTTTCGCAGGTCGCATTGAGAGTTCCAACCAAGCCCCGCGGGCCATAGCACGTCATGAAAAAAAAGTTCTATAAATGGCAATTGAGGCTGTGACATGAACTATCTCAAAGAAAAATTCAGGTTATAAATGTTGTAGTATCCTCTTAATTAACTGAATTTCACATTTTTAAGTAGTTTTTAAAACATTACCACGTAATCACGGAAACTTTCGGTGTACCGGACAGAAGAGACGGCGCTTGCGGGCCGCAGTTTGGAGAATTCTACTCTATACCTTGAAAAATGTTTGCAAGTATCCCTGTCTAATTTACAATGTACATTTCACCAATAAATTTTAATAAGCGATTAGGTGTTTAGTTACATTATTATTTAGTTTAGTTACATCTAAAGTTGTAATTTTGTAGGTGCTTGTAGTTCAAGCTCGTTTGCGAGTTTTGATTACTAGACGGAGAAAGAAATATATTCCTTTCATAATACCGACCTATTTATTTTGCACCTATAATACCGAGAATTTTGCACGAAGGTCTAAGGGTAAAGTCCGGGAGACCGTGCAAAAAAAATGGCATTACGCTAAGAAAATTTGGAACGTATTTCTTTGAATATTTATTACATTTAAAAAAAAAAAAAAAAAAAAAGGTGCTTCCAGTCGGATCATGCTATGATCGTTAACCACGTTGATTTTTGCCAAATATGTCAACAATTCAGACAAATTACTATAAATAGTCCTGCTGTTTGGAAATGAGTTTTGTAAGAGAAAATACTCATGGAATACAACTTGTAGAGCATCAAATTCAGCGTTCACTGAGTACCAATAGTTTTAATTTAGGTGAATTATATCTCTCTAAAAGGGATTCGTTATTTCGTAATGAAATTCGGTTTCCTTTTAAACCTCGTTTCTCAAAATCTTTCGCGGCTGAGAGATGGAAAAGAGTCCGATACCTTATAGACTATAAAGAAGAATAACTGAATAGAATAGCCACTCGCAATTTTGAAATATTTAAAATGACAGAAAGCTTCATTACCAATTTCCAGCCATCGAGAGATAACCGATTTCAAGTGGAGTAAGTGGCTTACAATTATACTGTTGGTACTGAAAAGACGCGGAATTCGTAGCATTTGTCTCAGTTTTTTTTTTTTACAAATTAGGTAAAAATAAGCATATATTGACAGTGGTTATTGACTATACCACTTAACCAAATTATTAATTTTAATTTTAAGTACTCGTTTGACGTAAAATTTAACGTTTTTTAATTTCCTTCACTTCGATGCACCGTTTTGGAGTTATAGGTGACGAAACACAAAACCTGCTTTAGTGTTTAAATCCATACGTGTAGCACCAGTTGAGGGAGAAGTGCAGGGATCTCCTGGAATCATACTTTTCCCTCCACAGTTGGAGGCACAAGCCTGGCTCGGAGTTCTTTCGCCAGATTGTGAATAGTGTATATAGGTATGTATGTGTTCTTTGTATTTATTTATTTTCAGGTTATTTTATTCTTATTTATTGTATATGTATTATTTTTCTGTATAATTTATTTTATTTATTGTACATAGAGTGTGAGTGTTATCTCTGAACAATATTATAAATGCCCTTTGAGACAGATTGTAATATTTTTCAATAAATAAGTTTTAAAAAAAACATATATATAAGTTAAAAAAATAAAAATCTTTCCCAACTTTCGATGAAATTACTGATAAATATGTTTTCAAAATTTTCTTCAGATAATGCCAATTTTTTTCACGGGTTCTATACCCTAAAACTATCGTACCTTCAACTATGATGAGGTCAATAGACTGAGGATGAAAATAGAGTTTCGACACCCGAAGACGGACAACCGAAGGGGAGGCAAACAGACCACTGTATTAGCATTAGAATGGGAGCATGTGCCCGCACTACCAACCATACAACTGACAAAATTTGTGTGGTTCATTAGTACCTTGAAGGTTTGTCGTTCATTTAAAAGAAATAGGCGATACATATTTTGTTCTTCAACTGTTTTTGTTTTCCTCAAAAATTAAGTTTTCTGTAATAATTAAGAACAAGGGTATGAGCATGAAGCAAGTAACTCATACTTTTTTATTTCTATGGTTTAGCGTTCTTATAAAAACTGTAAATTTCAATTCCTATTCCATTACCTTTTATGTATGTCTAATAACAATAAACACCAACCTATTTAAACAGCTAGAATAAATCATAGTTTTAATCTAAAATATCTTGAACATATATCCTAATAAAATCATTCGTGAAATCACACCAATAAAAATATAGATGTATTTATTTAAACACGTCGAAGGAAACCAGTATTAGGGCTACAAGCATTCATTCAAAAATTATATACTCACAAAAGGAAAAAAAAAAAAGAAAAAATAATATATAAATGAATTTAAAATAATATATAAATAAAATAAAATAATATATTGAAGTTAAATAAAATTAAATAAATCTTATAAAAAAAAAAAAAATAATAAAAAAAAACCAGTCAAACCTATTTACTATATGAAATAAATAAGAAATAAAATAAACTTAAAATGAAGCACTCCAACAGATGCCCAAGAAAGCTCTAGTATTTATGACAACAAATTACAACCGTATACTAAGAACTTCAATGTTTTTCCCATTTCAATGGAAATATTCAAAACGATTCACAACCCAGGTAATGGACTATACAGACAGTCCTTCAACCTATAACCCATTATCCTCCTTCCTATATGTTCTAAAGTTTTTGAAAAATTAATATAGAAACGACTTGTTGACATATTGACTGACCGACAGGTAATACCTGATCACCAGTTAGGCTTCCGCACATTCCATTCGACGACACATCAATTACACGGAGTGACCGCTTACGTTGCTGGAGCATTAGAACTAATACTATATTCAACTGGTGTATTTTTGGATGTTGCTCAGGCGTTTGATAGAGTTTGACACCAACGTATTCTCTTTTAACTTAAGGCTACAGCCAAACACGTACTACCTTATCCATCAATCTTTCAACTTCGACAGACATTTCTCAGTTCGGCAGGGCTTGAAAATGCCTTCAATGCATCCAATATTGGGAGTCCCTCAAGGTTAAATATTGTCCTCTCCACTTTGCATTGTATACACTTGCTAAATACCTATTAACGATGAGACATTGATAGCTACTTATGCAGACGATAAAACAATTCTCAACATAAGGACCCAATACAAGCCTCACTAGCTCTACAACATCACTTACTTAAATCATAAGATTGGTTCAAACTATGGATACTTCGTCATAATCATGACCAATACATATTTCATAGTAACAACAATCAAACTCCTTAAACGGACACGGTACTTTATCTTGGACTTATCTCCGACAGGATGCCATGGGACTCTTATATAAAATGAAGCCGTTAACCGTAAACGACTCGAACTACTCTACCCTTTTTTTCTAAATCTTCAAAACTGAAACTGAATAAATATACATACTTACTTAAACCCAGATGAACATACTCTTCACAGATATACGGTATCGCTAAAAAGACCCACTTACAAAACCTTCCAATCAAAATTATTGCGACTCATGACAAAAGCATCTTGGTACGTGACTAACGAAACTATACCTACTTACCTCCAACTTCCAACAGTTGACCAATATATAACGATCTTTTACCAACGATTTTATACAAATTTAATCGGATTTAACAACGGATTAATAAGATACTTGACCACAGATGATTTACTCCTGGCCCTGAGGAGATGACTAAAAAGACGTTGGATGAGACATCTCCTTCCTTAAACAACTTAAGTAATTGAAAAAAGTCAGGGATGAGGTGCTGCTCATTTCTGTCCTTCCACATGCCTGTTACATTATATCTCGTATTTTCAGAATATTTGCTGATTGTCAACAAAAAAATAAACAAACTGTAGAATATATTTAAATAAAAATCAGTTCAAAGTAAATGTTGAAGACATTTTTTATGTTGACAGATGTTGTTTAATTAAAATATTACATATTTCAGTAATTAATTATTGTGTTTAAAATATTTAATTAAAGGATTATGATCATTACTAATTAGCTAATGCAGTTTAATAAAAAATATAAATATTTGATTAAAAATTAGCCTTGTAATGTTAGAATTGTTGATACGCATTCCTAGTTGTATACAGGATTATCACGCTAATTATTTTACATTTAAAATATTATAAAGAAAACCTTTTCCCACGTTTATAATTTTTCGAATTAACGTTGTCAATTGGAAAGAAGGGTCACAGAACACACTACTGAAGAATAAGTAAAAAAAATATTAAAAAACTGCAATGTAAACGACTCATTAAACGTCTGAAGAAAAAAAGGAAATAATAATAAAATTATTTTTAAAACACTGCGGACATTAAAAGTATTGGAAAAGTATTAAATCAATCACCAAAACAATAAAAACGCCGTTTATAATCCTCATTATAGCCATATTTCATCACCAAACATTTTTAGTCTGAGGAGTTTTATTTAAACAATTTTTTTTTAAATTAATTATACGGGAACGCACTCTGATTTTATTCATACTTTGATTATATAGGAGGAGATATTCGGACAGGGCAAGGGGATGCCAGACAGAGCAAACACCTGGCTAAACATCCCTTAGCCGCATAGAAATATGACCTACCTGCTTCGGATAACTTGTACCACTTGCACCCCCAAAGGCGTTCCAAGCTTTTTTGCGTCACCCTCCGTGACCTTAATCTGGAACAGGTATTTTATTCCAAAGTTGAAACAAGCGCAGGAATCCAGTTATTATTGGTGTTAAATTCCTCCGAAATATTGCAGGAATGGTTCAAAAAATGTGAAATTAAACTCAACAGTGAAAATTTACCACTTTCACGCTCCGACATGACACCTGTACTCCAGTTTACATAAAGAACGGTCCCATATAACAGACTAAAGCAGCTCACATTTGACAGGAGGTTGACCGGGGGGCGATACATTAAAAAGAAACGTCTTGCTCTAAATAAACTACTAAGGCTTTTGTTTTATCTCTTGGATAAACGATCTACTTTAAAAATAAGAAAACGAAAAGTAATGAAGGATAACATTACTAAGTCCTATATGGACTTACGCATCACAAATCTATGGCTAAAAAGACTGAAATTCAAAATACAGATTTCCTCTTAAGAATCATAACGTGTTCATCCTGGCACGTCAATAACAAAACATTACAGACAGACTTACACATAGTGATATTACAAGATTATATTCGGCCCTTCATATAAAAAATTTCATGAAAAACTTCACAGACCTACTAACAAACTTACATAAAACATTGCCACAACACATATGCCGGAAAACGCTCGCCAAAGGCTGAAAAGGTGCTGGCTAAGAAGACTCCTGGATTCATTTTTACTTTCACCTACCTTTACATGAAATATATAGTAAGGGTAATTATTGCGAACGTGAACATTTTCGAGTCTGAGTTTTCAACGGAAATACATGTTTTGATGTCTTCTGAGCCCAATTAACCAAGCCCCGCAAAATGGTTTGTGTGTGTGTGTGTTTGTGAGTGACCAGTCTAGCTCAAAAATGAAAAGTCGTATGAAAGTGAAATTGCATATTTAAGGTTTTTAAATAACCTTTTGATGCTACAGCAAAATTTTCGTCAAAATCGGCAAACCGAAAGTGGTACTTTATATAATTGATTTAACACATTTTTAACTCAGTACATCAGTGTATTATTAAGCAGTTTTTAATATAATGTAGATTTTATCCTCATTAATGTTCTCTATCAGGGCTTAAATAACTAATTTTCAATATTGCTTCCTCTAAAGCACCTTCATTTTTTTTTTTTAAATAATAGACCATTTCACATCATTATTTGATATAAAAAATAGTTAAATAGACAGTATGAAAGAATTTGATAATTAACAAAAGGAGAAATAAGAGATCGAGACGGATAATAGTTGTAATAGATGAATCAAAAGTATATGAGCTTATCCGAGCTCACCCGAGCTCGTCCGAAAGATTATAAGAGGCTTCCATGCGTAACATGAGCTTCATATATAATTTCGGACTATGAAAATGTTATGTTCATATACATTTAGGATTTTCATAAATGTTATCATTGGTATTATTTAATATCTATTTGTATAGAATACAGCGATATAAAAATTTGTATATATAGGTGTATTTAAACAAATAAAAATACCCTCAATGAATTGTAAATAAATGTAGCCAGCATATGTGCTTGTTTAAGGTTAAAATTTTCTAATATAAAATAAGGCTGTGTTTATTTCCTCACCATATTTATTTCAATTTACATATCTACTTTTCGGCCGGTAAGCAATCTTCAAGCCATTATATATATATATATATATATATATATATATATATATATATATATATATATATATATATATATCACCCAATGAAAGGTTTTTGAAGACCATATTTCTGCTATTTATGAAAGTAGAGAAAAACTATCACTTCTTTCAGATAATCATACCGAAGAAAAAATACGTCTGCCAAGTAAGGTCAGTATAGCTTCCTCACCGTTTGCATTGGCTAAAAAATACCTATATTACAAGGTCTAAATGTTTTACTATAGCTGAATTTTTATATAGCTGAATACTAAAATGTGAAAATGTTTCTCATATTCAGATTGCATCTTTGATGACAGGGGATAATAAAAGAAATCGAGTGGGTCCTGAACATGAATATCACTAATGTTAATGCAAAAAGTCATATGTAAACATTGAGTGTTTTATAGGAAAGCATAAAAACTAAGTGTTTCGTTATGATTTATTAGTATAATTTCATAATTTATTGCTATTTTTCATCATAAGGTTCGAAAAATTTAAGGAACTGATCGTTTTAGTTATGCAAAACATTCCAATGTTTTCATGGCTAATTCACGGTTTTTGGTACTGTTTTGTATTTCATTAAGTCGATGTTTTTAATCACGTATATACGACTGCTAATAACTGTTTTGCGAAGTTCCAAATAGCTCACTCCCATTACTTTATGGAAAAGAGAATATCATTTATTCATTTTTTAATAAATATTCATACGTTATATCCATAGGTTCCTTAAAAAAAAGGTTGGATATATAGAGATTCGACTTCACTTATTAGAAGTCCACTCACTGATTTGAGTTATTCCAGGTTAATACCCATACATCATCAGCAAATGGTAACTATTGCTTATTAAATATTCAAAGTTCTTTAATAGGTTTATTAACGAGTTTGAGGATTCTTGAGAACTATTGTCCGCCAACAAAAATTAACTTCCACGGCTACAATTATTAGCAAATTTATCACTGAATTCTAGGGCAGCTTTGAGGGGTAAACAGGCGTGAAATCCTCCGACAAAAAGGACCTCTATCCAGCAGGCGGAATGACACTCGTTGACTCCGGGCCCGGGTTCAGAGGGGGCATACAATAGCGGTGCCTCGGGGCAGGCAGCTGCGGCCCAACGGGAATTAGCCTGGGACTGCTTCTGCTCAGATGGACCTCGGGGTCCATCGCTCAGTCTGCCCAGTCACACAGTTACTATGTTCTATTTTTAATTTGGAAAATGTTATTTATCCGAAAAGTTGTTATTTTATTTTATTCATGTATTTATATTTAGAATAGAACAGAAAATAATTTTACTCTGGGACAAAGTCCCTTTAGAATTACAAACTTGAAATATTAGATCTGACCTAAATAAAAATAAACACAAAAAGTAGAAAAAAAAAACATTAGTTAAACATACTATATACAAAATAAAAATAAGTCTATATACAAAACACTTCAAACTATGCCAAGACACTTAAAACTATGCACAATACTAAAACATAAATATACACTTTTAGAAAAAAATACATTACATTCTTCTTAGAAATAAACTCTGTGTTTCTGTAGAAAAACAAAAGGAAAAAAAAAAGAAAGCCGAATCTGTTAGTAAAAATTGTCGGATTATTTAAGTGATGAATTATATGTAAATACATCATTATGTAAATCATTATGAATAATATGTAATTTTGCATAAAAGGTTACATATGACTGTTTTTGGGACAGTAATTGGAATAGGAGGGTTCTAAATGTAGATAGAGATTGGGAATGCCGAATTTCAATAGAAAGGGAATTCCAGAAATAAACAGAGAAAGCAATAAAGGAGTTTTGGAATGAGACAGATCTGTGAGAAGAGATGTAAAGGTTGGAAGGTCGAGATCTTGTGGAAAGGGAATGGACTGAGGACTTGGAGAAGGCTGTAGGGGTAAGGAGGACGATGATCGTTGATGATTCGATAGAGGGAAGTATCTTGTAAGAGGGAAATATATTGTCTTCGAATGGAGGGGAAGAGCCACTTTAAGTCAGTGCAGTGGTGAAAGACAAGAGAGTATCTAGGGGCACCAATTATAAATTTACAACTGTACAAATAAATTCAAGTAAATCTGCTATAAGAATATAAAATAGGAGCTTGTGAACTGTGTAATACCCTATTGATTGTATTGATATTGATGGTAGCCTTGTCCACCTTTTTTGCAGATGCCTCGGAGGATGTTAGAAATTATTTCGGATGAACAGTTATGAACTAGAGTATCAGAGTGTCCAACGAGCTTGGAATCAAAATAGAAATATCCTATTCGGGCTAAATCTCCATCGAAGGTAATATTGAAGTCTTAATGGATTATGTTATAGGGGATATAATAAGGATCTTTAAGGATTTTACGAAGGATTTGGTTTGTAAAGATTGGAGCCCCAAAGATCAACTCCATATGTCCAAATGGGTCTGATGATAGTAGTGAATATGGTTTTTTTTTTCAGAATATGGAGGTTTAGCAAACAATCAATCTATCTGTTATAAAACTAAGTATGAAATCGAGATTTCAAATAGTCGTCATATATTGTTTACTCATATATTATTTTACCTTCCTTTGCACTATAGGATATAATTTTTATATTTTATATTTATATTTACATGGTGCTTTTAAAATTGAAATTTACCAATTATACAATATTTTAATAATTTTATTACATTACGAGATTAAAAAAATATATATATATATATATATATATATATATATATAAGTGAAAAATTTCTGAATAGTCGAATATAATAATATTCAAATAGAGTAATAGTCTATGCCTCATTTTGTTTATGGCAGAATCAAATACGAATCTATAATGGTTTTAACAATACTAGCTGATATTTCAGTGATTAGGACTACATTAGAGCTTTTTAAAAATTATTTAGTAGCCTAATGAATAGAAGAGAATAGAAGATATTAAGCTGGAAAGTTCCTTATGGAGGTATGACAATCAGGTATGACTCAAGATCTATCAATCCTAGATTATTAAAGTTTGCTTAGATCAATTCCAGAAAATCTATTAGTGTTTCACGACCAATCATGCTCATAAACCCTCAGCCAATTAACTAAATGTATTACCTAATTCATACCTTTTCATAGTTTTACTTAGGACCACCATTTTCTGAGGAGTTAAACATTACTTATTTATCACCAAACATTTTCTCCTCTTTGAGCAAATTTATCTTGTTGTGGAATTTATCATATGTACCTTTCAGTTGACAGAATGACCAACGCCCATTTTTACAAAAATGAGATTTTTTGCTTGAATATGCTTATTAAATTGTATCAAATAAACCTAGTAAAAATTTTATATTTGTTGTTTATATGGGAAAACAATTTTTTTTTTAATTTATTTCTGATGAAAATTCAATATTTTTCAGTTGGCAGAATGACTAACTACTTATTTGTCTATATTGTTTAACCAAATGTCCTTCCTTTTAATTCTAGTTTAATGTTATGAAACCAATAATACCTATATCTATGTTATTAACTCAGTGCAGTTTGAGTTGAGAAACGCTTAGAAATGCATCTGTAATCATGACCGCAGAAAAGTCAGTAAAATTGGTAAAGTATAGTGATAATGATTTTTCGGAATCGTATAGTTTTGTTCGTATGAAAAATGCAATTCAGAAGTTAAAAATCATGGATGCAGACTCATTATCAGACGAACATTTTTTTGTTAATATTTTTTTAAAAATTACAAACGTAACTTTGTATATGTATTTTGATTGTCATAATTTAAAGTTTTTAATTTTCAATTAATTTAAATTTAAATTTTTTAATTTGTTAAACATTTAGAAATATATGATTGCACTTTTAAAAATATATTCCTATACAGCGACCCTCATGTTGGCCAAAACAGAAATATAAACATTAAGATTAATGAAATTCTTAAGGAGATGTAAGTTGTGAAACTTTTATTTGGGCATAGTTATTTACCAAATGAAGCAGACTTCTGTGAAATAAAATTTAAAAACCGCAAAACTGAAATTATTTATAATTCATTAATTATTTATCGAGTTCGCTTGATGAATTTGATGATTTCTTCATCACAGAAAAATTTTAAACTGTCACAACAAAGAGGAAAATAAGCGAAAAGAGAGATAAAATAAATTGGCTCAACATCAGATTGATAAGGTTGAACAAAAACAATCCATTCCAAATAATTATAAGGTATTCTTCTGATCTAAATGAATACGTAGAAATCGATATTAGGAGAAAAAAACTGTAATTAAACCAAAGGAACTATAAATTAGGATTTATCATACCCAACTTTTCGAACTATATTACACGAGAAAAATAAAAAGACATGTTAGATTTGCTTAAATATATTCCACCTATTTACCATGCTATAAAAACAAGATGATCAAGTAAAGTTGAAGAAATTTATGATATTTTGTATTGAACATACTGTAAAAATATTGTATTTTATTATAGTTTTCATTTAATAAATCATTTGATCTTTAGTATACTTATTTTTTACACCCTCACACAATTAAAAAAAAAAATTAATGTGGTTACTTCATTCACTAAACGAAAATTTGTCAGTTTTCATTTGACAAACTAACTCCATCAAATTTATCTTTATTTTACCTTTTTTATCTGAAATATTTTAAATTTACCTTTATCTTTTCAATGTAGATTTTATAACCATTCAGCCTTGAATAAATGCAGAATGTATATTTAATTAAACCGTTATATTTTAATATCTATACCATACTTTTACAAAAGAAAAAGGTAAGAATTTTCAAAAAGAAATATTGTTAAAATTGCTTTCCTCAAAAATGTTGAAATTTGAGTTAGTCATTCTGGCAATGGAAAGGCTCATATATTGTCCAGATTCATGAAATTAAGATATTAATTGTAATTACACTCGTAGATAATCTTTTAATGATACTTCACGCTGTTCGCCCACACGAAAGGAGACATCGGAACAGCAATGGAGAAAGAAAGGCCTAGAAAAGGATAACGATGAATAATGCAAAGAGGAGAGCCGAAAAAAAAAATTAAATTATAGCGAAGCCAGTTTTGACATCATAACAAACCATTAGCCAGGGCATTCAATGTAAATTGAGTTCTGCACGCGAGCCCACAACCCAGTCCGTCAGATCATGCTCTAGGACCGGGGTCGTACCCTGTCCACATTATTGGGCCTAGTAAAAGTTGCTCTTTGTTAATTGAAAAAAAAATCTGTCGGAACATATACAAACAACAAGGCAAAATCCATATCAAACCGGAAACAATCCTTCCTATCTACAGGTCTATCCTTCCGAATCCTCCTACCTACAGATTTATCCTTCCAATTTTTGTCTACAGTGTTTTTCCAGTGATTAAACCCAAAATTACTTGTCGTGTTGCTCTAAAGATTTCTAGTAACCCTCATCTTTCTTCGGACCAGATGTATTACTCAATTCATTGTTTTTAATAACAACGTTTGATTTATTCAAAGAACCAGAAATCAAATTTATATTGAACGATAAATCGTTTACGATAAAGCTTTTCACCATCTAATGAAAATTAGTTCCAATCTTTACAGACAGTATATTTTTGTTCGTAACACATAGACGGATAGGAACCTGAGACCTTTGAATATGAAACCACCTGTTAGTAAAGAAAAACATTATATTCAAAATGTTCCTGGTCGAAAAAATAAGTAATACATTGCGGATTTTGGTTTTATTTGGATTCAAATGTCTAGTATGAGCACCGTTTATTGGTAATATCGGCATTGAGCATCGGATCCAAGATTCTGAATAGGAGATTGAGTAATCATTGGATGCCTTGGCTAGGCAACCCCTAACCACGTTATTATTTTAATAAATATTTGAATAAGACAACGTTTTACCGAAGTAATCTTATCCGAATGATAATCTCTAGATATAATATTTTTTTTTTATGTAAGTCTGAAACCTAAAGCATCAATTTGTTTATTGAACGAAAATCACAAAATAGCTTTATATTTCTAGTTATAATAAATTAATTCAGATGTATTATTGGTAGGATTAGTAGTTTAATAATCAATGAAAGGGCTCTGGACGAGAGTTCTCCTTTCTTAAACAGCCTGAGCAATTTAATCAAACCATAGAATAGGTGCTGCTGCTTCTCATCCGTGACATGCCATTATTTCCTGGATTTTTAGCTCTTAGTACAAATTGACACTAGACAGGTACACAAAAACGTATGAAGAAAAAAAATATATTTTAGTCACCAATGAATATATTGTAACAGAAAATAATGATAAAATAATAATTATAGTGTACCGTAAGGAGGGGGAAAATTTTAAAAAGATAATAGTAGACATTAAGATCTACAAAAAAGTTCATATAAATAATCTCCGAATTTCTAGCAGAAAATTAGAAAATTTAAGTTTTGTGTTTTTTGGGGCTTGTGAGGTTTTTTGTTGAATAGGAAGCGATAACTAATAAAACACTTAATTTAAGTAATTGATAACTGCTTCACAACAAACTAGACAAAATTTACTTTATACGTAAGTCGAGTTTGTCATTCTTTAACCTATTTAGAGAGGTCTTTTGAATGACTAAACTAAGCCAAGTCTTTAAATAATTCATAATTTATTCGCGATTTTATTTATCAACCTTTTCTATTTATTATTTAAGCTTTGTATTTTTTGGGGGGGGCTAGGCATGATTTTTGTTTAATATGGTGTGATAACAAAAACAACTGCTAAATTTAAATAATTTTCAAATGTTTCACAGTAAGCTAGACAAAATTTTCTTCAAATGAAAGTGGAATTCGTCGTTGAGAAAATCATTCAAATAGGACTTATGAAAAGCTAAACTGAGACAAGTCTCCTTTTAAAAAAAAATTATGATTTATTCAGGTCATTTAATGTGATAATAAAATTGTGTTTTTTAACCAAGATCTCTATTACAAACACTTATTCGTATTTTTAAGTGACCTACTAAATACTTTTAATCCTAATAATTGTTTTCATGAAAATAATTAATGCAACTAGAAGGTGTCTTTATTTTGAAGATAAATTTTGGTTCTAGAAACATTTATTTCATCACTTATAAATACAGATCAATTCCTGTAATAGATATCTTGGGAAAAATAAAAACTTTTTATTTACCACTTCAGGTAATTGATAATAGAAAAATAATTACTTTTTTTAAAATAATTTATGTTAATGTGTTTATATTTATTATTGTGTATCCCAGGGCGCCCCCCCACAAAAAAAAAAATAATGAAAGCTTTATAATAATTTTTGTTCACAACTTGAGGCGAATCATGGCATATTAAATGAGGAAATTTTGCTGAAAGTGGGTTAATAAATATAAAGATAATAAAAAAGGGCGATAAATAAAATCGCGAATAAATTATGAATTATGTAGACATAATATGGCTTTGTTTAGCCACTCAAAAGTCCTATCTAAATCTTTTTAAGAATGACAAACTCGACTTACATTTAAAGTAAATTTTGCCTAGTTTATTGTGAAGCAATTAGCAATTACTTAAATTAAGTTTAAGTATTATATTAGTTATGGCTTCCTATTCAACAAAACATCTTACTAGTCCTAAAAAACAAACACGAAACTTAAATTTCCTAATTTTCTACTGGATATATAGCCATTGTTTACATGAACTTTTTTTTTAGATCATGATATCTACTATCACTCTTTTAAAAATTTACTTCTACTTACGGTACACCTTTTATAATAAATTTCTTTTTAAAAATTAATTCGACTTAAAAAATGCACTAACCATACAATATTAAAAATAAACGGTGTAAATAGCTGCTAAACTATATCTTATTATTAATATATCTAAAGCTTGATGGGTATGTGATTATGAGAAATGATGAACCAAAAATATGCTTCAGTGTTGATTTAAAATGGTTGTAACGTACTGCTACTTCTATTTTCTCATTGAAACTCTGTTATTTTATTGAGATTGAACGAAATCCGTTCCAAACCTTTTATCGTCAAGATGCTTGTGTGAAATTTGATAACATTACAACAAACTGGTAACTAGTTGTAATATTTTTTTATGATCAATGAATTTCGATAAAAGGGCAACACATGAAGCACTATAGAGAACTAACGAAGATCACAAACCCGTTCCTTGGGAACTTGCGATGATCGACGAGTACTGATTGCTTCAGTCGGTTCCAGTTTTTTTCAGATCTCTCTCGGCAATATTCTGACAGGTTGTCAAAAACAGGTTTATTTCATTTTGGACTGTAGTTTTTTTGTTGTCCGTATTTTAGAAATTGGAACGATTCCGAGATTTCCGAAGGAACAAACCTTATTTTGTTTTTTATTTATTTGAAGTCATAAATTTGAAACCACTTCATAACGAAGGTGACTTTGTTGACGATAGGCAGAGGGAAGGTAATTTTTTTTGGTAACACGATTTCCTCACATTTTGGTCTCCTTAACGATCCCTGGACCAGTAGACCTTCTAGTTAGCTTAGTTTACTTGTTTATTGGGTTTACTCCATTTTTATTATCCAATAATACCAAAGAGGACAATCATCCTATCAAAATGCCATAGCACAGTAAATCCAACAGTCGCAAAAAAAAAAAAAAAATGTACATTTGAATAGTTTTAACCTACCCTTTTGTAAAACATTATAATTACAATTATAAATTTAAAAATCGTGTGCGTGCAACAACAACATTCACTTACCACGCATTTCTGAATCGAAATTATATTCTGTCCTTGTTGGGCTATTATAAAATATTTTGAATTGCATTTTTAACCGACCTAAACTTTAAGATTACAGCTAACAAATCTTAAATACCATTATAACAACAAAATTCCTATTTATTATATTTTCGGTTGATTATGGATTGTACGATCCGTAGATTATGGATTTTATGTCTGTTAGTTACGAGATTTCCATTGTCTGTCATAGACAGGTAAAATGTTGTCACACTAATTACAATTAGTAGATACTGTTGGGATATCACAGAGGGAAAATTATTCAAATTATTCGCTAATTGATTTTTTTAAATTCAACATAATATCTAGAGTTATTAAACTCTATTACAATGTTATAAACATACCCATAAAATATTTTTATATTTCCCCTCTTCTTTCACCCAAGTACAACGAAATAGTATCTTAAACAATGACATTGCTTTTATTCGGTGGATTTTAAATTACTTTTTTTTCAAACTTAAAAGCAAATTTCAATATTGAAAAAATGAAAGTTTAGATTGATTAAGAAAAAATCATTTAATTTTCTTTAAAACATGTGATTCACGTTAAATAATGTTAGTTTTTAGAAATTATTATTTATATTTTTTTCGCCACTCACCCTTACCTTCTACAACTTTCTACATTAGATATTGTTTTTGTTTTTTTTATCCAACACTGTCATCACCACCTATGCCAATGACACGTGTATCCTATCAGTTAATAACGATCCATCTATTGCATCCCAAACTCTTCAATCACACATCACAAGCCTTGAAAAATGGTGTCAAAACTGGAGGATTAAAATAAATTCCAATAAATCCCATCAAATAACCTTCACTCTTCGTCGGAAACCTATGACTTCCTGTCCTACAGTATCCTTCAGTAATAGCCCTCTTATCCCTGTCGAACAAATCCTATACTTAGGACTCCACCTTGACAAACGACTCACTTGGAACCCCCAAGTGATACCAGACTGAAACGACTAGAAACCGCCCGACGTTTTCGACTACTGCAGCACTTACTTTACAAACGATCTAAGCTTTCAATCAATTATAAACGACTCGTATATATGACAATAATAAGACTTACGGAATTGAGCTTTGGGGCTCCACTAAACCATCGAATTCCTCTCGTATTCAATCCTTACATTCCAAAATCCTTCGTAAAATCCTCAACGCTCCTTACTTTGTCACAAATAAAATCATCCATAAAGACCTTAATGTTCCATATGTTTCCGATTTGGCCCAATCCAGATACCTGTCCTTCCATAACAAGCTGCAAAACCATCCGAATCCTCTCGTTTCAAACCTTGCTTCCTCCTCGATCCCTGATAACCCTCCGAGACGTCTGAAAAGAAGATGGCCTCGGGATCTTCTAATATAGAACTTTTATTTGAGTTCTACCAATGGGTAGTTTCTCTTCATGTTGTACATGTCATGTTACCAATTTCAAATTTACTTATTGTATTTTCTATGTAATACAGTTGTAAATTCAATTAAAATAATAATAAAAAAAAAAGATATTGTTTTTTAAATTATCCACTTCCAATGATATATTATAGGTAGTATACCTTCTGACTAGTGTTTCCATATATTCATTTTCAACCTGGATAAGCAATTTTCTTTTTTTCTCATTTATTCAATTATCAAATTCTTTCGAAAGTTATATTTAGCATTTTTTCATACCTCCTAACAGAGATAGTTAATTATTCAAAATAAACCAAATTAAAGGTACTTTAGAGAATGAAATGTTGAACATTGGGTATTCAAGCCATGTAAAGTGACATCAATGGGTATAAGACCTAAATCATGGTAAAGACCACTTAATTATACATTGATAATCCGAGTTGAATCCAAATCGTTAGAGCTGTGTTGAGAAAATTGTAAAAATGTGTATCACCGTTGATATAAAGCGGCACTTCCGGTTAGCCTATTTTAAGAAAAAAGTTTCTGTCCCATCAGAGCCATATACAAACGTTAAATACGTAACGTCAGTTTTTTACGACTTTTCGTTTTTGAGCTAGACTGTTGAGATACACACAGACCATTTTGTAGGATTTCGTTATTTGGAGTCAGGCGGTCTCAAAACGTGTATTTGCATTGAAAATTCAGATTAGAAAATTTTCACGCAAAACACACCAAAAACGCACTACTTTCCCTTACTATATTATATATATATATATATATATATATATATATATATATATATATATATATATATATATATATATAGATAAGTGAAAGTAAAATCTAATTATTTCAATTAGTAGACTACTAATTATTTAAATTATCTTTTAAAGGATTAAGAGAAATAAGCGGAGTAATAATATGGAAGGGTAGAAAACATGAAGGAGAAAGAAAGAAAGATATAAATATTTTAAAAAGTTAAAACTAATATAAATAAAACGTAATTAAGTATTTAATCCAGTTTTGATATAGGGTATATGGTTACTCTTACTGACTTATAAAACCAATTAATATTTAACAGTAAAAATTATATACTCAATTAGGTATATTTGAATTACTAAAATACTGTAGTGCTTCCATGACCAATTAAAATGCAATTAGTCAATTGCTCAAGAATAGTTAATAATATTGATGATTCTTATCTATCTTGAGTAGTGAAGCAGCAAAAACGATCGCTAGTTTGTTCTTGGCTTTCTAATATTATTATTATCATTTGTTCACAAAAATATACATATATATTTAGTGATGTAATTTCACAGTTCTCTTCTGCCTTCCTCAATTAAAAACTAATTGAGCATTAACGTTTGAAGCACCTCTAAGATTAAATACTTCCAATTGGAAAGAAAACGGTCGTAAGCCCGAATTAGGAAGCGATAAAAGATAATGACCAATAACGGTTGTTAAGCCCGCAAAACAAAAAAAGATGGGCTTCTTTGGCTGAAAATCGGAGATTTAATAGCCGGGATAAGGGATCATTGTATAACAAAAGAATTGTTTTGTATAAATTTCCAACCGAAATGAAGTTGTACTCTTTTATAGCTTATGTTTATACGGCGCTCATCTTTGTTGACACAACTTATTAGCTCCCCGCCATTTACATAAATTATAGAAACAAATAAATTTTTAAATTTCAAATCCACCTTTTCAAAAGGGAAAACACTAATATGCATGAGGTGTGAAATTTGATGCACCTTTATCTTCTTTTTTTTATCAATGAACTTTCCCGTTAAGAATCGTAAACCATTCATTCATAAAAACTCCTTACTCTTTTACCGACAGGAGATTTGAACTTATTCTAAGTCTACGACTGGATTAATGGAGAGGAGGACGTCAACAACATATTTTCCAATGCTTTGCCGAAATACAAGTTAAGTATGGATATGTGAATTATACTTAATAAAATTTCAAATCTTGCTCAGAAACGGTAGATAGGCTTAATTATAGTATTTTAATTTCATTATTTTCTACTAAAAATAAATTTTAAAAATGTATTTGATTAATAATAGTTTATTATAATTTTTTCTGAAACTCCAAAGGATTCCTCTGGAAAATATCATCAAGGTCACTTATTAAAGGTTATAATTAATATTATAGTATATGTATTGGATTTTATAAAAACATATAATGAGTTTTATATTTAGAATCAACCCCCGTACCAGATAGAAACTACTAGAAACCGCCCGACGTTTTCGACTACTGCTGCACTTACTCAAACACTCTAAACTTCCAACTATTTACAAAAGACTCATATATATTACTATAATAAGGCCTATTTGGACTTACGGGATCCAGCTTTGGGGCTCTATTAAACCATCAAATTCCTCTCGTATCCAATCCCTACAATCCAAAACCCTTCGTAAAATCCTCAATGCTCCCTACTTTGTCAAAAATAAAATCATCCATAACGACCTTAATGTACCATATGTTTCCGATTTAACTCAATCCAGATACCTATCCTTCTATAATAAACTTCTGAACCATCCGAACCTTCTTGTTTCGTACCTTGCTTCCTCTTTTATTCCTGATAACCCTCCGAGACATCTGAAAAGAAGATGGCCTCGAGACCTTATAATATTAAATATAATTGGAGTGCTACCAATGGGTAGTTTCTTTTCATGTTGTACATGACAAGTTACTTATTTCATATTTACTAGTTATATTTATCATTATACAATTGTAAATTTCTATTATAAAAAATAAATAAAACAAATATTTAATATCCTTTAAATTAAAAATATAAATGCTCATCTGGTGAGTTATATTTTGAAAAATCAATGTTTTCTGCTGACTTCGAGTAAAAAATAACGTGCCTATTATGTAAACCATAAGTACTATATTTTATCATTTTTATCACGATACTCAAAACTAGGCGCGTAGCCAAGGGGACTGATATTTTTCCCTCTCAGTTTGAAAAAGTTTAACATCTTTTGAAAATAAGCTATTCACATAAATATACATTATTCAGTTATACCATTCATCATTGTTACTTATTGATTTACATCATTCTAACACAAATATTTAATTAATGCATTAAATATATAACGTAATTAATTACATCATTTTTTTTTATATAATTCATTTGGGAGTGGGGAGATTGACAAAGGGCTGAGAAGACTTTGAAGCACTATCCCTGACAACCTGTGTGTGTGAATTTTGAACGTGTCAATTTCGATTCAGTTCTTACCTTCACTTCCAATGCGACCTAACTTATAAAGATTTTAGGATGAAGATTTTTCGGTAAACAAAAAGTACATAAATCGAATAAAAAACACTCTTATTTGTAACTATTATGAGAAGAGAGTTAGTCGATGGATAGTTAGATCAAGGAATCATTTGGGTTATGATTTTTGGATTCATTATAAGAACCACTCAAAATTTTTCTTGGCCCTCATTTGTGACTTTGTAACATCCTTAGTAAAGAATGCGTTGTTCCTCAAAGTCTCCAAACTGTTCAAGTTATGGCGGTGGTTACTCTCACAAAACCTACGTTTGAGAAATAATGTCCAATTTTATTGTTGTTTGAAACTATACGTTTCTCCTTATGAAGTAAAACTTTGTAGTGATGTAATAGTTACAGAATAGGCTCTTGTAACAAATCCTTCAAATAGTTTAAGCCCAACTTGATAAAAGTAGCGGAAGGAGGAAAATCTCGTAAGCTAGCCTGAGTGAAATCTCTTCCGCTGAGCCACTTTTCCAGACTTTCCTCGGCGCTCACTGCTCCGCTCTCATGATTTACGAGCTAGCTCTTGGACATAGTGGCTGCCCGGCACGAGATAGCCTCGCCAGCTACATATACATAATACACAATAAATATGTTTCCTGCCGTTAATTGGACCCGTGGCTCACCGTGCTCCGTTAGAGAAAAATAATTGTATTCGTTCACAGGCCGGTGACCACAGAAGACGTTACCGTTCGTTACTTTGGAACGTGCTTGCCCGGAATACAAATACCGGACGGTTAGGGCCGGAATAGCAATGATGTGACCCGGATAGCTGGAGAGCGTTCGGCAGCTGTCCGTCTTTCGGGGGAATGGTCCTACCGAAGAAGAACAAGGAATGAAAGACACGACGAAGATGGATGACGTTACATAACTCAGATAGAAGGAAGAACATATTAAAACGATTGTGATGGCATAGTCCTTTAAATGGTTAAAAAAGCTCAATCCAGTGTGCAATGAAGTGACTCCTTCATTATCCAAGTGACGTTCTGTTTACTGCCACTCTTTCTGTACTTGGGGTTTTAAGAACATTGAAAATAAATGAAGTTAAACTTTATGACGTGACATGATGATCGTACTACCTTTTGTTTTTAATTATCCACTTTACCATTTACTCAGAAGGGCGTAAATTGAAAAGTAATTACCTTCTTTTTTCTCGAAAAGCATGAATTAAAACCACATTTTTAAAATATTTTATTAGCCTTGAGGATGCCTCAATAGGGTACAGGTGGTTCTCATCATGGTTTAAATGGAGGCTTTTGATATGAAATGATGAACAACCACGAGGTATTGAAATCTATGAAACACATACACCAAGGCTGTCTCAACATTAGCTATTATCGATAATTAAGTAACTATTACGGGATCCCTTAAGGCGAACAAGCGAAAGTTGCCAACAGTTCTCGCCATTTACATATAAATTAGTTGTAAGCATCTACATTATCGAAAATCCAATCGAATAGGTAAGATATGATAAAGTTAAGATTATAATAATTTTATCGAAAAATGATATAATTATTATATAAGTGAAAAAAAAACTGTGTTAATAATCGATATTTAAATTCTATCAGGTCCAAATATAGGTCTCTAAAGGAGGCAGTGATTTATATCTTCCAGTGTTTTCGCAATCTGTAGGAATGTTGATCCAGGTCGAGAGAATGATATTGACTATCATTTTTTCGCTACATTGAAACACCTGTTTGCAAAGAGATAGAGGAAAAATCATAACTGGAACATATTTTATTTATTTATTTATTTGATGTTTTGTTGCCTCAACCCTATAGGGTCATCGGCAACACCTTTAAATTACACTCTGTTGTAGAGTTTTATCTCTTTTAAAAACCTTAAAGTTTTTTTTACTGCACTTTCACTGTCTTGTAGGTTTTCTTTTAGACTCTGTGCCATGTTTAACTTTTTCCTTGTTGGTTCAAATGTAGGGCAGTCTTGAATAATATGCTTTACAGTCCTTTGGACATTGCAGCTCTCGCAGGTCGGAGGATCAAGTCCTCTTAGTAGGTAGGAGTACGAGAACTCACAATGTCCAATTCCCAATCCGCAAAGGGCTGTCTCCTCTTTTCGAGACGATCGGTGAGAGGTTTCCCATTTTAAACAATGGGGTTTAATTTCGATTCTCCTTGTTCCCACTTGTTTTGCCACATGTTCCACACATTCTCCTTAATTTTTTTAACGAACTCCTCTTGAAGGATTTCATTAATTGATTCCACGGATATTGTATCTGGCTTTCTTGCCATGTTGGCTACTTGATCGGCTTGTTCATTACCGATGATCCCGCAATGCGAAGGGACCCAAATGAACACTACTGCTTTGCTTTTCTCCCTTATTAGCCACAAAACTTTTCTTACATCTTTTGCTAGAGTGGTTTTGGGCCTGGTATGTTCAATAGCTAATGAACTCATAGAGTCTGCCACCACTACCCAATTGGTAGTTTCACTTGTCTCTGTGTATTTAAGAGCTTCTCTGATTGCTAGCTTTTCATCAGTAAACACTGAACAAGCCTCGGGAATTTTAAAAAGTTTTTAAGTATTAGAATTTATAACTGAACACCCTACTTCCTTGTCAACTTATTTTAATTCTGCACTGAATGATTAATTTTCTAAATATGTCACTAAAATCGATATTGAAATATCTGTTAAAATTAAACTTCAAGGTAATGCAAAATGTAACTATTATAAATTTTAGTAGGATTTTTAGAAATAAGTTTAAAAAAAAACTACAAATCTACTTCTAAAAGATTAGGTAGTGAAAAACTTAATTTAAGAGCAATCGAGCATCTTAAGGAGATAACAAGGGCAAGTAACATATGTATAGCTGCAAAGGCCCTCAAACAGCATGATACCCGACACTAAGTCCTCTTGACTCCAATTGCTGATCCGGCCCGGAGGACCAACAATTGGACTAAAGCAATAAGTGCTGCTCCTGGCAGCAGATGCTGGCAATTATCGGCCAACCCTTCCGGGTGCCCTATTAGCGACCTCACTGCTCTCGGGGGCTTCGCCGTTCCCTGGGGCCAGAGGGCTCGCGGGACCGCTTTCCTTTCCTATTGCAGGCGTCTAGTCATTGCCATATGTTTCATGAGGGATATCGGCTGCATCCGATTAAAGTGTCGTAAAGCTGTCAGCCCGTTTCAAAGAGTTTTACCACCCCGATACTTGAAATTGAACATTAAAAAATATTAAACATTATCTGCGGCGAGAAAACCGCAAAACCATTATTGAATCGCTTGAGCATAACAGCTTCAGGAAAATTCAAGTTTTAATAACACTGCGGCCATGTAATAGTTATGCAATAACCCTTCAAGGTCATATTAAAAATATATTAGTATTCTGAGTTATTAGTTCTAAGAAATTGAATGTTCTCAAGCAATAAGAAAACAATATATATATATATATATATATATATATATATATATATATATATACCTATATTAAATATATATATATATATATATATATACCTATATTATACCATATATATACCTATATTAAATATATATATATATATATATATATATATATATATATATATATATATTTAATATATATATATATATATATATATACCAACAAATAGTTATAAGAATCAGATATAATATGATTAAAGCCTGGCATTTCAATTTTATGCGCACAAAATAATATTATTTGATAAAAAATTTTATACCTAAGTGAAAAAATGTTTATATGATAAAAAATTCATTCCAATTAATTAGACTGAAAGGATATTGATGAAAATTTATTTCACAAAAACAATTAAAAAAAATTAAGTCATCATGATGTAAATTATTAAAAATATATTATTTAATGTACCTTTCAAAAATTTATTTATTGTCTCTTGTTGTTAATGTTAGTTTATAAAGATCTTATCATTTTGTAAATTTTATTTTGAACAAACTATATGGACTATGATCCAGGTTTGTTGACAGACGCTCAAAATTATCCTTAACTAAAAAACACACCATCTACAAATTACAAATAAAAATGTTATAGACTAAAGAGCTGTGCGACAATGCAAAAAACATCTAACACTCTTTAAAGTCAGTCTTTTTTATCATAAGAGAAATATAGCGAATGCCCTGTTCTATGTGAGAAATGCCTTGCTACGCAAGAACTTAGTCACAAGACATCCAAACGGTAACAGATACTGCAAAAATAATATTACAAAAACTACTACCAGGGATTGACTTACAATATGAACCCATTAGCTCCAACACTTAATTCTTTAGTACATCTCACACCGACGACTTTTACGGCGGTGTCATCTTTTATCTCCAACCTGGAATAGTGTACAGATTTGTTTATTGCAAAAAATATTTTTTAATATTTCAAATTTCAGACCTTAAATTTGAAATATTAAAAAATATTTTATTTAATAATATTTCAAATTTAAGGTCTGTCAAATTCACATATTTATTCAAATAAATAAATTCTAATTCAACAAAGTATGTAGTGTGGTGACGTATGATGTGGCCGTGAAAGTTTCATCCAATCCAAGAAGCAAGTACATTTTGTTTTTGCAATTTCACCAACATTATGAATTTCGTATATATTGAACATACCATCTCTTTGCTGGAGTAGTCTTGACGAAATTATTTCGAATATAGAGATCTTTAACCCAGATTGTTTAAAAAAATAATGCTGATAAAAAGGAATGATTATTGGAGTTAAATGATAGCTGAGGGAGCAGGTGCGTGACTGAAGGTGTTGTGATCTGTATCTGAACCATATCTATTGCAAAATTAAAAATGAATTTCCAGATAACCATAGACCAAAATTCAAATCATGTGTAATAAGCAACTGGAAGGCAATGTATAGTACCTCAATCACTCGGTCAACAGCTCCTGTAAAGAGACCAATAAAACAATCTCAAGACCGGTCATGGATAGATATATGTTTAATTATGAGTAATTCGGTTGTTTATATAAATATATACACGATCCTATACATATATTCATAACATGTAAATATGCAGTAGGCTATCGGGGTACGCCATCTCTAGCCAACAATTGCCGTTTTATTAAAGTCTAATGGATCAGTTTAGAATGACTATGTTGTTTGTTTCTATAATACCGAGGAGAGTAGGAGTGATGTATTATTAATAGGAGCTCTTTAACACTGACCTGTATCGTTAGCAGGATCAGTTTGATTGCTACCTCGTAGCAACTCTTACTTTACGATTCCCCTCTTATCATTAATCACTCCTTAATTAATCTCCGACAATTATCAAAATCATCTGATCCATCAAATTCGCTCCTTCTTGACGGATCCAATCAAATTATTCCACGAAAAGTCAGTAATCGGTATTATGACTATCCGTTGTCTAACAACTGCTTTCTATACCTTGACCAATAATTGATGGCCGCTCTTAATCAACGGAAGAGTGGGAGAATAGGGATCGAATAAAAGGGCGCGCGAACGGGATTTAATAACTGGCTAAGGTAATACCTTTTTGCGCATAATCTATAGCATATATGTAAACTACGGCGTCGTATGCGCATCACACAACTTCTCTTACCATCCTACATTATGTAGAAATAGGTATTTTCGTATAAAGAGATATGAAATCAAATATGGACATAGATATAATTTATAGAAGGTACAACACACGCATTTCTGTTAATATGCAAAGAGAACCGAACTCTTTTAAAGTCTGATAAGGGTGTCGTTAGAGGACCGCTGGTCAATAATATAACTCAAAGGCGAAAAAAAATTGGTTTTACCATTCTGTGTATTTTAATTTGGTATATACACAAATTTTAGTTTTCACATTGATATAACTTTATCTTTCTTTATTGCTTCATCGAGTAATATCACATTTTATTACGATGAAGGGCATTAGTAATAGAGATAGAGTAACTCATTTTCACATTTTATATAATTAAACGTTTTTTTCTAAAACCTGAACTATCATTCCATACTTATACTATCGGAGCCTGCGCGTTCCTGGCCTATGATCAAGCATAGTATGTAAGAACGTAATAATCGTAAAATTCTGACCATGCTCGTGCTTTCTCGGTAGTTCAAGGAGTGGCCTTCGGTAATTCTCGGTCCCATTTTACCATACCTTGTTTCTCCTTTAATTAATTATCAAACACTTTCATTGTTTGTATTTAGCTACTTTTTATTACAGTTGACAATGAGAAATAATTAATTATTTTAAAATCATAAAATGTAAAGTACAATATAAGGAGAAATTTAGAACTCACTGTAGTTAAGCTATGCCAGTATATTTCGTTGAACATTGAGAACAGCTGTTATATTAAAGATCGTTTATTTTATATTATATTGATGTAGCAAATAGAATAAAAATTGCGGGAGCAGTTTTTGAGGAAATTGTAAAAATAATATGAAAAATATATAGTGCAACATCCGGTCGGTTCATTTGGGCGAAAAGGTTGCATCCTAACCTAAACCTATCAAAAGTACGTAATTTCAGTTTCGTACGACTTTTAAATTAGGAGTTTATTTTTATTTTTTTAAAGGACTATATAAATGTCTCTATATAAAGGATTTTGATACTTTACTGAACTAAAGCAGAAAAAAGGAGAAATATTTTCGTAGGTTAATAACAGACCTAGACAGGAAATATTTTACTTATTTTAAAATAAAGTATTTAAAATACCAAGTCTTTTGTGTATTTAAAATATAGTCTATTTTACTTACAAATAATTAGGATTGTTTCCCGAAAAAGTATTTCAAATACAAAATACTTCCTGATGTTCAATCATCAAAAAATCTTTAATATAGGAAACCAAATACCAAATACTCTATTTAGTAATTTAATTCGTGTATTTAAAACACAAAATAAAATACATAGTCTTTATTTTATTATCTTGGAAATAAAATACCAATACTTTTTG
Organism: Nezara viridula; assembly: GCA_928085145.1. Classification (NCBI taxonomy): domain Eukaryota; kingdom Metazoa; phylum Arthropoda; class Insecta; order Hemiptera; family Pentatomidae; genus Nezara; species Nezara viridula. Next base: position 47,193,550 of record OV725077.1, on the reverse strand, counting down.
GTATTTAAAAAAAAAGATACAGCTACGAATAATTTATTTAATATATTATTTTTTTAAAATGCAAAATACAAAAAAATTATTTATTTTGTATTTTATGATTTTTCATTTTACCCAAATCTGGTTGAAAACAAATTTTTGGAAATACAATTAGTAATATAAAGGTATGATATACCGTTCGAAACCAATTAATTTTTCAAAACATATAATGTATAAAACATATAATGTAGTAGGAGATAATGGAGAATAAAGAAAATCTAGAGACTTTTAATTGGCACAGTTGATAATATCGATTTTTATATTATTCAGTAGCAAACATTTCCGTAGAAACTAAATGGATTTTCCATAAAAAATAAAATTGGATGGAAAACTATTTTTTTCTGCTTGATAAAGCAAAAATATATGGTGCACAGAATCACCATTTTCATAGTTTATATTAATTGTCTCAAATTAAAGTAGTATTTTTAGGGTTGAATAACTTATTAAAAAGTTACTTTTAACTCAATGTATTAGGGAGAGGAGGGTAAACGGAAGTTTTGTGATTCATCGCAGTTTGATTACTAACTTTTATATATTTAATAATAAATATAATAAGCAATAATACATTTTTAGAAAAATAATAAATAACATAAGTGATGAAATTAAATGAAAAAATAAATTTTTTCTGGGACTACTGTCCCCTAAGAATAATAACAGAGTTACAAATCTATAGATCTTCCATAAATAATAAATAAATAAGTTCAATCAGGGAGCAGCACGAATGACGAAGGATTTGCTGAAGGAAGAAGTTTTATGGGAGGGGATATATAAGTCTATAGGTTGATACCTGGTATTAAGAGAGTGGATAGAGGAATGTATAGATAGGAGTTCCAGGATGTAGGGAGGGTTTTTGGTTCTGAAGACTTGGAAAAGGAAAACACCAAGGAGGAATTGTCGTCAAGAAGTAGGATAAAACCACTTCAACTCGGTGTACCGGAGTGAAACATGTGAAGGCCTGGGGATCCCGAAGATGTATCTTATGAAACAATTCACGAGTCTCTTCAGTCTCATTTCGAGCCTGGCAGATAGCCCTCCAAATACCAAACAGCCGTAGTCGAAGTGGAGGAATATAAGGGAGGTTACAAGGAGTTGTCTTGTTTTTAGAATACAATCACGGAATCTTAGGAGTTATTTAAGGGTAGTTATGGATTTTCGGGTAACCTGGGAGATATGGTTATTAAAGGAGAGGTTCTGGTCATAGGTTACTCCTAGGTTTTTGACTAAAGGAAAAAAATGGATGGGATGGTTATTGAGGTTAAGTAGAGGAAAGTAAGGAAGGGAGCTGATGAGATGTCTAGACCCGATAAGAATAGCATTCATTACTTTCATCTTTATTCAGCTTTAATTCATTTATTTCTGCCCATCTGTTGATGAATTCGATATCCTCTTGTAGCTTTCGGGCAGACTCAGGCATCTCAGAAGGTTGGATAGATTGGTATATTTGGAAATCATCGGTGATTTCCTAACTAACTAAATGATATGTTAGTTGATTGTATGGTTAACTATTGGTTTAAGCACTCCGATTATTAAATAGTTAATTTTTAAAAATGTTAGTATTATTTATTTGGCCTGCCACGTGGAATGATTCTTGTCAATGCCATTTATGAGAATAGAATTTTAAATTATTTAGAAAAAGAAAAAATACGCCTCGATGACGCTTAATCACCGTGGATTCTAGTGTCATTGTCTTACGATTTCTCAGCAATATCCAGAGTTATTGTTCTATCGCGAGAAGATGTAAACACTTTTGCATACAATATGAGGACACTGAGTCGTCGTATAAGTTCAACTCCTTCTTATGAATAGGCATGTATGGAAATGACAGTGCACATGACATTCAAGTATAATCTATCGTCAGCTAACAGTTAAAAGCAATGAGCACATTAATTGTAATGTGGCGAAAAGTAGAACAGCCTCTTGTGAAGTCGTAAAATCTTGAGAAAATCCTCAAACAAAGTGAACATATATTATTTTGTACAACCTACTCACAATGACAAGAATAAGATTTTTTTTTTGACACAACAATTAAAAATGGAAATTAACTATATCCTCTTGTTATATAGCCCCAGCTGATTTGAAATGATTAAAAGAACATCAAATGATATTTTAGCAATTATATCAATAAAATACAATATTAAACTGAACACAGAATATCAAAACTAGGCTTCCAAAAGACAAGTTAATCATAATTACCCAACTATGCTCGGATTAATTAACAAGATTAGGGCTCTGATTTTTAGTATTTCTCCTCCTTTTTTTCTATTTAAGGGTAACAGAATTGTCACAGATCTGAAAGAATAGATCGGTATCTATGGCAAATTTGTGTAGTTGGTTTAAAATACAAAATCCTGTATGTTCTTTTTTTATTTATTTTGCAATTTTTCACTAAAATGTATTCATGTTCATACCGTAAACTATTTATATTTGTAAACTATTTGGTTGTTTAAAATTATATTAAGATTAATTTTAAATATTTATAAACTTTTATAGAGAAAAACTGTAAAGATAGTACATTGGGTGTAATGTTCATTTCAAACTTTAAAGGTTTGATTTACTTTCTATTGTGTGTGTGTGTGTGTGTGTGTGTGTGTGTGTGTGTGTGTGTGTGTGTGTGTGTGTGTGTGTGTGTGCGCAATCAAGTTCTTTCCCACGAGAATAATTAACGTTTTCTTGCGATTTTTCATAATCCTGCGCAAAAATAACAAACAAATCAACTAAAACTACTTTATTTTCATGTATAAAGATGGATATTCTGAGATATGTGCTTGCTTGTAAAATAACACGTGTATCGAAGATACCTGAATCTATTCTAAGATTCAGTATTTCAGCAAGATGATTCACATAAAGGACTTTTAAATAACTAATTTAAGCGGCTGAATAAAATTAATCGTTTCTAATTAAAATTACAATATTACAATCGAGGAAGCTGTGAATTTCCATCTTACATGTCTGGAGAAACTTAATGTTAAGACTTCCAAACGGAATGCGGCTGTCTGGGAAACATAAAGTATTGGAAACTTCGCGACAGGTTGAATGCGTTGCGGACAAGATATCTACAGAAGATCCACTTGGACGGATCCATCGAAACGGCTGTTGGCTAGATATGACGACAGAGAGAGAGTTACTATTCAGCAGAGACCGGAAGTCAGCCAGCTCGGAACAATGGCAGCTACGTGGCTCGATCGGCATTCAGGACGACTTCGGGAGGCCATCTTGGCTCCTCCTGCCACCGCTGCAGTGATTTCGGTCTGTCGCCACTGCCTCCTTTATCGGACTATAATCAAGACTTTACACTTTTAAAAATCAACCGGATCCGACTGTATCTAGCTTAATATCAAATATTATTCCATGTCTGTATGTATGTGTTCCGGACGTAAGGGTTACCATGTGTATTTTTTTATTAAATAATTTCATAACTAATAAACAAACTTAAATACCTCAAAGATATGGAAAATTGGTTAGCTGAACAAGTTCATAAATGTGAAATGGTGTCATATAAATCCGAGGTACAGATTTAGTAACTTTATTTATTGAAAAATATTACAATCTGTCACAATAAAGGACATTTATAATAGAGTTCAGAGTGCACATCACACTTGTTCAGAGGACTTTAAACTGGAAGAATTGAATGCGATTTACTAACTAAAAAACAAATTTTAATAGTTCAAAGTTATGGAAATTTATTTTCCCTAAAAAATTACAAAAATGGACATGGTATTCATTACCTCAGGAGTACGGATAAGAGCTTCTATTCCAACATGAGTATCAACTGACATTAGAAATCAGTCCTTTGTTATGAAAACCTGAGGTACCATCTTGAGAGTAGTTAGTATTACAACATATTAGTAGAAACGTTTGATAAGATGGCTATTAGAGTGGGACACACGTTACGCGTGAAATATTGAGACAAAGACTTGGGAGTGTTAGTACATGCAGATGAATGCTCCAAAGACGTTAGTTTTCATGTTTACTTAAACCACATGAATTATTTAAAATATAAAAGTAATTTTCAAAATTAATGCAGTTTTACGCAGTTCACTAATCATTTTTATAAACCTAACATTTCTTAATTTATTAACAACGCTTTGTAATAACATGCTACAATCTAGTTCAATTCGATGCAACTTTTAGATCTGCACAATAGCTCTTAATATTTGTTAATTCGTATTGATATATTCAAATGAAACTAGAGGAAAGAATCATAAAGTGAATACAATGTTAATCCATAATGATGCTTCATTTCATTGCAGGTAATCATTTTTTTTTTTTTTTTTTTTTTTTTTATTTATTGAGTATTACAACAATCTCTCTCTTGGACATTGGTTATAGTGAGGTAGGATGACATTCACACTATATGTACAAAAAAAATATAAAATAAATAGAAACAAAATCATAATCAAAAGTATAAGCAATAGATAATAAAATAAAATAACCTAAAAATAAGAAAATTAAAACTAAGCAAAAAAAAAAACACATGCATACCTATATACAATCAGGCGAGGGAACTTCAGAAGAACCCTGCGCTACTCTCTCAACCGTGTCACTGGTAATAAAGCCAGCGGAGATTGGTCGAGAGCACTTTAGCCACATACACTCATGTCTTGAGTGGAGAATCTGGCCATTGCCAGAACTCCAATATATAAAATCTACAAAACGTCGCGAGGCCACTACCGTTTCAACCTTCTTGGAGGATTATAGGGATGGGAGGTGCTTGATAGGGATTGTGCAAGAGGATTTGGGTGGTACGTGAGGTTCTGGTGAAATTTGGAGAATTTTTCTGGGATAAGGTCTAGGACAAATGTGATGTTGAGGTCATGATGTAGGGTTTTGTTGGTTACATAGAAAGGAACATCGACTATTGTTCGAAGGACTTTTGACTGGAAGGATTGGATGCGCTTGATGTTCGAAAATTTTGCTGATCCCCACAGCAGGAGGCTATCATAAAATTCATATTTTTTTCTATTTTCTGACTTATTTGTCTTCACATATTGAGAATAAGGCCTTATTTGCTAATACTACCCATTATTTGTGAAATTACTGATAAAACTAATATAAGCTTCGTGAATGCTACATATGGCACCTGATGGTAATACATATGAAATGTAACAAACATTCCGAGGAATCGGATTGCACATATAATAAAGGCTAACAAACGCGTTAGGTATTGTGATATTATATCACACCAGCATACCTTGTGCTAGTAAACCAAGTTCAAATTGAGTTCTAAAAATTATACTTAAAATATTTGATAAGGGTAAAACTTAATATAATGTTTGTAAAATGCTCACCATGCTGATCTCCTTTTAAACTTCTCTTTCACTATAGTTAGACTTATTGATAGTCTAGAAAACGTAAATTTACTGTTAAATGGAAACAAAATACAACTCATTTTTAGTAGAACATGTATTCCTATAAAAACCTTCCAAACTTGGGTAAAATTCCTAACATAACATTTATGAGATTTTCAGGGTAGTAGAAATTTGATCAATCTAACAATCACTTTAACACTGTAACAATCATATCACTGTAACAATCATCTTTTATGGTATAGTTGCATTACTTTAATTCTGATAAAAAAAAAAATACCACAATATTACCTTAAATAAATTTGTTTACTCCTACAGAACTAATTAAACGTGTTTCAGACAGGTTAGGGGCATGAAAACGCATATATATATATATATATATATATATATATATATAATATTCGAATATAACAATTTCGTAACCAAGAGCACGATTTTTGTAACACAAAATGAAACTGATCTTAAAGACAGCATAGATTTTGAAAAAAGATCCATAATTAAAATAAAACATTTTTATACAGCATACATAACGAAAACAACAACATGTAGCAGGAAATCCTATAATTAATTTTAATAAGCACAAAAATAGGGACAAGTAATATTCAGCAAGGAAAGTAATATTCGCACATTTTAATTTACAAAAATATTTTAACTATAATTTACCTTAATTAATTCTTGTTTTTCCTTTGTTTTGGAAATGTTTTTGTTTTACTGGTAAAATTGGCAATAACATCTTCCTTTCGACAGTTGTGTATTTTTATTTATAATATTTAATCAGAAATATAATCATTAATGTTAGGTTCCTCTCGACAATTCAAGAAATAATTATTGACATACTTTCTACATTGATGTAGAATTCTAGAAAGTACGCATACAGCATGCATAGTCCTCTTACCTAAAAATACCCTTGGGCAATAAAAGGATATAAAAAAAAATTATGTATATATAACATTTATATATTGTACTTTGTAATAAAGAAATTCCTGGGGGTAGGAAAAAAAAACAAAATTCTAGAAAAGCGTGCAAATACCAATAATCTATTTTTTTTTATTAGCATAATTTAAATTAATAATAAAACTGAAATCATGAAACAGATCATGAATACTTCAAAAAATCTTCAACACAATCATCTGAAATTTTCTAATATATTTTTTTATTTGTTACAATAAATTAGGCCATTTTTCACCAACCTTTTATTATTACGCATCAATTTAACGTTTCGACCATACTAAGGGTCATTTTCAAATCTTGATGAAGGAAAAATGAACAGAAGAAATTTTCTAATATATATTTTTAGATTTTTTTTTTTTTTTTTGACATTCTTTAATACGACATGTACGTATGTTTCTGTTTGATCTAAAATTTTATATGGTTGAATTCTGGGATAGTGAAAAACGGTTTGAGATGATTTTTACAATAAATTTTTTAAAACTTCAGATAATACAAGGTCAAATAAAATAATATCCTTTACTGTTACTCCACTTTAACAAGAACTTCTTCGTTTAATAACGTTTAAGCCCGTAATAACGAAGTTGAGGTTTGTTAAGGATTCAGATCAATTATTGTAAAAAAAATATATTTTTTATCCTGTGAAGTAAAAGTATCCCTGTTTTCAGCAAAAATTACTACAATTAATTGTTGCAAAGCTTTTATTTCAAGTTTTTCCATCACATGGGATATTTTTTAATAAACTCAAATGCCTAAACACACATCTTATTTGTTAAAAAAATTAATTTGACATATACTAACTTTTCAATTATTTTCCCGGTAAATTTGTTATAAACTTTGTTTTCACCTAAATCTCTATTATAAGAATTGATCCATATTTATAAGTGACAAGCTAAATGTTCCTGATCCTAATATTAAGGTCCTCATTCAAATAATTGAAGAAATCAGTAGGGTTTTTAGGAATTTTGCCATTCACAAATACAAAAAAAATTCCTATAATAGAAATTTATAACCAGAAATTTATTGCACAGTTTATAACCAATTTAACCGAAAAATCAATATCTTTCAAATAATTTTTTTTATGAATAAAATGTGTGTTTAGGTAATTAGGTCTATTTTAACACAGCCCAGATCATGGAAACAAATGAAATAAAAGCTTTGCAACACTTATTTGTGGTCATTTTTGCTGAAATCAGGGATACTTTTACTTGGAAGGATAAAAAAATATAATTTTTTTACACAATTTGGCCTTATTCTCAAGTTTTTTCTAATAAACCTCAACTTAATTAATAAAGTCTTAAAGATTATTAAACGAAGAAGTTTTTGTATAAGTGGGGCAACAGTAGTATAGTTAGATAATAATGAAAATAAATTTGCTAATAATTTATAATTTTTTTTAAAAACAAAACTTAGATTAGTTTCACCGCTCTAAAGCCCTATGTAAATCGTTTTAACAATGACTCGAAGTTCAATGAAAGTAAATTTCATCATTTTTACAATGAAGCAACGATTAATGACTTAAATTAAATATTTCATTAGTCATTGCTTTCGATTTAACAAAAAACATGAATCTCTGAAAAAAACAACAACACAAAACTTGGATTTCCAACTTTTCTCCTAAAAATCGGCCTTTTTTGCTGCTCTTGATGTCTATCAGTCATATAAAAATTTGCCTCTGCTTAAGGGACGCCCTGTATATTATTATAGGTGAGGTTGGAGTACGTGGTACAGTTCTATTTTTATTAAATTATTATCATTCATCTAAAACTTCGAGAACAGCTTTATCTTATCGTATCCTACAACTTTTTTATTTACGAAAATTCTAGGGATCGGGGCGTGTAGTGAGATATGAACACATTCACATCATATATACAGAAAACATATAATTAACAAAAGTAAAATAATAATCAAAATCTTATGTAGAATTAAAAATAAAATAACCTAAAGATAAGTAAATTAAAAACATAAAAACTCAGTCATATCTATATACAACATATAAAATCAGGCAGGAAACCTCAAGCCAGGCTTAAAAAGCAGGACTACAAGAGATCCCCGCGCTACTCTCTCAACCGCGTCACTGGTGCTAAAGTCAATGGAGATTGAGCGAGAACGCTTTAGCCATACACTCATATCTTGAGTGGAGAATCTGGCCGTTGCAAGAACTTCAATATATATATTACAACATATCTCTGGGCCACTGATGCTTAAACCTTCGAGGAGGATTGTAGAGATGTGTGGAACTAGATAGGGATTGTGCAAGGGGATTTGGATAATTTGTAAGATTCTGATGGAATTTCTAAAAATTTTCAGGGATAAGGTCTAGGACAAATGGAATATTATAGTCAAGATGTAGGGTTTTGTTGGTTACATAGAACGGAGCATCGACTATTGTTCGGAAGACTTCCGACAGAAAGGATTGGATGCGTTTGATGTTAGTAAATTTAGCTGTCCCCCAAAGTTCAAGTCCGTTGGTCCATACAGATTTCAGGATTGTCTTGTAGATCAGTAATTTGTTGTCAATTGAAAGTTGAGATTTCCTAGCCAGGGGTCTGTATAATTGGCCGTATCGTCGGTTAAGTTTTTGTCTTTTAAGTCAAGTATGTGGGTTCCAAGTTAGTCTTCCATAATAATAACATACCTTATACTGAACAACGTGAACACATAACCCTCGTGTCGTTTCGCTTAGTCGGGTAAAAATTCATTGCGTGACATTTCTAAACTACAAATAATTAAGAGCTAAGATGAATTTTCTCTTAAAATCACAAAATTGTGAACTTAGTTTTCACTATATATGAGGGTGTATGTCATTTCCATGCATTTATGGTGTTTTTTAAAAGATAAATAAGGTCGATATTCACAAAAACATATTTCAAAGTTAACCTATATCAAAAATGTACTCAGCGACTTTTTTGCAATACAACGACGGCATATTAGTTGGAGAATGTGTCTAATTAAAATAATATTACAAACATTAAAAAAAAAAATCGTTTTCTGGATTACCAATTATCAAAACGATAACACTTCAATCGAAACGTTATTAAAAATATTAAATATTTTAAGAGTAAATTTAATTACACGCTTGAATGCAACAATATTTTTTTAAAATTCTTAAGTAAGATTACGGAATAGTTTCCATGACTACACTAACAAACGAACTAATGATTCCTCGTGTAGGACAATTACGTTGCCTCTATTACCCACAATAATTTGATGAAAAGGGGGAAAAAAAGGAACTAATTGTGTATATTATTCAAAAGTAATAGGGAAAAAAAAGAATTACCTGGGCACATTACTATGATTCAATAAGAGCAGGCATTGGCCAAGTAATGGGACTATTATCCCCCGCTCGGGCTACTGTCTATTACAGCCCTCTCCCGGTAATGCTATAGTCTACTGTTATATTATTTTATATTATATCTAGCGATAATATATATAATCTGAGCATACTATGGTATAAATATGATAATATCTACCATCTGTGTATTTATCATCCTCAAACAATAATATGAGTTGTTTAAAAATGCGATTTTCAAATAAAATATTGATGTCACCATGATAATCATTTAATGATTTGGTGGAAGTAAAAATCTGTTGATGTCAAAAATTTGAATCATTAAGGTACAAACTTAATTACGAAGAATGAAAAAAAATAATAAGAAAAAATTACTGTTATTTAATTAAAAACATTTTATTAGTGGTTGAACATTTTAAAAGTTTCAATGGAAATTTTTTT